>SJXQ01008083.1:177802-211384 GCA_006408695.1 Aepyceros melampus | reverse complement strand
GGTTGGCCAACCTCCTCTTAGGAGAAGGTCTCTTTTCCAAGGGGTATTTAAAATCTCTACATAGGTGTTTAAATTTAGTACAGCCACTTTGGAAGATAATATGGCGTGATATAGTCCATTTTACCTTTCTTGTGACCCTGCGATTTCCCTAACTGCTATCAATGCTAGAAAAACACCAGCATGTTTGCCAGGCCTAGAACCTTTCTTCTGGGAGAAACTATGTCTCCAAAGGGGTAATTAAAAATCCCTTGAACACCAGGCGTTGTGTGGTCCAGCCGCGTAACAGAGAGGGGTTGGGACTTTAAGTAAATGGCTAAATTATTTGTGATAGTTCATATTAGAGAATACATGCAGTAGTTTAAAAGATTTATAAATTCAGTGGTGGCTTGAGTTTTTTAAGTTGCAAAAGATACAGAATAATGCTTCTTTTATAAAAATGTATATATTATATAAGAATTCATAAGTATGTAAAGACATGGCAAAAAGGTCTAGAAAAATACACATTGCATTAATAATGGTGTAAAGACAGGATAAGAATTGGCGCCCTTAAGCTCTGAATTGTTTTCATCTTTTACAAGAACATATTCATGTATTACTTACAGAATTAAAAATTAATTTCAGAATTCTCATAATTAATTCAGCACATTTTGACATAGTATTTGTCTGAATTATGATACATCACAAAAGAAACAGAAGAGGAGATACTGTCATATTCTAAATATGAATGCAAAAAAAAAGGTACATAAGAAACCACAGGAATGCCTAAGCCATGTTTTGAGAAACACTGCTTAAGAACTTTCCACCAAGTAGGCATCAAATAGACCTATTTATTTGAAGCAGGTGCTGCAAAACATTGTAGATGTATGTTAGTGTTAGTCACTCAGTGGTGTCCAATTCTTTGCCACCTCATGAACTTAGCCTGCCAGTCTCCTCTGTCCATGGAATTCTCCAGGCCAGAATACTGGAGTTGATAGCCATTCCCCTCCAAGGGATCTTCCTAACCCAGGGATCAAACCCAGGTCCTTGCACTGCAGGCTGATTCTTTACTGTCTGAGCCACCATGGAAGCCCAAAGATGTACTAAACGTGATTAATGTATGTTTTCAAATGGTTAATTTTATGTTATGTGCATTTTATTTCGGTAAAAAAAAAAAGAAAGAAACCTAATAGCAACGACCACATTTATTTCACATTCTCCACACTGTAATGGACCCAGACGGTTATGAGGACTCTTATGTTTGCCAAACTTAGGATAAAAGAAAACTTACAAGCTAAAAAAGTTCAGTCTTAAGTTAAATTTTGTGTAAGTTTTTTTTTTTACTTAAGAATTTTTTATTTTTAATTGAAGTGTAGTTGATTTACAATATTATATTAGTTTCAGGTGTACAAATAGTGACTCAGCATTTTTGTAGATTATACTCTAAGTTATTTGAAGATGATAGCTATAATCCTTGTGCTCTTTATATGTAAATCATTAATAAACTTGGTGTGTTTCAATGGTGTATTTCTCCAGTTAAAAGAAGCATACTGATGTTGGTATACAAAGACATACAGTAACAGGGTACAAAAGATTTCACTTACAAGTTTCCAGATTTGAATGTTCTTGTCAAATGATAACATGTGTAATACATTTTATGAACTGAAGGAGTAGAGATATTTTTTCAGTGCTCTCAGGTTATCACAAATTAATCCTTTATACAATATATTACTCCCTTCTATTCTGATAATCAGTTCAGTTCAATTCAGTCGCTCAGTCATGTCCAACTCTTTGAGACCCCATGAATCGCAGCACACCAGGCCTCGCTGTCCATCACCATCTCCTGGAGGTCACTCAGACTCACGTCCATCGAGTCCGTGATGCGATCCAGCCATCTCATCCTCGGTCATCCCCTTCTCCTCCTGCCCTCAATCCCTCCCAGCATCAGAGTCTTTTCCAATGAGTCAACTCTTCGAATGAGGTGGACAAAGTACTGGAGTTTCAGCTTTAGCATCAATCCTTCCAAAGAAATCCCAGGGTTGATCTCCTTCAGAATGGACTGGTTGGACTCCTTGCAGTCCAAGGGACTCTCAAGAGTCTTCTCCAACACCACAGTTCAAAAACATCAATTCTTCGGCACTCAGCTTTCTTCACAGTCCAACTCTCACATCCATACATGACCACAGGAAAAACCATAGCCTTGACTAGATGAATAGTACTAAATATAATAAATGAGGGAAAGCTGTTCAATCTTATCACCAAAACGTATGCATGGCTACTGTCTTCACCAGTCACCTAGCCAGCTTCAATATACTTTTAGACCAGGAGCTTTTAGGTTATGAAGATGATCAGAGAAAATTTCAATAAAAAGGACCTAAGCAAGTGCTGGTATCAAGTTACACAACAGTAAAATTCCAAGGTATTGATCTCTGGGTTCAAGTCTCTCAATTAGAGGGACACAGTTCAGTTCAGTTCAGTTCAGTCGCTCAGTCGTGTCCGACTCTTTGCGACCCCATGAATCGCAGCACGCCAGGCCTCCCTGTCCATCACCAACTCCCGGAGTTCACTCAGACTCACGTCCATCGAGTCAGTGATGCCATCCAGCCATCTCATCCTTGGTCATCCCTTTCTCCTCCTGCCCCCAATCCCTCCCAGCATCAGAGTCTTTTCCAGTGAGTCAACTCTTCGCATGAGGTAGCCAAAGTACTGGAGCTTCAGCTTTAGCATCATTCCTTCCAAAGAAATCCCAGGGTTGATCTCCTTCAGAATGGACTGGTTGGATCTCCTTGCAGTCCAAGGGACTCTCAAGAGTCTTCTCCAACACCACAGTGCAAAAGCATCAATTCTTCAGTGCTCAGCCTTCTTCACAGTCCAACTCTCACATCCATACATGACTAATGGAAAAACCATAGCCTTGACTAGACGGATCTTAGTCGGCAAAGTAATGTCTCTGCTTGTGAATATACTATCTAGGCTGGTCATAACTTTTCTTCCAAGGAGTAAGCGTCTTTTAATTTCATGGCTGCAGTCACCATCTGTAGTGATTTTGGAGCCCAAGCCATCATCAATTCATTGTTCCAGTTGTCTCGTGAAGCATATTAAACCGTCCCAAAAGAGTGACTTTTCAAACAATAACAATCATTTTAGCTGGTCATAACTTTTCTTCCAAGGAGTAAGCGTCTTTTAATTTCATGGCTGCAGTCACCATCTGTAGTGATTTTGGAGCCCAAGCCATCATCAATTCATTGTTCCAGTTGTCTCGTGAAGCATATTAAACCGTCCCAAAAGAGTGACTTTTCAAACAATAACAATCATTTTATTTTAGCTCAAAAACCTGAGGAATGACCAAGGTCAGTTAGCATTTATGTGGTCACAGTTAGATTGTGGCTAGAGTCACCTCAAAGGATTCTTTGCTCTTGTCTGATCCCTGGGCTGGTGAGACTCAAGCCACTGGGAGGTGAAAGAGCTAGGGCCTTCAGATCCATCTCTTCTCCTCCCTTCTCTCTCTTTTCTTATCTTCTCATCTTCTCCTCTCTTTCCTCTTCCTCTTCTTCACCTCTCTCTCTTTCCCCACTTCCCTCCCTCCCTCCCTCCTTCATCTTCACATGATCTCCCCACATGGCGATGCCAGGATATGCAGAACTCTTAGACGACTGCAGAAGTCTCCTAGAGTGAGTGTCCCAGGGGCAACTGGAGGTCACACAAAGTTGCTTCTATCTTTTCTATTAGACAACACAGTCAAAGCCCACTCTCATTCATGGGAGTAGGACATAGACTCTACTTTTTTTTTTTTTTTTTTTATTTTTGGCTGCAGCACACGGCATGTGAGATCTTAGTTCCCTGACCAAGGATCAAACCTGTACCCTCTGTGTTGGAAGCACAATAGAGACCTCCTCTTGATGGAGGGAGCACCAACAACCCACAGACATGTTTCCAAGCATCCTACTGGATGCTTCCCACTTTTTATCTTCAGTTAGTCCTTGGTGTAATACCTAACGCCTAATGTGATTTTCTTGTCTTTTAGCTAAAACATGTAATAAAACTAACTGTTGGGTTTGCATCCACTTTCCTTTGAGTGCCACCCAGTCCCCTCTAGTATCTTTTCCACCATCAGTTGATTTCTGGTTAACTAAATTCAATTGTTGTTATTTAATCACTAAGTTATGTCCAATTCTTTGTGACCCCATGGATTGTAACATGCCAGGCTCTTCTGTCCATGGGATTGCCCAAGCAAGAATACTGGAGTGGGCTGCCATTTCCTTCTCCAGGGAATCTTCCCGACCCAGGGATAGAACCCATGTCTCCTGCATTGGTAGGCAGATTCTTTACCACTAAGCCACCAGGGAAGCCTAAATTCAATTAATAACATTTTTTTTTTTTTTTGGCCTTACCATGTGCCTTGGGGGAAATTAGTTCCCCAACCAGGGATTGAACCTGTGCTCCCAGAAGTGGAAGCACGGAGTTCCCACCACTGGACCATTAGGGGATTCCCTAATAACAACTTTTTGTATGGCTTACACCACAATAGACAAGACATTCACAAGTCTAACATCCCTGTCATTTCACACCCGGGAAGGGATGTTTCTGTCTCCACCAAAGTGAAGGAAGGGGGATGCTATATGTTGCGGTAGAGAAGTAATGGGAAAGCTAAGTGAATGCCACCCAAGTCTTCGAAACTCTTTCAAAATTTCATAAACGTGAGCAGGCAATGATCAAAATAGAGTTGTTCTGGATGCAATATTGACCTGCTGAAGAATTGATGCTTTTGAACTTGGTGTTGGAGAAGACTCTTGAGAGTCCCTTGGACTGCAAGGAGATCCAACCAGTCCATTCTGAAGGAGATCAACCCTGGGATTTCTTTGGAAGGAATGATGCTAAAACTGAAGCTCCAGTACTTTGGCCACCTTATGCGAAGAGTTGACTCACTGGAAAAGACTCTGATGCTGGGAGGGATTGGGGGCAGGAGGAGAAGGGGACGACTGAGGATGAGATGGCTGGATGGCATCACGGACTCAATGGATGTGAGTCTGAGTGAACTCCAGGAGTTGGTGATGGACAGGGAGGCCTGGTGTGCTGCAATTCATGGGGTCGCAAAAAGTCGGACACAACTGAGTGACTGAACTGAACTGAACTGAATGTAGAATATATATTATCATAAAAGAAAAATGTACTTACATTTCTATAGGCTTCTCCAGAATCTTTAATAATACCAAAATGTTTCAGAAAACAAGAAATGAGGAAGTCAGGTACATTGGCCTGTACATGTTTTCCCCATACACATAAATACTGCCATAAAGCCATTGTCACATCTGATCCAACAGCTCATCTGCTAAAAAAGGAATATGAAGCTCTGACTTTAGTTCAACAGCAGATAATGTTCTCTTAACAACCTTCTGATGAATGGAATTTTGACAGTAGATCTGAATTTCAGAGTCAAATATCCTGCAGGCTGACTTCATCTGCCCTGGATTAAAATAGGAAACTGAGAAAGTAAAAAGATAATCTGAAAGCTGATAGCTAGTGTTACCCTAAAACAATAAAAACAACCAGTTATTTTTACCAGCACAATGAGTGTATTTGGAAACAGCTTGCGTGTGTTAAATCGCTTCAGTCATGTCTGACTCCTTGTGACCCTGTCAGGGATCTTCAGGACATACAACTGTGGTATGCCACAAGTAAGCCCGGTAAAACAAGAGTGAAAACTCTTACAGAGAAGGGAAAGTTGGGAGGAGCTGTTAGAACCAGAGGTCTATTGAAGGAAACGGGAGTTTGAAAATAGTGGCTTTATCATTGGTTGGGCTGTTTGTTGCCAGGCAAGGACAAAATTTTCCCCTCCTTCTGGTGGTAATAGTGTGGTTTCTGCTGGAGAGACAGGGTTTCTCTTCCTCTGGGGATCCAGTGATAGGTGTGTGAGAGCTCCCCCTTCTGGCCTCCCAACTCCATTTTAGTGTTGTTCGGTCACTGTCATGTCCGACTCTGGGATCCCATGGGATGCAGCACGCCAGGCTTCCCTGCTCTTCACCATCTCCCGGAGCTTGCTCAAACTCATGTCCATTGAGTCGGTGATGCCATCCAACCATTGTCCTCTGTCGTCCCCTTCTCCTCCTGCCCTCAATCTTTCCACTTTAGTGAGGTTCACCTTTATTAATTTTCACTCTAGGCTGTAATGGCCTGGAGTAGGAAATGGCAACCCACTTTAGTAGTCTTGCCTGGAAAATTCCACGGACAGAGGACCCTGGCATCTGCAGTCCACAGGGTCACAAAGAGTTGGACATGACTGAGTGAGCATACAGGCTGTAATGTTCCTAACAAAACATCAAGTTAGGTCTTACAGGATATAAACAATAACCAGACAAGGTCATTCTGAGACTGTAGTGAAACAAGTCCTCACTGAAGCCATCAAAATGGCTAAAATCTTCCTCTTATACCTACAAGAACGATTACAGCTTCTTTACCAATGATAGCTCCTGCCCAATCTTAATCCTTTGGTAGTCCAGATAAAAATTACCAAAGATCTACTAAATTGTCCCTGTGTCCTGACAGCACCCAATCCAGGACAGGTTCCTGTTTTCCCTAAAGACTCCTTAGAATCCGCCAGCATAAGCTCAGATCTTGTAATAAACTCTTCCTCATACCTTCTTAACGATACATCTCTTCCCCACACATCCCTATACATTTCCTGGAGTGGGCTCTTCCTTGCTGTAGCAAGCTAAATGAACCTAATTTTAACTTTAAATGGTTTTTGTGGTCCTCACCAGTGAGTTTTAATATGGGATATACATCAAAATTTTAATAGTGTTAGCGATATGGGTAAGAAAATGGTAATCTCTTCTTTCCAATGTTTATATTTCAATATGGTTTGACTTTTTGACCACAAGCATGTATTATTTGTATAATGGGAAAAAATAATAAATAGAATAAACAGATTTTGATTGGGGTAGGAGAGGGACCTCCAATGTGTCTACCTCGTCTATAAGAAAAAGGTCATAGTCTTAGCATGGCATGCAAGGCTCTTATTAACTCAGTTCTACCATTCTCAGCAGCCCCATCAGCCACAGCTCCCTTCTCTGTGTTCTTGAGCCCTCAAGCAGTGATAAAACTTTGCCAATTATTTCCCAAATCCTGTACAATTCCATTTTCCACTGCTCTATTCATCTATCATGCAAACAATATCCTTTCTGCAAACACCTGGCCTTTCCTTCCCCAAATAAAGAAGCTCCTTTCAAAACTGGTTTGAATTGGGACTTCCCTGATAGTTCAGTGGCTAAGACTCTGTGCTCCCAGAGCAGGGGACCTAAGATTGATCCCTGTTCAGGGAACTAGATCCCACATGCCTCAACTAAGAGTGCACAGGCTGCAACTAAAAAAAAAAAAAAAAAGAACAAAACCTCCCACATGCCACAACTAAAGATGCCACAAAGGAAGATTCTATGTGCTGTAACTGAGACCTGGTGCAGCCAAATAAATAACAAATATAAAAAAAAAAATAAACAAAATATAATTGGCTTGACTCAACAGACCAGTGGACAAACAAAATGTAGTATATGCATACCATGTGATAATATTCAACCATAAAAAGGAGTGAAATTCTGATACATGTTACAACAGAGGTGAACTTTTAAAATGTGCTGAATGAAATAAGTCCAACCCAGAGGACAAATATTGCATGATTCCAATTATATGAAGTACCTGTGCATGCATGCTAAGTCGTTTCAGTCTGACTCTTTGCAACCCAATGGATTATAGCCCGCCAGGCTTCTCTGTTGATGGAATTCTCCAGGGAAGAAAACTGGAATGGGTTGCAATGCCCTCCTCCAGGGATCTTCCCAACCAAGGGATCAAACCAGCATCTGCTGCAAGTCCTGCATGAAAGTTGAAGACGCTCATTCGTGTCCGACTCTTTGCAACCCTATGGACTGTAGCCCGCTAGGCTCCCCTGTCCATGGGATTTTCCAGACAAGAATACTGGTATGGGTTGTCATTTTCTCCTGCAGGGGATCTTCCTGACCCAGAGATCAAACTCAGGTCTTCTGCATTGCAGGCAGACTCTTTACCATCTGAGCCACCAGAGAATCCCATAGTTCCTGCCTAGCAGGCAGATTCTTTACCCCTGAGCCACAGGGGAAGCCCCATAAGTAACTAGAACAGGCAAATCCATAGAGACATAAAATAGGATAAAAGTTACTGCAGTTGGGGGAGGAGGGAATGCACTGCACTGCAGATGTTTGCTTCTTTGTCTGTCTCCACTTCTAGACTGTGAGTCCTCAAAGGACCCAGAACAGCTTGAAGCCACTGTCTGAATCTTCTTGGGAACTCCACAGGAAGGATACTGGAAGGCCAAGCAAGCTTTGGGAGATCTTAACAGAGCTTCACACAAATTGAAGGCAATTAGTCCAGGCTTCTAATCAGTGCCTTAGTCACATCTATAATATCCTAACCCATTATATCTCCAGCCTCCGTTCAGAAGTCAAGTCACTGGAATTCTTTCTACTGAGGGCCTCGTTTTTTTGTAAGCTTTTATGGTGAGTGGAAACTTGCTTACTCTGTGACTCACCCATTGTCCCAACTTCACCCTCTGAATTCTTATTAAATGAGTCTATTTCACTTTCATGTGACAGCCCTTCAGGTATATGAAGACCATCATTGTATTTACTCATTAAATCATTTTTTTAAATGTATGCTTGAATAAGAAAAAAGCAACCACTGACCTTGGGAACTAGTCTGGTCCTCTCAGCTAGGTCGAGGTGGCATCAGTCATTGGCCTGGCACTCACTGATAGGCATTCACTGATAGGCATCATTTTCCTTGATGGACATAATTTCACAGAGAACCTACATCAATTAGACCACTCTGTGACCTTGACAGCATGAGGTAAAACAAAACAAAAGCCAGATCACTTCATTAATCTTATCTAAGTAGTTATAAAAAATAGGGTTACTATGTAAACCACACAAAAAACTGGACATCCCCCCTCTCCTTGTTAATATAACTGCTGCTGCTTTACCAGTTACAGTGTTAGCCTTGCACTCTTTCCTCTATCCTGAAAAAACTCGTTAAGACACCCAACCAGGGAGTTATTACAGCTTCTGGGCAGCGTCCAATCCAGAGCAAAGCCCCACTTCCTTGAAACCTCTCCCAAATCAATAATATACTTACTGCTCTAAGTCCTTGCTAACAACTAGAGTCACTCCACAGTCTCTCCTGGGGCCTCTTTTCCCACTTTGCAACAGGCCGGCAAACTGTTTAACCATGATTGTGTAACTATGGCCCACCCGGAGGACACTGACATACTGAACAGCTGATAGGAGCCAGGCCCTAGGGGTGCAGCAATGAATAAAATGCACAGAAATCACTGTCCCTCACAGAACTTATACGGAGGTGAAAAGTGAACCATACACGTGAGTGTTCTATGGTATGCTGGGTTGAGTGCCGTGGGCAAAAGTAAACGGGGTTGGTGGGGCTGAGGGGGAGTGTCGACGTGAGTTAGAGGTTTTTAAATGGTTAGCCAGGGAAAGCCTCACTGAGATGACACTTGAAAATCTGAAGGCGGGAAAGCAGGAGCCAAGCAGTTATTTCATGGTGTATCAAGCTGACAGAGGGACAAATGAAATGATGCTAACACAGGAGCGTGCCTGGTGTGGCTCAGGAAACAGCAAAGAGGGCTCCTATGGCTGGAGTGGGTGATCAGAGAGGAGAGTCAAAGGAGAGGGGCAGAGGGTAAACCAGGGCGGGGGAGGGAAGGACAGTCACATAGCACTGGACCTGGGCGTTTACTCTGCAAAACGAAGTTGCTGGAAAATGCTGAACAGAAAAAGGACATGGTTTTATTTACATTTCAATTTTAAAAAGCCAGCACTCTAGCTCCATGTCAAGAAGAGATTGAAGGGGCTGGACCAAGGGGTTAGGAGAGAGATCAGACACAGGTTTCCCTGGCTATCTGAAAGCAGAGTGATCCTATAAAACTTTTTCTGAGTCCGACTGTGAAGAAGGCTGAGCGCCGAAGAATTGATGCTTTTGAACTGTGGTGTTGGAGAAGACTCTTGAGAGTCCCTTGGACTGCAAGGAGATCCAACCAGTCCATTCTGAAGGAGATCAGCCCTGGGATTTCTTTGGAAGGAATGATGCTAAAGCTGAAACTCCAGTACTTTGGCCACCTCATGCGAAGAGTTGACTCAGTGGAAAAGACCCTGATGCTGGGAGGGATGGAGGGCAGGAGGAGAAGGGGACGACAGAGGATGAGATGGCTGGATGGCATCACTCACTCGATGGACCTGAGTCTGAGTGAACTCCAGGAGTTGGTGATGGACAGGGAGGCCTGGTATGCTGTGATTCATGAGGTTACAAAGAGTCAGACACTACTGAGCGACTGAACTGAACTGAAGCTGAAATGATGGAAGGTGAAAAAGCAATTACCTTAGGATACATCTTGCTAATGATGGAAAAAAAAAATCGTGATAAAGCACAGATGCTCACGCCAACAGTGAAAAGCTCAGGTGTCTTGATGCTGAGATGCTGAGTGTAGCTCAGTTCCCAGGGAAGGAGCTTGGCGGTGCCATTCTCCAGCTTTGGGTGCAGCCTCCGTAACCCACTGCTGCTAAACACTATTTTCACCTTTCTCTTTTTTTCCCATAAAAGCAAAAAATCCTCTCGAGATTTCTTTCAGTTAGTAGATATTTTCCAAAAAGCAAAGTGGCAAAACTCAAACTTTCCAAAAAGCAGGAGAAACCCATACTTGTGATAATCCTGTAAAAGATGATGGTGAGTGAGACCAGGCTAGAAACACTGAGGGTGAGAAGCTGGCAGGTTCTGGATATATTTGACAAGTAGAACAGGCCAAATTTACTAAGAAGGCAAGGTTTGAAAGAGAAAAGTCAAGTAAGACATTGGGTTCGTAGCCTGAGCTGAAAGTAGAAGGCTGACCATTGTCATTAGCTGTGGGAAGACAGTGGGAAGGCAGGTTCCTTAAGGAGGAAGAAACAGAAATTCATATTAAATTTGCAGTTATAAGTGAAGATGTTGGGTAAGCAACTGAATAGCCTACAGTTCAGCGAGGTCTGGGCTGGAGTTACCATTTTGGAGTTTGGTGATATGAAAGAAAGACAGTAAAAGTCTCTCAGTTGTGTCTGACTCTTTGCCACCCCATGGACTATGCAGTCCATGGAATTCTCCAGGCCAGAATACTGGAATGGGTAGCCTTTCCCTTCTCCAGGGAATCTTCTCAACCCAGGGATCGAACCCAGGTCTCCCCCATCGCAGGCAGATTCTTTACCAGCTAAGCCACAAGAAAAGCCCAAGAACACTGGAGTGGGTAGCCTATCCCTTCTCCAGGGGATCTTCCTGACCCAGGAATCGAACCGGGGTCTCCTGCACTACAGGTGGATTCCTTACTAACTGAGCTATCAGAGAAGCCCTAGTTCAGAGGGGAGGTCTGGGCTAGAGTTACAATTTTGGAGTTTGGTGATATACAGTATTTAAAATCATGAGACTGCATGAACTCACTAATGAGTGCAGAATGACAGAGGAAGGTCTCAGGGCACTCCTGTGTTTAGAGATTGGGAAAATGAGAAGAAATAACCTAAAAATAGCCAAAGGATATTAGCCATTGGGATAGGAGGAAAGCAGTAGTGTGGAATCCTGAAATCCAAAGAATCCATTAGAAGAAGGGAATGGTCAACTATGTCAAATGCTGCTACTTAGCAAAGATGAGGATGAGAACTGACTGGCAATTTTATGTTTTGTTGACTAGCAAGATTTAGCAATATTTTCCTTTGGTCTTTTCAGGAGAAACATCTGATTCTATAATCCTTTTTTTTTTTTAATCACCTTCTAACGCACGCCTTAATTTACCTATGTATCTTATTGTCTGCCTGTTCTTCTAGAATGAAAGCTATATTAGGGGAGGGTTTTTTGTCTGTTTCAATACTTAATAAAATATTACATAGACTAGCATCTGATCATAGTCAAAGCTCAGTAAGTATTTGCTGAATGAATGGCTTTCAGATCCATCGCTATGTTGGCCTGACATCTATAATAGGAACATGCCCGTTTGACAGTGTTTCTCTTGAACCATTAGAGTATGTTCTGGCCAAGTCCTGGAATACTAGAATGGTTCCTCTTTGTTCAAAGCCTGGTGTCTTATGGTGCAGCCTAGCAAGCCCAGTCTGTCTGGCAGGCAATCATCCCGCTCTGTCATGCCGCCCTATTCAGCACCGCGTACTTTCCTGTGAATTGGAGAAAAAACCCAAGGCCAGCCAGCCCTGCAGAGTTCAGGACATGAGACACATCTCTAATGTGGAATCAGGTAATTCAAAGGAAATGGCAAAAAAGGACATCAGACAACAGATCAGGAAATCCTTTTTAAGATGGGGTGCCCAGTGAGAACTCCCCCGTGTTTCAGCTTTGGAAACTGACAGGACCTTTTCTGTGGCCTCAGGTGGTGTTGAGACTTTTGTGACACCAATGAATTTAACTGAGCTTCATTTTCCTTATCTGCAGGATGAAATTAATCAGGTCTATACTGCAGAGTTGTTACGTGAACTGAGAGACTTATGTTTAGGACTACAGCAGACCTTAATAAATGCTATTCTTCTTTTTTTTTTTTTTTTTTGGCTGAGCCATGCAACATATGAAGTTTTATTTTTCAGACTGGGGATTGAACCCTTGCCCCCTGCACTGGGAGGTCAGAGTCTTAACCACCAGACTGCCAGAGAAGTCTCAATGCTATTATTACTTCATAATTACTTTCCATTTGCTAAATGTTTACAACTAAGATAAAGTGGAAGAGCTTTTAAAAAAAATTATAACTCCTTACAATAAAAAAGGAGAAATGCAATATTTGTCCTTTTGTTTCTGGCTTATTTCACTCAGCGTAATGTTTTCAAGGTTCATATAAATTGTAGACAATTTTATTTTTAAATTGCATTTTTTCTAAGAATGAGAAGTTCTGCAGTATGCAATCTCTTATGTGGTAAAAGAGCGGTTTGAATCTTTTTCCATAACCACTCAATTCCTGTGTTTTATGTATTCCTCCTAAACAAGAACAGAAGATACTTTTATATTAATTCAAATATTTCTGCCCATTAGCAAAACTTATTAGGATAACTAATTAGCAAAATTATCCTCATATCAGTTCAGGTTCAGTTCAGTCCAGTCGCTCAGTTGTGTCTGACTCTTTGTGACCCCATGAATCGCAGCATGCCAGGCCTCCCTGTCCATCACCATCTCCCGGAGTTCACTCAAATTCACACCTATCAAGCCGGTGATGCCATCCAGCCANTCTGTGTTTAGTGCCTATGAAAACAACAACAGAAGGATAAGACCCCCTCAAGACAGGGGAACCTTGAAGATCATATCTAGGTTACTCATTGCCTAAGAGAAAACATACACTAATCACCTCTTCCTCCAGACAGGCCATAAATTTTACTGTTTCTATCGGAGTGTAACCTCAGGTTTATTGATTATTGGCTAATTGTTTGACTGTTTGAGCACACGAGCACATAGCATGTGAATGATGGGGTTATTGGGATTGTATTTTCCTTGATTATGATTTATTCTCAAGGAATTTGGAGTGGTGGGTTCAGACACATACACATGGAGTATAAAAGATTTTCACAATGTTGGTCAGAGTCCTTGGCTAAGAGGAGACTCTGCCTTGGGCCCGCCGGTGTAATAAACTGCACTCCACTATCTGCACTGTCCTTCTGAGTGAGTTTGTTTCCCGGAACGCGTGGCTACAACATTTCCACTGTTTCCCCATCTATTTCCCATGAAGTGATGGGACCAGATGCCATGATCTTCGTTTTCTGAATGTTGAGCTTTAAGCCAACTTTTTCACTCTCCTCTTTCACTTTCATCAAGAGGCTTTTTAGTTCCTCTTCACTTTCCGCCATAAGGATGGTGTCATCTGCATATCTGAGGTTATTGATATCCTCATATAGATCTTATATAGATACATTAAATGAAACTGGCTCTTTTTATTTGCAGGGCAGGAATAGAGACACAGACATAGAGAACGGACTTGTAGACACAGCAGGAGAAGGAAAGGGTGGGATGAATTGAGAGAGTAGCATTGAAATATATTCAAATTCATATTTACCATGTGTAAAACAGATAACTAGTGGGAAGTTGCTGTATAATACAGGGAGCTCAGCCCGGTGCTCTGTGACAACCTAGAGGGGTGGGCTGGTTTGGGGGGTGGGAGGGAAGTTCAGGATGGAGGGGACATATGTGTATTTAGGGTTGATTCACATTGTTATATGGAAGAAACCAACACAATATTGCAAAGCAATTATTCTCCAATTAAAAATTAATCTTAAAAACTGGTACTTTAAATTGACACTAAAAAAAAAAATTATTGAACACAAGTGGCATCATCTCTAAATTATGGCCATCCTCTGTTTGGGCAATGGCAACCCACTCCAGTACTCTTGCCTGGGAAACCCCATGGATGGAGGAGCCTGGTGTGCTACAGTCCATGGGGTCGCGAAGAGTCGGACACGACTGAGCGACTTCATTTTCACTTCTGTTTATAAAACTGGAAGTTGCATTAAAATTCCACAAGGCGGCAGACTGGTTCCATTAAATCAGGTTACTGCACTGATTTAAATACAGTCTAGATAGTCTTTGTATTGGCATTCCAGGTTAAAAAAAAACTTTCTAAGCCAACACAAGGGATCTATGAAGGCATTTTCTTCCAGAAACAACTTTGCAAATTATGATTAATTTTGTAAATCAGTTTATAAGTCTTCTTTACCACTAAATTAGTTGTAATAGAATCACAGAATATACATAAACTTAAAAATGATTTAACTATATAATTCTTGCCCCAATGCAAATATATTTATTCTTGGCTTAAAAAAACATGGCAGTTCTATTGTCCAGCACAGGGAACTCTACTCAATATTATGTAATAACCTAAGTAGGAAAACAATCTGAAAAAGAAGATAGATATATATATAGCAGCATCGTTTTGTGTACATCTGAAATTAACACACTGTAAATCAACTATACCCCAATATAAAATAAAATAGTTTTTAAAGAACCCTTATATTTACCTTTCTTCTTAACAAAATGTCAGTGGG
The DNA here is from genome assembly GCA_006408695.1 of Aepyceros melampus. Classification (NCBI taxonomy): domain Eukaryota; kingdom Metazoa; phylum Chordata; class Mammalia; order Artiodactyla; family Bovidae; genus Aepyceros; species Aepyceros melampus. The sequence continues at coordinate 196,328 of SJXQ01008083.1, read as the reverse complement.
GAAAAATGCCAGTGGAAATTTTAAATTGTACAGTTGCTGTGGAAAATGGTATAGTGGTTCCTTAAAATATTAAAGATCATGGCATCTGGTCCCATCACTTCATGATGGGGAAACAGTAGAATTAGTGTCAGACTTTATTTTTTTGGGCTCCAAAATCACTGCAGATGGTGACTGCAGCCATGAAATTAAAAGACGCTTACTCCTTGGAAGAAAAGTTATGACCAACCTAGATAGTATATTCAAAAGTAGAGACATTACTTTGCCGACTAAGGTCCGTCTAGTCAAGGCTATGGTTTTTCCTGTGGTTATGTATGGATGTGAGAGTTGGACTGTGAAGAAGGCTGAACGCCAAAGAATTGATGCTTTTGAACTGCGGTGTTGGAGAAGACTCTTGAGAGTCCCTTGGACTGCAAGGAGATCCAACCAGTCCATTCTGAAGGAGATCAACCCTGGGATTTCTTTGGAAGGAATGATGCTAAAGCTGAAGCTCCAGTACTTTTAAAATAGTTTTTAAAGAACCCTTATATTTACCTTTCTTCTTAACAAAATGTCAGTGGGGAAAAATGCCAGTGGAAATTTTAAATTGTACAGTTGCTGTGGAAAATGGTATAGTGGTTCCTTAAAATATTAAAGATCATGGCATCTGGTCCCATCACTTCATGATGGGGAAACAGTAGAATTAGTGTCAGACTTTATTTTTTTGGGCTCCAAAATCACTGCAGATGGTGACTGCAGCCATGAAATTAAAAGACGCTTACTCCTTGGAAGAAGAGTTATGACCAACCTAGATAGTATATTCAAAAGTAGAGACATTACTTTGCCGACTAAGGTCTGTCTAGTCAAGGCTATGGTTTTTCCTGTGGTTATGTATGGATGTGAGAGTTGGACTGTGAAGAAGGCTGAACGCCAAAGAATTGATGCTTTTGAACTGCGGTGTTGGAGAAGACTCTTGAGAGTCCCTTGGACTGCAAGGAGATCCAACCAGTCCATTCTGAAGGAGATCAACCCTGGGATTTCTTTGGAAGGAATGATGCTAAAGCTGAAGCTCCAGTACTTGGGCCACCTCATGTGAAGAGTTGACTCATTGGAAAAGACCCTGATGCTTGGAGGGATTTGGGGCAGGAGGAGAAGGGGCCGACCGAGGATGAGTGGCTGGACGGCATCACGGACTCAATGGACGTGAGTCTGAGTGAACCCCAGGAGTTGGTGATGGACAGGGAGGCCTGGCATACTGCGATTCATGGGGTCTCAAAGAGTCGGACACGACTGAGTGACTGAACTGAATTGAACTGAAAATATTAAACATATAATTATGATTCAGCAATTCCATTTCTGCGTATATACTCAAAAGAACAGAAGCAGATACTCAAACATATTTGTTCATAGCAGCATTATTCACAAAAGACAAAATATGGAACCAATACTACATCATTGGACAAATGGTTAAATGCAATGTGGTATATACATACAGCGGATACTAATTCACCTTTCAAGAAGAAAGACTCTCTGACACATGCTTCATCATGGACGAACATTAAAAACATTATACTAGGTGAAATAAGCCAGACTCAAAAAACCAGATACCATATGATTCCATTTACATGGTGTACTTAGGATAGTCAAATACATGGAAACAGAAAGTAGGACCACGGTTTCCAAGAGCTGGGGGTAGGGAATTGTTCTTCTTCAATGGATACAGAGTTTCAGTATAGGGTGGTGAAAACGCTCTGAAGATGGGTGGTGGTGGTATTTTCACAACGGTAAAAATGTACTTAACGCCAGTGAACTGTCTACTTAAAAATGGTTAAAGCAGTACCATTTATGTGTGTATATGTCACCACACACAAAAAAGGCATCCCAAAGTAAAATTCAAGCACAGAAAATGTCTCGTGTGTGCGCTCGTGCTTGGCCACTCAGTCGTGCCCAACTCTTTGTGACTCCATAGACTGTAGCCCGCCGGGCTCCGTCTATGGGATTTCCCAGGCAAGAATAGTGGCGTGGGTTGCCATTTCCTTCTCCAAGGGATCTTCCCGACTCAGGGACTGAACTCATATCTCCTGCACTGGCAGGTGAATTCTTTACCACTGAGCCACCTGAGAAGCCCCACAGGAAATTAATAAAGCATACTAAATGGGATGGGACTTCCCATTTAGTGGGCCAGTGGTTAAGAACCACACTTCCACTGCAGAGGGGCACGGGTCCCATTCTTGGTCAGGGAGCTAAGATCCCGCATGCTTCACAGTGCAGCCAAAAATAATAAAAACTCCCCCACCCTACTGTATATACTTAACATTTATAATCGTACATCCATACCCTTGTATAAATAATTTGTACATTGTACAATTAAATTACCAAAAGCTTTATAGGAAAATTTATTTTAAGTTTTCATTAGAGTTCTATAAGCTTTAATACATATGTAGATTTGTGTAATTATCATTAGAATCAGGATACAGACTGGTTCCATCACCTCAAAAAATCTTGCATTACCATTTTATATGACACCCTTACCACAACACTAACTCTGGGAAACTGCTGACCTGTTCTCCATATTCTATTATCTCCTCCAGACTGTCACAGAAATGGAAATATCCAATATATAACCTCTTGTTATCTCTCTCCCACTTAGCACAATGCCTTTGATATTCATGGAAGTTGTATACATCAAGTGCCCAGTTGTTTTTAAAGAGAAAAGTAAAAAGTTTATTGGAAAAGAAAAGTACATGTGGGAAGATGCAGGGGTGAACTCAGAGAGGGAACAAGGGCAGTCTTCTGGGTCTTTGAGTTCTTTTTGGCCAATTGTCTTGGTTTTTTAATTACTCCCCCCTCCCCCCATTCCTGAGCACTGCTATTTTGTCCCTTACTGAATAATACTGCATGGAGCAAACACCAGAGTATTATGTATCCATTCAACTGTAGATAGATATTTGGGTGGTTTCGTTTCTGGCAATCCTGTATAGAACTGTTATACAAGTTTTCACGTAAATATAAGTTTTAATTATTCTAGGGTAAACACTCAGAGAGGGAGTGCTGGGTCATAATGTAGGTTTACTTTTTTTTAATATATATAAACTTATTTAATTGGATGCTAATTACAATATTATATTGGTTTTGCCATACATCAACATGAATTCTCCATGGGTGTACACGTGTTCCTCATCCTGAACCCCCGTCCCATCTCCCTTCCCATACCATCTTCTGGGTCATCCCAGGGCACCAGCCCCGAGCATCCTGTATCATGCATTGAACCTGGACTGGCAATTCTTTTCACATATATTATACATGTTTCAATGCCATTCTCCCAAATCATCCCACCCTTGCTGTCTCCCACAAAATCCGAAAGACTGTTCTGTACATCTGTGTCTCTTTCACTGTCTCTTTCACTGTCTCACATACAGGGTTATCGTTACCATCTTTCTAAATTGCATATATATGCATTGCTGCTGCTGCTAAGTCGCTTCAGTCATGTCCGACTCTGTGCAAACCCATAGACGGCAGCCCACCAGGCTCCCCCGTCCCTGGGATTCTCCAGGCAAGAACACGAGTGTGTTGCCATTTCCTTTTCCAACGCGTGAAAGTGAAGTCGCTCAGTTGTATACTGTATTGGTGTTTTTCTTTCTGGCTTACTTCACTCTGTATAATAGGCTCCAGTTTCATCCACCTCATTAGAACTGATTCAATGTATTATTTTTGATGGCTGGGTAGGTTTACTTTTATAATATATTGCCAAATAGTTTTTCACAGTGGGTGTACCTCTTTGCACACCTGCCAGCAGTGTATGCAACTCCCAGATGTTCTACATCCTTGCTGGTAATTGGTATTGTTAGTGTTTTTTATCTTAGCCCTTCTAGTAGGTGAGTATCTTATCTTATCTAGTAGGTGAGTATCTTATCATGGTTTGAATTTACTCTTGCCTGGAAAATCCCATGGACGGAGGAGCCTGGTAGGCTGCAGTCTGTGGGGTCACTAGGAGTCAGATGTGACTGAGCGACTTCACTTTCACTTTTCACTTTCATGCATTGGAGAAGGAAATGGCAACCCACTCCAGCATTCTTGCCTGGAGAATCCCAGGGACGGGGGAGCCTGGTGGGCTGCCGTCTATGGGGTCACACAGAGTCGGACACGACTGAAGCGACTTAGCAGCAGCAATGGTTAATGATGCTAAACACCTTTCGTGTGTTTATTTAAATACCATCACATGTCCTTTTTGGTGATATGCTGTTCAAGTCTTTGCCCATTTAAAAAAAGTAGGTTGTTTTATTAGAGTCTGAGTTTTATATATGTTCTAGACACAAGTCCTTCATTGAATGTTATTTGTAAATATTTTTCTTTCAGTCTGCTGAGTCTCTTACATTCTCAAAAAACCAAAATTTTTCATTTGATGAAGTTCAAGTTATCAATTTATTCTTTTGTAGACTAAGAGCTCTTTGCCCAACCCCAGGTCCTGAGAATTATCTCATGTGTTTTTTTTCTAAGAGTTTTATGGTCTTGTACTTATCATCTATTTTGGGAAAAATTTTATACAAGTTGTTAGGTTTAGGTAGATGTTCTTTTTTTCCCTGTAATGTTCAATTATCCCTATTCCATTTGTTGGAAACTTCTGAGCTCTCCATTGTGAACAAATAAGTTGGCTATATTTGTGTAGGTCTATTTCTGGACTCTGTTCTACTCCATTCATTTATATATTTATCTCTTAACCAACATCAGAGTCTTGATTATAGTAGGTTTATAGTTAGCTTTATTTTTTGAGAAGATGACTGTGATTGACAAACTGTAGTCAGACTGATCAAGAAAGAAAAAAGATACACTTTACCAATAGTAGGAATGATATCACTCTAGAACTTCTGTTGTTAAATGGATAAATGATACATGGCTTTATGTCTATAAATGTGGCAACTTACATAAAATGAACTAATTTTTTGAAATACATGAATTACCCAAACTCATTAAACATGAAATGGATGGCTTGAATATTCCTTTATCTGTTAAAGGAATTGAATAGATTAAAAACCTTCAAAGAAAACTCTAGGCCTCAGATTGTTTCAATGGTGAGTTCTAATAAAAATTTAAAGAAGAAATAATACCAATTCTATAAATTAACCATTTCTAAAAAATAAAAAAAGAGGAAACATTCCCCTCCTCATTTTATGTAGCCAGCATTCTTCTGACACCGGAATCAGACAAAAACAGTAAAAGAAAGCTGCAGACTGATAGATGCCACAGGCTTAACAGAAACAAAATCCTCAACAAAATATTTGCATACTGAATCCAGCAATATACACAAAGGATAGCACACTGGGCTTCCCTCATGCGTTGGTGGCAAAGAATCAGCCTGCCAATGTAACAAGACACTGGTTTGATCCCTGGGTCAGGAAGATCCCATATGCTGTGGGGCATCTAAGCCCATGCACTGCAACTATTGAGCCTGTGCTCTAGAGCCCAGGAGCCACAACTACTGAAACCCCAACCTCCTTAGAGTCTGTGCTCCGCAACAAGAGAAGCCACTGAAATGAGAAGCTTGTGCGTGGCAACTGGAGAGTAGTCTCTGCTCTCTGTAACTAGAGAAAAGTCTGCACAGCAACAAAGACCCAGCACAGCCAAAAATAAACAAAGTTATATCTAAAAAAAGATAACATATCATGTACCATGAGATTTACCCTAGGAATGCAAGGTTAGTTCATTAATTAAAAATTAATCTACCATACTAAATGTATCAATTGATACCAAAACAGCATTTGACAAAATTCAACATTCATTCATGATAAAAATTCTCAGCAAACTGAAGAGAACTTCGTTAAGATAAAAAGGCATCTCCAAAAAACTTAAGCTAACACTACACCTAATGGTGAAAAACTGACTGCCTCTTCTGCTAAGATGAGAGCTAAGCAGAGACGTCTACTGTCACTATTTCTATTCAACATCACACAGAAAGTCTTAGCCAGGGACTCCCCTCGTGGTCCAGTGGTTAAGACTCTGCTTTCACCACAGAGGGCACAGGTTCCATCTCTGCTTGGGAAACTAAGATCGTGTATGCTGCACAGCACGGGTGGGAAATAGGGGAGAGTCTTAGCTAGTGTGATAGTCAAAATTTTAAAAAAAGAAACAAAAGGCATACTACATAGAAAATCTCAAGCTATCTACAAAAATCTCCTAGAATAAATGAGTTTAGCAAGGTTGTAGGATATACAGTTAACACAGAGAAGTCAATTATGTTTCTACATATTGAAAAAGAAATTAAAAATCAAAATTTAAAAAAGAATGATTATAATGTCAGCCCAAGTGACACTAGTGGTAAAGAACCCACCTGTCAATGCAGAAGACGTAAGAGATGTGGATTTAATCCCTGGGTCGGGAAGATCCCCTGGAGGAGGAAATGGCAATCCCCTCCAGTATTCTTGCCTGGAGAATCCCTGGACAGAGGAGCCTGGTGGGCTACAGTCCATAGAGTCACAAAGAGTTGGACACAACTGAAGCAACTTAGCATACAAAACCACAAAAGAATTAATTTCAATAAAATGTTTGCAGAATTTGCACGCGGAACACTATACACTGATGAAAGAAAGCTTCAAAGACTAAATAAATGGAGAGATATACTGTTGCTCGTTGATCAAAGACTAAATATGGTGGTCAATTCTTCCCAAATTCATCTATAGTTTTAACCCTAATTCTAATAAAAATACAAGCACAATACTTAAAAAAAATTTTATGTTTGTTTCTGCCATACAATAACAAGGATCAGTCATAATTACACATATATCTCCTCTCTCGAGTCAACCTCCCTTTCCCTCATCTCATCCCTCTAGGCCATCACAGAGTGCCAGACTGGGCCCCCTGTGTTATATAGCAACTTCTTACCAATTATCGATTTTACATATGGTAGTGTGTGTATACCGATGTTACTTTCTCCATTCGTCTCACTCACTCCCTCCCTCCCTGTGTTCACAAGCTCATCCTTTCCATCTGTGTCTCCACTTCTTCTCTGCAAATAGGTTCACCAATATAATTTTTCTAGATTCCATGTTTGTGTTAATGTATTTATTTTTCTCTGACTTGCCACATTCTGTATAACAGGCTCTAGCTTCATCCACATCACTAGAACTGACTCAAACTCATTCTTTTTATGGCTAATATCCCATTGTATGTATGCACCATATCTTCTTTATTCATCTGTTGATGGACATCTAGGTTGCTTCCACATCCCAGCCATTGTAAGTAGTGCTACAATGAGCACTGGGGTACATGCCAAGCATAATAGTTTTGAAGATGGAAAACCTGATTCTAAAATTACATAGGAAATCAAGGAAATAGAATAGCCTAAACATTTTGGAAAAAAAAGGTATGTAAACTTGGAAAATTCATGATTTCAAGAATTATTATAAGGCTACAGTAATAAAGATAGAATAAAAACTTCAGTAATAGACTCAAACAAATATGGCTCAAAAGCTGGAGGAATTAAAAACAGTGTGATGCTGGCTTTAGGAGGATAGATAATATAGACCAATGGAATAGAATAGAGAGCCCAGAAATAAACTCTTATGAATATGGTTTTCAACAAGGGTGTCAAGACTCTTCAGTGGAGGAAAGGGCAGCAACAATGGTGCTGGGAAAAATTGGATATCCACATGCAAAAGAATGAAGTTGGACCTTTATGTAATACCATTCAGAAAAATTAACTCAAAGTAGATCAAAGAGCTAAAACCATAAAACTCTTAGAAGAAAACATAGGGGAAAACCTTCATAATATTGGATGTAACTGATTTAGAAATGACACTAAAGGTACAGGCAACTAAAGAAAAAATAGACAAATTGGACTTCATCAAAATAATTTTTTGTGTGTGCTGAATAACAGTATGAACAGAGTAAAAAAAGCAACTCAGTGAGAGAATATATTTGCAAATTGCATATCTCATAAAGGATTAATATTCTGAATATGTAAAGAATTCCTACAATTCAACAACAAAAACCAAACAACTCCATTTAAAAATGGGCAAAGAAATCTAAATAGACAATTCTCTAAATACACAAATGGCCAATAAGCACATGAAAAGATGCTCAACACCATTAGACATTAGGGAAATGGAAGTCAAAACCACAATGAGCCGTGACTACCAAAAAGCAACAAACAGAAAACAAATATTGGTGAGGTTCCAAAAATTGGAACCCTTGTACTAGTGGGAATGTGACATCATGCCGTCACTGTGGAAAACCATACAGCAACTCTTTAAAAAAGAGACATAGAATCACTATATGATCCAGCAATCTCACTTTTGGGTATATTAGAACTGAAAGCAGGGAAACTGATATTTTACTTATGTTCATACTAACAGTAGGGTACCTGAAATAGCCAAAAGGTGGAAACAACTCAAATGTTCACTGAGTGAATGGATCAACAAGATGTGCTATATACATATAATGAAATATTATTGAGCCTTAAAAAAGGAGAGAATTTTTGACATGGATGAACCTTGAAGACATTATACTAAGCAAAATAAGCCAGACTCACATGGACAAATATTGTATTGTATGATTCCATCTATATGATGTACCTAGAATAGTCAAGCAGTAAGTAGAGTCAGAAAGTAGGGCCATGGTTACTAGGAGCCGGAGGAGGGAAGAAAGGGGAATTATTATTAAAAGGGTTGGGCTTTCCAGGTGGTGCTAGTGGTAAAGAATCTATCTGCCAATGCATGAGATGTGGGTTCAATCCCTGGTTGGGGAAGATACCCTGGAGGAGGGCTTGGCAACCCACTCTAGTATTCTTGCCTGGAGAATTCCATGGACAAAGGAGCCTGGCAGGCTACAGTCCATAGGGTCACAGGGTCTGACACAACTGAAGCAACTTAGCATGAAATACACATTTCAGTATGGAATGAGGAAAGAATTCTGGAGCTGGATGGGGGTAATGACTTCGCAATGTGAACGTATGTATGTAAAGCCCCTGAAAGTGAAGTCGCTCAGTCGTGTCTGACTCTTTGAGACCCCATGGACTGTAGCCCACCACACTTCTCTGTCCATGGGATTTTCCAGGCAAGAGTACTGGAGTGGGTTGCCATTTCCTTCTCCAGAGGATCTTCCTGACCCAGGGATCGAACCCAAGTCTCCACATTGTAAGCACGATGCTTTACTTAAAACTGGTTTAAACAGTGAATTTTATGTCTTTTACTTTAAAAAAAGGAAAAAAAAAATCCATCCTAGCTATCAATGACATAGCTATAGAATTGTGGCAGCTTGCAACTTCCTTAAATATTCATTATACTTTGTATGTAAGCATATTAAGTTGGGAGTTTCAAGTTTCACTCCATCTTTGGAATAGGAGTTTCTTTTTGGTTTTATTCAGTTTTTAGTTCCTTGTTCTCTGCACATCTCCTTTCCCCTCCACTCTACTCTTTCTTAAACCCTTGACTTCTTACCATGGGAATATTCAAGGAGACAAGTTTCTAGACTTCTCAAATTCTAGTAATTTTGTTTTGAATACGCTGAAATGCTTTTCTTTAATCTTGAATGAGAATTATATTAATTAAATTTGTATCTTTCCACTTCACTCTGTTAACATGGTTTATGACAGTAATGGGTGTTCTGATTAGGCATCTTTGTATTCCCAGGGCCACTTTACTTGATTGAAACATACACTTCTGAGTTTGACTGGCTGTTTCATTTAGGATTCTTGCAGGAGGCATAAGAGTGGGTTCGATTTTTGGGTTAAGAAGATCCCCTGAAGGAGGGCATGGCAACCCACTCCAGTATTCTTGCCTGAAGAATCCCATGAACAGAGAAGCCTGGTGGGCTATGGCCCATAATGTTGCAAAGAGCTGGACACGACTGAAGTGACCATGCATTCGCTTTTGCTTTCCCTTTTTGTACTATCCTGTGGGGTTTTGTAAAGGTCTGGAATTTTATCCAATTTAGAAGCTATACGTTAGCCTGTTTGTCTGTGGATTGGGGCATAAGACATGAACTTCTGGAACACAGTGGACTTGTTCATAGCATAGGAAGCAGCATGAGCAGCATTTGAGATCCTCTTGGGCTTCAGGTCTCATAGGAGCAAAGGGAAAGGTCGCAGGTGGACGGTGCACATGCTGAGTGTGTGTGGCACTGAGGAACACTGAGTGTGGGGAAACCATCTCTCTTGTAATACAAGATCTGCTCTTTGTCTTACACCTCATCTTTCAAGGCTGTTCACTGATAATTGGCCCAGGCAGAGTTTTCAGGGCCTTTTATTCTTGACTTAGCTGCAAGAACATATACGGAGTATTAAGGTACCAGGCAGATTGCTTTTCCCAGAATGGTTTTGTATCAAGTTACAGTAATCTCAATTAACATGATGAATATTCTTTTTTCTAATCCCATAATTACTCGGATAATACGTGTTGCTTGAAGTTTTGGTAAATCTACAGCAAAAGGGTGTTATTTTGAGGGCGGCTTGGGACAACTGTGATGTGGTGGTGGTCCTTTTAACAGCTACTGATTTTCAGTTTTTTCCAGAAATATTCATAATTAATGATTGTTAATTATCCAAAAAATTAATGATTGTTTGGATCTACTACATCTCTATTTATGTCTCCTTCTTTATTCAAGATATTATTTATTTGTACCTTTTAATTTTCCATCAGTCTGTGTTTTCCCCCAAACAAACAGCCTTTGGTCCATATTCTACAGTTTCTGCATTGTCCTCTGATCTTCAATCTCTCCCACACAGAGCTGTGGGAACCAACTCCTTAAATCTTCTATATACTCACTAGTGAGTTCAAACTGGAGTACAAACTACGGTTGCTATCATCCTGTTTTGTGAACTAGTCCAGCACACCTTCCATCTTCAAAATCTCTGTGAAAGAAGTAGGTACGAGCCATCTCCCAAACTCCTGGAGGAACAGTTTCCAATGTCCAGAATTTCATCTTGCACTAACCCAGCAGTGGCACCAGGGCGGGTCTGTGGGCTTCTGGAGGCACAGCAATCATTTAGCCTGAGAAGGAGAGGCCCCATCTCATCCTTTCAAGCACCCTGCTGCTCACCCCAATCCAAGGAATTCTCATTAGTCAGACCCCTCTCACTTGGTTTGGGGAACAGAAATGCTAGTCCAAAATTGTCTTTCAGGACACAGGCTGTACGGTCTTGCCCAGTTGTTCTTGATCCTCCTTAGAAGCTAGGGTATCAGTGCTTCTTCTCAAGCTTAGGTTCTAGGGTTTGTTTTTTGTTTGGGGGGGATTTTCTAACTTAGGGACAGCTTTGAACAAACTGTGGACCAGTATTTTCTGAAATGCCCTTTGTGATAAAAATGTAAAAAATTGAATAAAGCCACCTAATACAGTAATATAAATGAATCAACAAGTACATATAATCTGGGTTATTCTTAAGAAAATCAAACATCTCAAATCATAGAAACAGAAAGTAGAATGGTGGTTACCAGGTGCTATGGGAAGGAAATGAAGAGTTTCAGTTTTGCAAGGTGAAAAAGTTCTGGAGACAAATTGCATAACATTGTGAATATATGCAAAATTATTGAGCCGTATGTTTAAAAATGGCTAAGATGGTAAAAAAAAAAACAAAAAACCAAGCAAAGAAAATCAGAATATATGATATGAAGCTGACATGGGAATTTATTTTGTAGAAAAGCAACAACTAGAGAATGCCATACAACTCTAGTACATCTAAAGTACTATATATAAAAATGACAACTGCTCACAACGACAACACTGAAGCACTGAAAGATACCAACTACTTTCTGAATCCAAGAAGTCAAATTATAATCAGCTCTGTTTTAATGTTCTTACATATATTGAAATTCTAATATGCTGACAAGTGGTAAACCAGATAACTAGAACATCCAATAATGTAACTTTGGGTGATACATAACATGACTTGGTGATATCCAAGTCTTTTGACAATACATAAACTTACTCATACTCATCTGGTGTATCTCCAAACATATTTTAAAATTCCAATTTCTTGGTCAAATGATGTATTTTGCAAATTATTAAATATATTTAGATGTCTTTACTATACAAAATTAAATGTACAACTAAAGTAGTAAAAAGTGCTGAGGTTTTATGGGAACATTAATAGTCTGACAAAAATGTTTATGAACGTACTCTGTACTTTACTAACACTGCCTTTTTTCATTTATATCTAAATTTCCCCTTCTATTTAATAACCAGTTTTGATTTTTTATATGAAATCTATAACTTCTTAATTCATAGATTCTTCTCTTTTTCTCCTTATTTCTTAGCTTAAATTCATTTTAAGTTTTATTGGTATCTTAAGCTTCATGTGTCTTCTTACTCCTAAACACCAGTTCTTCAGAGGCCTAAAATCCAGCATGGGAATCACTATATTAAATTAGTTCTAGAAAAAGAAACATTACAGATATTTTTTTCTGAACTATACAGAACATGTCATCCAAATCTCTTGTTTATACAATAAACTGGTAATATTGGTAAATTGCACATATAGCTTATATTCCCAAAACAGAATAACTTAAATATTAAAACGTACCTTTATGTTACCACCATAACTGACCTTATAAGCATAACAAATGGCAATATTCAATACAAAAAAATCACAAAATCCACTAACCTTAAGTGCTATGGATCGCATCATATGAACTCATCTCCCTATGACCTAGTCAAACTACAGACAGCAAACTATGGCTTTAAGCTACTCTAGCATTTAAACTCTAATTAGAAATTTATACGAAACACAATTTTATGTTCAAATATGGAAATAAGCAACATAATTCCAAAACCCAAAAGTATCCCAGCATTCTGTAATAAGAAATATCCCCAGCGGCTACATCCATGGTCACTAGCATCATTGTGCAACATCTCAGGTACCTTTAAAACAAACAAAAAAAAGAGCAACTTTTAGTTTCCAGAACCATAGATTTTAGAAGAATTTCCAGGACACTATACTAGCTTTCTGTGTAGCTGGATATACCATGAGTCAAATTTCTAAAACATGAATCTAGCTAATAATGTCACACAACATTTCCTAACAGTTAATTAACAATGATTACTCATGGTCTGCTCAGCAAGTCAAAATTATATTGATCCAGTTTACTCCACTGTAAAATGAGGAGCTACACTGATTACCCTGCTTACTGTCTGTATCTGTACATAACATGTGGTTCACTTAAAGTTCAGAGATATGGAAATCTTTTATCTTATAAAATATAATCTTAGCAGTAAGACCGGCTGAGACTGTTATGTGGACTTTGGTGACAAAAAGATATGACTCCTTTATCTGTTAGTAAGGATCCTTTTAAGTGTTCTGATGTATACACAGTTTGCCAACAGTATGTGGCTTGTACTAGGTTTCTCACGAGTCTACGTACAATTCAATGCCTGTTTACTGAAACTCTACTCTCAGAAAGACACATCAGAAACAGGTAGATACTTCTGTGTATCCTGAAATATACTTTGTGAGCACAGAATCTCACTGCAACTACATTTATCCTACACTCTTTTAAAAAATGCTGTTTCATTGGACATTTTTATTTCATTGTTAGTCAATTCTGTAATTTGACTTCTTAAAAACTTACCATATCAACCAGAGCAACATACATGAACAAGCCTGCAGTAAGTGCAAATATCCACATAGAAACATTCTCAGCATAATGACCAATGAAAATTCCTGTGGCCATTCCAAGATATGCCAGCATGGCTGACAGAGCATTATAAAGAACAGCCTGCTTAACAGTCATGCCAGCCTTCAGTAAGACAGCAAAGTCACCTTTAACACAAAACACAAAAAGGCAATTAAAGTCATTAAAAAAAATCATTTTTAAGACATATACTCAAAAAAGACTTTCCAGATTTAAGAAATCCTCCAATTTTTTTGAGGAAAAAAAAAAAAAAAAGACAAAATTAAGAATCACCCAGGGTTAACAGAGTTAATCAGTATAAAACACCTTAACAGTTTTATAAACTTAGACATCTTTTATCCAAATTTTTTCTTAAGGTTTCTTGTTTGTCAAAGAATGTCAATACCAAGAATCGACTACTGTGCTCGTGCACTGTCTTCAAGGGGCTTCTTTTAACTGACCACAGGCAGTAAGAGGGAGTAGAGAACACACAGGAAATGATCAGCAAATGATTAAGGCAATATGCATCATACTTAAGAGCTGAAGAGTCTAATATTCTGGTTATAAAAGAAGAAAAGAAATTAAGATCACAGTACTTCAGAGAGGCTTCATGCAGCCTGAAGGATCTAGAATGTGGAACACAAATCAGATATTGAGGATTACAAGCATCAAACAAGAAGATGGGAGGCCGTCTAAATGGCTGAACACACACCAAGGGACAAACGTGAAAATGGTGCGACAGGTGTGTGGCCGCCTGCAAGAAGAAAAACAGGGACACATAACACAGAACCAGGGCAACTCTGGGAAGGTTTTAAGTCCTGGTGACAGAGAAAGAATATTCAAAACACAATTTATTAACTTTCTTTCTTTTTAGTTCCAGTGAAATTCTCTTTGTCAAGTTCTCTCTGTTAATGGAAGATGACAATTTGCCTGTGGTCTTATTCCTATTCTGTGTACAATGAAAACAGGAACTGACGTCACCATTCGCTGATACAGGAAGGTATCTGGCAGGGAAAGAGGACCAGAGATGCGGCTCAGGGATCTGTTTGGCAACCCCACACAGGCAATTGTGTAATCAGAGTTGCAGGGTTAGAATTCTGGCTGGAAACAGACTTGTCCTCAGTAAGAAACAAAGCTAGCTAGGATAGGAGATATACGAGAAGCCATAAATGAGAAAGCCTGCTGGAAACTATCATTAGCAAAAGCCAGTGACACTGAGATATGCTACCCATCTGGAAAATACCGTTTATAGTGTTCTCTTACCTAATTCATGAGGCAACTCATGACAAAACACAGCAACAGAAGTACTTAAACCACTGGATAAACCTTCAGTAAAAGCAGCACCTGTGTAAAAAAAATCACTGCATTATTTTGTGGGTGTGTATTTTTAAAATTTGTATAGCACATTCAGTTCAGTTCAGTCGCTCAGTCGTGTCCGACTCTTTGCGACCCCATGAATCGCAGCACGCCAGGCCTCCCTGTCCATCACCATCTCCCGGAGTTCACTCAGAATCACATTCATCGAGTCCGTGATGCCATCCAGCCATCTCATCCTCGGTCGTCCCCTTCTCCTCCTGCCCCCGATCCCTCCTAGCATCAGAGTCTTTTCCAATGAGTCAACTCTTCGCATGAGGTGGCCAAAGTACTGGAGTTTCAGCTTTAGCATCATTCCTCCCAAAGAAATCCCAGGGCTGATCCCCTTCAGAATGGACTGGTTGGATCTCCTTGCAGTCCAAGGGACTCTCAAGAGTCTTCTCCACCACCACACTTCAAATGCATCAATTCTTCCGTGCTCAGTCTTCCTCACAGTCCAACTCTCACATCCATACATGACCACAGGAAAAACCATAGCCTTGACTAGATGGACCTTAGTTGGCAAGGTATGTCTCTACTTTTGAATATGCTATCTAGGTTGGTCACAACTTTTCTTCCAAGGAGTAAGTGTCTTTTAACTTCATGGCTGCAGTCACCATCTGAAGTGATTTTGGAGCCTAAAAAAATAAAGTCAGCCACTGTTTCTACTGTTTCCCCATCTATTTCCCATGAAGTGATGGGACTGGATGCCATGATCTTCGTTTTCTGAATGTTGAGCTTTAAGCCAACTTTTTCGCTTTCCTCTTTCACTTGTATAACACATACAATAAGGTAAAAGAAAGAAACTATATTCTGGTTGTGAATAAACAGAACTTATCAATTGCACTCTGTAACTTCTTCATGATTAATCTTAGATTACATTCAGTTCAGTTCAGTTGCTCAGTCGTGTCCAACTCTTTGCGACCCCATGAATCGCAGCACGCCGGGCCTCCCTGTCCGTCACCAACTCCCGGAGTTCACTCAGACTCACGTCCATTGAGTCAGTGATGCCACCCAGCCATCTCATCCTCTGTTGTCCCCTTTTCCTCCTGCCCCCAATCCCTCCCAGCATCAGGGTCTTTTCTAATGAGTCAACTCTTCGTATGAGGTGGCCAAAGTACTGGAGTTTCAGTTTTAGCATCATTCCTTCCAAAGAACACCCAGGGCTGATCTCCTTTAGAATATTCAATTAGGTTTAAATTTCCCAAAGAGCACAAGCAGATATGATTGAAGGGAAGGCTGGGTTGTGCCTTAGAGCGATTAAATGATCTTACACAAACCTGAGAAGTAACTGCTACCACATAAAGCACTTATGGAGAAATATAAAACAAACTGATTTAAAAGGTTTAGGGAAAAAAACCTCAGGAATCCACAGTACAAATATGTTTCCTAGCCTCAGAGGAATCCACTGTGTAATTATACTTTTTTACATTTATTCTTTCAATGTCTTGATAAGGGAAGTTTAAGACAAATAGCTCCCTGCTTTTAGAAGTTAACACGTTATACAATTGATTGCTTACAAACCATGACTGAGCATTTGCACATCCTTCTGGTCGCTTAAGTTGTGCATGGTGCAGAGGAGGAAGAGCGCAGTGCGGGGAGCAGGGCCTGGGCTCATCTCAGCTGGGCAACAAAACAATACTGCTTTGTCAGACCTTGCTTGCTTGCTCCGTAATTATTTCCATGGCTCCTTCTAGAACTCTGTGGGTCTCTGTGTGTGCACAGGTGCTCATTCATATCCAACTCTTTGCAACCCTATGGACTATATAGTTCACCAAGCTCCTCTGTCCATGGGATTTTCCAGGCAAAATACTGGAGTGGGTTGCCATTTCCTTCTCCAGGGGATCTTCCTGACCCAGGCAGTCTCTTGAATCTCCTGCTTTGCAGGCGGATTCTTTACTACTGTGTCACCTGGGAAGCACCTCCCTTCCTACACTAAATTACTACAATTCATAAATATTCTATTATGTCTCAATGGTAGCACAACTTACAAAAAGTCTATAATTCTTCTTTGGGTACAGATTAGTAATTTAAACTTATTAGATAGATGAAGATTCCTTTAGCATAAAAGAAAAGGATGGTGGAAAAGATACTTTCACTTCAATACATACTATTTATATTGCAGATAAGGGAAAGTAACTTTTGGCAGCTACAATTTAAAGGGCCAAGCACAGTTTCTAGCACCTTTTCATCTTATCTCACATTTACATCAATGTCAAAGCAGTCAAAGAGATAACATTTTGATAACCTTGGATGTTAACTCCTTAACATCCGGTTGCTCCTCCGGGCTGCCAGCCCTGGCCTCGGGCGTGGGTGGCTCCTCTCAGCTGCCGCTCCTGGCCTCGGGGGCGAGGTGGCTTCTCCCAGCCACCCCAGACCTCAGATGTGGGGTGTCTCCTCCCTGTCGCCACCGGCCTCGGAAGTGGGATAGCTCCTCCCGGCCGCCTCCCTGACCTCAGAAGCGGGGTGTCTCCTCACAGCCACCACTGACTTCGGACGTGGGGTGTCTCCTCTCGGCTGCTGTCCCTGACCTCAGACATGGGGTAGCTCCTCCAAGCCGCCACTGACCTCGGAGCAGGGTAGCTCCTCTCGGCCGTTCCTGAGCCAACGCAACCTGGCACTCTAGGCCGCTGCCCCTGACCTCAGACGTCGGGTAGCTCTTGGCTGCGCTCAAGTGCGGCAGCCGCCTCCGCCGCCTGTGCTCAAGTGCGAGGAGTGGTGGCTGGGCAGGCACAGGAGGACCTAGAGGTACGTTGAAAGTCAGGAATTGTGGCGGTAAGGAGATACCCCTCGTCCAAGGTAAGGTGCAGTGGCTGTGCTTTGCTGGAGCAGCCGTGAAGATATACCCCACGGCCAAGGTAAGAGAAACCCAAGTAAGATGGTAGGTGTTGCAAGACAGAATCAGGGGGCAGACACACTGAAACCATTCTCACAGAAAACTAGTGAATCTAATCACACTAGGACCACCCTTGTCTAACTCAATGAAACCAAGCCATGCCTGCGGGGCAACCCAAGATGGATGGGTCATGGTGGAGAGGTCTGACAGAATGTGGTCCACTGAAGAAGGGAATGGCAAACCACTTCAGTGTTCTTGCCTTGAGAACCCCATGAACAGTATGAAAAGGCAAAATGATAGGATACCAAAAGAGAAACTCCCCAGGTCGGTAGGTACCCAATATGCTACTGGAGATCAGTGGAGAAAAAACTCCAGAGAGAATGAAGGGATGGAGCCAAAGCAAAAACAATACCCAGGTGTGGATGTGACTGGTGATAGAAGCAAGATCCGATGCTGTAAAGAGCAATATTGCATAGGAACCTGGAATGTCAGATACATGAATCAAGGCAAATTGGAAGTGGTCAAACAAGAGATGGCAAGGGTGAACGTCGACATTCTAGGAATCAGCGAACTAAAATGGACTGGAATGGGTGAATTTAACTCAGATGACTATTATATCTACTACTGCGGGCAGGAATCCCTCAGAAGAAATGGAGTAGCCATCATGGTCAACAAGAGAGTCCGAAATGCAGTACTTGGATGCAATCTCAAAAACGACAGAATGATCTCTGTTCGTCTCCAAGGCAAACCATTCAATATCACA
>SJXQ01008083.1:165346-176301 GCA_006408695.1 Aepyceros melampus | reverse complement strand
CAGAGACATTACTTTGCCAACTAAGGTCCATCTAGTCAAGGCTATGGCTTTTCCAGTGGTCACGTATGGATGTGAGAGTTGGACTGTGAAGAAGGCTGAGCACCGAAGAATTGATGCTTTTGAACTGTGGTGTTGGAGAAGACTCTTGAGAGTCCCTTGGACTGCAAGGAGATCCAACCTGTCCATTCTGAAGGAGATCAGCCCTGGGATTTCTTTGGAAGGAATGATGCTAAAGCTGAAGCTCCAGTATTTTGGCCACCTTATGGAAAGAGTTGACTCATTGGAAAAGACCCTGATGCTGGGAGGGATTGAGGGCAGGAGGAGAAGGGGACGACCGAGGATGACATGGCTGGATGGCATCACGGACTCAATGGATGTGAGTCTGAGTGAACTCTGGGAGTTGGTGATGGACAGGGAGGCCTGGCGTGCTGCGATTCATGGGGTCCCAAAGAGTCGGACACGACTGAGCGACTGAACTGAACTGGATGTTAACAGCCTTATCAAACCAACCTATCTTTGCTACAATCAGCAGCTTAAAGTGGCATTTTCAGAGATCAACAAACAAGGGCTGGAACACAGAGACATACCAATTGCGAGGCCATCGCTGAAATTGTGCAGGCCGTCCCCCATGATCACCATCCAGGCCAATGTGGCAATGCCAGCATCTTTCAGCTCCTCCCGAGAGTAGCGCTGGCTGTGGCTGTGGGGGTGGTGGTTCTGGTGATGGTGGTGATGGAGAATATGATGGTAGTCATGATGGTGGTGGATGAGATCATCGGACTGGCCTAGTGTATCATGGAAATGCGAATGGCATTTATTCTTGCACCCTCTGGGTACATATTCATTGTAAACTTCCTGTGGATGGGCATGAGCTATCATGACCTCCTCTTCTTCCAAGATTGCTGGCTGCTGAGAATCAAAGTGGGAGGGCTCTTGTGAGTCAGCTCGTAAATAGCCTTCAGGTCCTAGATGTAAACATAAAGGACATTGGGACAAAGTCAAATGGCTCTGTTAATGTGCACTTTCAAAATCTCCAGACAGAATCAACAAGACGTCAAAGCATGGCAACTCTCTCACATATACCTACCTGGCAGACTAGACTTTAGAGTACTGTTGATGAAAAACATCAGTACATTTTAGTGAATTTTAGACGTTAAATGATTTCACTAAGAATGGATTTTAAATGATAGTCCTCAGTAACCGCCCCATATCGTCCCTTAAATTCTTTTGCCTCCCTATGTTTTTCAAGATAGTTTTTTTTCTGATTATAAAAGCAGCACACACATTTTAGAAAAATATTTCACTCTTGACATTTAAAATATTTTAGAAAAATATTCCAAAAAAATTGGAAATAAAAAACAGACATAATTTTGTCATCTGAGTTCCTCTCTTTCAAAATTCAAGGGCAAGCAAAAGAGGGGAATTCCTTGGTGGTCCAGTGGTTAGGACTCTGCGCTTTCACTGTCAAGGGTCTAGGTTTGATCCCCAGACAGGGAAGTAAGATCCTGCAAACCATGTATTGTGGCCAAACAAAAATTAAAAAGGAAAAGCAGAAGAATGTGAAATACCATCATCACCAAGAAACATTTATCTGTGTAAAGTAAACTGCAACAATAGGTTTTACTTTTCCCTTTTTGTACACTGGCATCAACTTTCCTGGGAGCATTCCTGACACTATGGTCCAATTTTAAAAGTTATTTCCTCTCATCATTATAAATTTCACTGGAAATTCTGAAGATGGAATAGATGTAGGAAGACAAGTGAGAGTATTTCACTCGCTTTTTAGAGAAGAGCAGCATGCTGGAGACAAAGGGTGGACAAAAAGTGTTAGGACTGCCCAGGAGCAACCATAAGCTGCTCTTCCTCCTCAGTCAGCAACTGAGCGTCTACTCTGGGCCAGGCACCAGGACAAAGTGGAGCAGAACAAAGTCTCTGTGTCAGGAAGCTCATGTTCTTGGGGGAGATAGCCACTTAACAAGGAAATACAGGTATTAATAAGGTAATCAAGGCACTGGACAGCATGGGAAGAAACTAGAAAAGGCGATATGAGGAGAGTGAGTGGGAGACCTCTGTATTGGGATGAGCCAGGAAGGCCTCTAAGAAGATGTCTGAGTTGAGACTGAAACAACAGGAGGAATTTATATGAAGACCTAGGAGAAAAGTGTTCCAAGCAGAAGAAACTGAGTATCAGCCTCTGAGACAGACCCGGTATGCTCATAGGATGAAAAGGAGGCTCTGAGGCTGGACAGAGTAAACCATCTGAG
This sequence comes from Aepyceros melampus, assembly GCA_006408695.1. Classification (NCBI taxonomy): domain Eukaryota; kingdom Metazoa; phylum Chordata; class Mammalia; order Artiodactyla; family Bovidae; genus Aepyceros; species Aepyceros melampus. The sequence continues at coordinate 174,037 of SJXQ01008083.1, read as the reverse complement.
GGAGTGGAAGGCAGGGCAGCACCTCAAAGGTCATCATGACGTCATTGGTTTAAAATTTTAACTGAGCCTGTCCAACAAGAAACGCCAGGCTAACAAGCTCTAGGAAACATAGTAACACAGTAACTTTGCAGTGAAGAAACATGGGAGACACAACCTTAGCCAAGTGATCAAAACTGCCACCACTGCTATGCGACTGAGCATCATGGGGGGAGGCAGGTCATGTCACTGAAAAGGATGTAATACCCTTTGTGCTACTCCTGCCCAAACTGATCTACCTAATGAAAAAACAACAAGCAAACTCAAAATGAGGAACAATCAGTTCAGTTCAGTTCAGTCCCATAAGAGGCAACATTTGACCCTGAATTGTACTCTGGATCATTTATTTTTCCTTTTGGGAGTTCAGTTCAGTTCAGTCGCTCAGTCGTGTCCGACTCTTTGCGACCCCATGAATCGCAGCACGCCAGGCCTCCCTGTCCATCACCAACTCCCAGAGTTCACTCAGACTCACATCCATTGAGTCCGTGATGCCATCCAGCCATCTCATCCTCGGTCGTCCCCTTCTCCTCCTGCCCTCAATCCCTCCCAGCATCAGGGTCTTTTCCAATGAGTCAACTCTTCGCATGAGGTAGCCAAAGTACTGGAGTTTCAGCCTTAGCATCATTCTTTCCAAAGAAATCCCAGGGCTGATCCCCTTCAGAATGGACTGGTTGGATCTCCTTGCAGTCCAAGGGACTCTCAAGAGTCTTCTCCAACACCACAGTTCAAAAGCATCAATTCTTCAGCGCTCAGTCTTCTTCACAGTCTAACTCTCACATCCACACATGACCACAGGAAAAACCATAGCCTTGACTACACAGACCTTAGTCGGCAGGGTGTCTTTTCCAATGAGTCAACTCTTCGCATGAGGTAGCCAAAGTACTGGAGTTTCAGCCTTAGCATCATTCTTTCCAAAGAAATCCCAGGGCTGATCCCCTTCAGAATGGACTGGTTGGATCTCCTTGCAGTCCAAGGGACTCTCAAGAGTCTTCTCCAACACCACAGTTCAAAAGCATCAATTCTTCAGCGCTCAGTCTTCTTCACAGTCTAACTCTCACATCCACACATGACCACAGGAAAAACCATAGCCTTGACTACACAGACCTTAGTCGGCAGGGTAATGTCTCTGCTTTTGAGTATACTATCTAGGTTGGTCATAACTTTTCTTCTAAGGAGTAAACGTCTTTTTTAATTTCATGGCTGCAGTCACCATCTGCAGTGATTTTGGAGCCCCCCAAAATAAAAGTCTGACACTGTTTCCACTGTTTCCCCATCTATTTCCCATGAAGTGATGGGACCGGATGCCATGATCTTCGTTTTCTGAATGTTGAGCTTTAAGCCAACTTTTTCACTCTCCTCTTTCACTTTCAAGAGGCTTTTTAGCTCCTCTTCACTTTCTGCCATAAGGGTGGTGTCATCTGCATATCTGAGGTTATTGATATTTCTCCCAGCAATCTTGATTCCAGCTTGTGTTTCTTCCAGTCCAGCGTTTCTCATGATGTACTCTGCATAGAAGTTAAATAAGCAGGGTGACAATATACAGCCTTGATGTACTCCTTTTCCTATTTGGAACCAGTCTGTTGTTCCATGTCCAGTTCTAACTGTTGCTTCCTGACCTGCATACAGGTTTCTCAAGAGGCAGGTCAGGTGGTCTGGTATTCCCATCTCTTTCAGAATTTTCCACAGTTTATTGTGATCCACACAGTCAAAGGCTTTGGCATAGTCAATAAAGCAGAAAGAGATGTTTTTCTGGAACTCTCTTGCTTTTTCCATGATCCAGTGGATGTTATCTCCATATCTTTCCCAACACTTGAAGTCATCTCACTTTCTAATTTTTGCCAACCTCGTAGATGTAAAGTGATATCTCATTGCTGGTTTAACTGTCACTTGCTGATTTTTAGTAAATTTGAGTTTCTTTAAATTGTCCTGCTAGCCTTTTAGGATTCTGCTTCTGTGAATTGACTTTCCATGTCTTTCCCCTCTTTTACTATTGGGGCTGTCCTTTTCTTTAGATTTGCTGGAGATCTTTTGCTATACCAGATATCTTTTGTCAGTTTTAGACACTGCAAATAAATTCAATGCTTTTCTTTCATGGACCAGAAACCCTTACTTTTGATGTAATTAAATTCATACATCTTATGCTTTATGATTTGTGCTACTGAAGTTTCATTATGAAAGTCATTCCCTTCTCCTGGATCATAAATACACTGATCATAAAATACTTTATTGAATGGACTTTATGATTTCATATTTACAATTATGTTTGATTTGCCTGTAGTTTGCCTTTGAATATGGTGATAGGTAAGAATTTGATTTTTTTCTCCTACCATTTACTTTGTGCTCAATTTGTTTTTCTTTTTTCCATATTATTAAAGGGGAAGCATAGATCATTAAGATTAGACTATCATTCCTTTCTAAAACAAGTATTTAAAGTTATAGATTTCTCTCTAACCACTACTTTAACTTCAACCCAAAAGTTTGACATGTTGCCTTTTCATTATCATTCAGTTTAAAATTTTTCTAATTTTTCCTGTGATTGTTTCTTTGTCTCATAGGTTATTTAGAAGTGTATTGTTTAATTTCAAAATATTGAAGCATTTTGTATTTGCAAACAGTGCAACTGACAAGAGCTTAATTTCCAAAATATACAAATATCTCATACAACTCAATAAACCAAACAACCCAATTGAAAAATAGGCAGAAGACCTAAATTGACATTTCTCCAAAGAAAAAATACAAATGGCCAATAGGCACATGAAAAATGCTCAACATTGCTAATTAAAGAAACGAGGTAACCACCTCACACTAGTCAGAACAGCCATTATTAAAAATTCTACAAATAAATGCTGGAGAGGATATGGAGAGGAGATAACCCTCCTACACTGTTGGTGGGAATGTAAGTTGGGAAACCCACTATGAAAAATGTATGTAAGTTCCTCAGAAAACTGAAAATAGAACCACCATATGTTCCAGCAATCCCTCTCCTGAGTATATATCCAGACAAAATCCTAATTCAAAAAGATGCACACACCCCTATGTTCCTAGCAGCAACTATTCACAAAATCCAAGACGTGGAGACAACCTAGATGTCCACGAACAGACAAATGGATGAAGAAGACAAGAGGAGTAAGCATCATACACAGAGGAGTGCTGGGGCCGCCCTGGCGGCGCCAGCAGCAAAGAGCCTGCTTGCCACTGCAGGAGACGGGAGACGCGCGCTCAGTCCCTGGGTCGGGAAGATCCCCTGGAGGAGGGCGTGGCAACACACCCCAGGATTCTCGCCTGGAGAATCCCACGGACAGAGGAGCCTGGGGGGCTACAGTCCATGGGGTCACAAAGAGCCGACATGACCTCGTGAGGAAACAACAACAAGCTTATAGAGAATGCGATTCTCCTGGTGTCTGACTTTTTGTCTATTGGCCCATCAATTACTAAGGATGGAGTGTTAAAACCATCAGCTGCTACTTCTCCCTACAGTTATTTTCCAGTGTTTCTCATGCTCCGTGATTGGGTGACTACGCATTTAACACTGTTAGCTCTTCTCAATTAGTGAACCTGTTTTTACTAGAAACCTCCTTCTTGATCTCTTGTAGTACTCTTCGTCTTTAATTTTGTGTTAAATTTATGTTAGAGCCACATCAGTTTCTCCATAATTTATAATATATAGTTAAGATTCAATATCTTTTTCTATCCTTTTACTTTTAACCTTATAATTCCTTTATAGCCTTTGTATTTAAGGTGAAACTCTTGTAAACATCAAATAGGCCTTCCTTTTTTTTAATCCAATGGAATTAAACTAAATAAAGTGTCCTGAGACTAGAGAATACATTTTACCAAGATGTTATGGACATCAATTTGAGCAAATCTGGGAGATGGTGGAAGACAGAGGAGCCTGGCGTGCTGCATTCCAGGGGGTTGCCAAGTGTTGTACATAATTTAGCAACTGAACAAGAACAACTACACCAAGACGGGCCGAGGAAACCAGTAGAAAAGCAGGAATTGTTTTAGTAATCGGGAAAGTGCCTGGTTAATACGAAAGAAAGAACATTTTAAATCCAATTATCTGGGTGGCCTGAATTTACTAAGCTATTTCTTAACCTCTAGTTTTATGCTTTCTTGACAGTCCTGATCCTAGAATGTATTACAAGAGAGAGGAAGGCACTTAATTTCAACCTCTTAGGGGAAAAAACAGCAAGCCAAACAATCAAGTAAGAAATTTTTGATGGTTCCTCTTTAGAACTCTCTCTGTTACTGGAGATGTGCTTGCTGGATAATCAAGTACTCTAGCGATAATCGGGGGAGTTAAAACGCTGGAGCAGAAAGACGGGATTTCATTATTTTCCAATAACCTGGAGTCTTTAGGCTGCGGTGCCCCTACAGTCAATATTTTTATCTCTGTGAGGGCAGTGTACATTCATTTTGGTACACATCTAGCATTTCCAAAGAGGCCATTGTCTCACACAAACAGAGTCAGCCCGGTGCTCTGTTATTATCATGAATTCTCCTCCAAGAGCATAAAGTGCTCAGAAAACGGCAAACTCCCGATTTAACCAGCAAGATTTCCAGCAGTTTCAATGAATGATTTTTTAAAGAAGAAAAACAATCACCCTGACAACAAATGGTTGTGTTTATCATCTCTGCCACGAAATAGCAAGGATCTGACTGCTGTCCAGGTAATCAATTTCCATGAATTACTAATAATAGTTATAAGACCGAGTGAGTCTCCCAGGCTCAGTAACTCAACAGTTGTGTGTAAGCTATAATTTGTATTAAAAATAATCATCTCATGATACAAATCCTGGGACCATACTAACTGCTAACTTCTATGTAAAAGTTACAGTTTGTTATTTATACAATGTGTGCTTGCTATAAGGCACCTAATCGCACAATTAAGGCTTACTGCAGAGTTCTTATATGTCAAACATTTTAATTTAACCTCCAAATTTAATTTTTCAGCTCTCAACCTACCATGGAAATCATGTTTTTAAAATTTGCAATTGTAACATAGTACAGACTGACCTTTTTGCTAAATAATTAGAATAGTAATTTTAAATTCAGATTTCAAGAAACACGTTGGATCCTAAACTGAACTGCTGTTTACAAAACCCTCCCTGAATTGAAGTTCACTTCATGAAATACGTTCTACGCCTTGCTGCCTTTGAAATCTGAACGAGGAAGACTTTGCTGTTTTTATTGTCTTCTGACTATATATTTGCATGCCTCTGACTTTGATTCACTCTGCTCTCTGAATGTGAAAAATGAAAAGGCCATATCAATGTGACATTTGCTAGGACAGTGGCCGAGGTCCCTCTTGGCAGCTGAAAATCTAGATCGTGAATCTCGATGGAGAAAGATGTCACTCCATAAATACGTAAGATGTCCTTAAGCCGAGAGATCGATCATGCTGGCCTTGTTTGTCAGCTGCTGAGGAGCAAAGCTGTTCTCCTGAGATGCTGGGGTCCCAGCAGAAGCTCCCTTCAGAAAGAAGAAGCTGGCCTGAGGATTGCTTTCTTTCTTGTTGTGCTTCTCAGAGAAGTCCACCAATATGGAGAACAGAGAAGCGTTATTCAAACTGCAAAGAGGAAACCCCAGTAATCAACATCCTCCACAGCTCTAATCTCTTATGGGTTAGGCTGAGAAATTTGGATGGAAGATCAGTTTAGGTATGATTTCCCTTTAGGTGTGAGCTGTTGCTTTATCTTGAGAAGTGTGGAATTTCACCTTTTGCCGTTAGATAATGAATGCACGTTATACCATTCCTGGGGTTCTCAAGCCAAGAATACTGAAGTGGTTTGCCATTGCCTTCTTCAGTGGACCACGTTCTGTCCGAACTCTCCAATGATAGACAAGGAAACCTGGTGTGCTGCAGTCCATGGGGTTGCAAAGAGTCCCACACAACTGAGAGACTGAACTGAATGAATACATATCAGAGGTCAGAGCTGAAAATTTGGGCTTGAAATAATTCCCCCGTTAGTCCCACGTAATGCCTGCCTTCTAAACATTTAGGCATTTTGAGATAACATACAAAATGTGCAGCATAAATTTTTAAAGCTCTCCTTCTATGAAAATGATAATATATAATACCAAATAAATACAATTTATGGTTCTCTGGGAAAACAGGAGGAATCGAATTATTCATGAAGTTGGATTTCACATGGTTATCAATGGACTGTATGAAACCAACTGACAGGTAAAAAATACCTTCACCACCAAGAAGATAATGTGACCTTAAGTTCCTTTCTACTCCATGCACTGCTGTATTTGAGCATGTTTTCTGAACTCTCAAATAGAAAGGCCATGAGAATATACAGTGCCAATAATTCAGTTATATTTAGGGAAATGATATTTTGCTACCATATGCATTTGTGAATGTGCAGGGGAATATTTATCAAGCAGGTGTGGGTGAGGTGAGGGGAGTCTTTTGGGAAATGAAATTGTACAAGTTAAAAAAAAATTAAAAAGACCAACCAGTCATCTGTATTCTAAAGAAAGTTTGTATATATCTTTGCTTTTTACTAATGAATGTTGGATGCAACAGTTGTAACTTAGACACAGTCCAGCAAATTTTTTTTTGTCTGTTTTTATTTCAAAGTCTTAAAATGCTAATGCAGAGTGGGATGACTGAAACTGTGTAGGCCAGTTTCCCTCGAGGCAGGAATTTCTTAGAGAGCAAACATTCTGACAAATAGTTATCGAGAAGCCTCGGGAACCTTCTGTGAGTCCCGCTGTTGAGTCCTGCACTTCTCTGGCGGGGAGCAGCCTGCAAAGTCATTGCTGGGAGAACGCCCTCATCTGTGGTGGAAGGGTCCCTCTCAGTGACACAAGTTCTTTCACGTCCCCACATCCTCCTTATGACAGACAGCAGCTCTTCATCCAAGCATCCTTCAACCTTGGGAGAGGGGATTCTAGCACTTTCAAAACTCCCCTCCTCCAGGCTGAAGAGTGTTTCACAGTCTTTCCTTTAGAAAGCACAAGAAAGGAAGCAAAACCAGCTTTCTCCTGTGTTGGAGTAATTGTTTCCTTGGAAAATCAGGGCAAGCTGGCTCCCTTACTCTTCCTAAAGCGAACAGATGCAGGCATTTGCCCTTAAACGTGGACGGAGACCTCACAGGTTGTCGGAGTGGGTTGAGAACCGAAGGGTCTCGTGGAGTGTGTTCCAGGCATTGCAGAGAATGTCGGAGGGGTAGGAGGGGGTGGCATGCTGAGGGAGTTCTGGGCAGGGGGAAGCATGGGGACGTTTGTTTTTATTTTGATTCTTTTCCAATGAAACCACTGACTCCAGGGGGTTTTGTTTGAAAAACTGAATGCAGATGAATTCTGGTGCATTACGGGTGTGGACGGGCTTCCCAGGTGGCTCAGTGGGTAAAGAATTTGCCTGCAATGCAAGAGACATGGGTTCAATCCCTGGGTTGGGAAGAGTCCCCTGGAGGAAGGCATAGCAACCCACTCGAGTATTCTTGCCTGGAGAATCCCATGGACAGAGGAGCCTGGCAGGCTATAGTCCATGGGGTCGCAAAGAGTCAGACACGACTGAAGTGACTGAGCACGCTCACAAGGGTGTGGACATGTCAAGGATCTGTTGTGAAGGCAGGTGGGTGTTAGTGTCCTCTTTTCCTGGGGACCACTGGCTTGGCCAGCATCACACACCAACCTGGGAGGAGGCCCCAGGGACTGGGAGCCCCCTCCCTCCCTGTCACCATCCTGTTAGGTGGCCATTGTCACTCGAAGAGCAGTTAGTCTCTCCTCAGTACAGCACCTTTTACTTTGGCATTAACCACAATGGTGCTGCAGCCTCAGAAAAAGGAGTAAGAAACAACTTCATTCTCCTTTTACAGACAAGGAAACCAAGCCCCCAAGAAGATAAATGACTCGCTCAGGGTCATGGGGGTGAATGTGTCCAGGACCCAGCTGGCCAGCCTCCCTGTGACCCCACCCAGCTCTTTCATCTACACAAACCCAACTCCCATCTATTAGCTCAGTGAGCTGGACAACAATCTTAGTGAAATAGGATGAGGGACTTCCCTGTGTGGTCCAGTGGTTAAGAATCCACCTCCCAGTGCAGGGGACTCAGGTTCCATCCCTGGTCGGGGAACTAAGATCCCCCATGCCTTGGGGCCACTGAGCCCACTGCTGCAACTACCGAGCCTGTGTGCCCTGGAGCCTGCACACGACAATGAGGGCCACGACTAAGACACAGGGAGCCAAATAAATAAATAGCTAAAAAAAATAGAACGAAAAGTGTCCCATCCTCGCCTTCCCAAGCCTCACTTGTCGCAGGCTGTGTCTTCATGCAAGAGGGGTTGAATCCCCAGGAGTGAATCCTGTACTGCTGGTCCCAAGGACTCAGGGGAGACCCGAGGGGAAGAGCAGCTTTTGAAAGGTGGGGGGACCTGTGGAAGGAGGCGAGCTATCCCCTGCAAGGAGGGGACTTGATCAACCCTCAGCTTTAGGAGAAGAAAATCCCTGAGATTTTGTTCAGGGGCCAGACAACATCTGACAGTAAACAAAATCCTTAAGAAAGCACATCTTGCCTTGGCCTCTTCCAAGAAATGTTGAGGATGACAACCAGCCCCTGAGCTACATAGAGAAACACACACACACTCGCACACGCAAGCAGATGCATTAGGTTGGCGGCCAGCTGTGTGTAGCTAATCT
>SJXQ01008083.1:83684-164791 GCA_006408695.1 Aepyceros melampus | reverse complement strand
GAGGACATGACCAGGAGGCCCAGCAGGGCGTGTGTGCCAGGCAAGCAGAAACCAAACCGTCAGGTTCTGTTGCAGAGACTCTGAAGGGACCCTGTGCTTTGTTTGCTGTGGGCTTGCCCTGCCTCACCCCACACGATGCTGGACACTGGATGCTGACTTCTAGAAAAGCTGATAGAAGTGGGTCGTAGGTGGGCCCCAGTGCAGGACCCCACTCACTGCCAGCATGTGGCCTGGGGCAAGTCTCATGGGAGGGGAGGCCTGCCCGCTGTCCAGAAGTGCCAGCTCCTGGGCTGCTGCGCATCCTGCTTCCTCGCCCTGGGCTTCTGTGGGAGCAGAGAGCTGAACCTTGGAGGACCAGATGGCTGGCTTTATGCATCAGCCTGACTGGGCCACTGCATGCCCAGGTGAGATGTCATTGTGTGAGGGTGTTTCTGGGCGAGATTAGCACTTGCACTGGTGGACTCAGTGAAGCCCTTCCCACGTGGGTGGGCATCTGCCAATCCACTGAGCACTTCCTGGCTCACTGACTGAACCAGGATAGCCACCTTCTCCTGGTTGTGCACTGGCCTCTGGTTCTCAGTGTTTGGGGCTCACACCGGAACTAAAGAAAGCTGAGCGCCGAAGAATTGATGCTTTTGAACTATGGTGTTGGAGAAGACTCTTGAGAGTCCCTTGGACTGCAAGGAGATCCAACCAGTCCATCCTAAAGGAGATCAGTCTTGGCTGTTCACTGGAAGGACTGATACTGAAGCTGAAACTCCAATACTCTGGCCACCTGATGCGAAGAGCTGACTCATTTGACAAGACCCTGATGCTGGGAAAGATTGAAGGCAGGAGGAGAAGGGGATGACAGAGGATGAGATGGTTAGATGGCATCACCGACTCAATGGACATGAGTTTGGGTAAACTCTGGAGTTGATGATGGACAGGGAGGTCTGTGCTGCAGTTCATGGGGTCACAAAGAGTCGGACATGACTGAGCGACTGAACTGAACTGGAACTATATCACTGGCTTCCTTCCAGCTGCAGATGGCAGATCATGTGATTTTTCTCAGCCTCCACAGTCATATAACTCCTCATAGTTGATAGAAGATAGATAGATAGATAATCTTCTGCTGGTTCTGTTTTCCTGGAGAACCTGAGTAACACAGAGGACCAGGGCCACAGGACTATTTCGAGAGTCAGAGCCCAGATCTGAGTGTTCGAAACACGAAGCCAAGACTTCCTGATGCTCCTGTGGATAAGAATCTGCCTGCCAAAGCAGGGGACACGGGTTCAATCCCTGGCTGGGGAAGATTCCACATGCTGAGCAGCAACTAAGCCCGTGAGCCGTAGCTGCTAAACCTGTGCACCCAGAGCCTATGCTCCGCAACAAGAGAAGCCATCACAGTAAGCCCTCGCATCACAACGAACAATAACCCCTGTGCCTTGCAACTAGAGAGAGCCCGTGCAGCAACGAAGATCCCATGCAGCCAAAAATAAATTCATTAATTAAAAAAACCCACAAAGCCAGCAGTCCTCTGACTGGCCTTACTGCCCCAGAACTGGTAAGATGGCAACATTCACGACAGGACGGCCTCCCCCGCCTGCTCACACAGTTCGAGATGACTGGAGAGGTGGCTGAGCCTGGCGTACAAGGCCCCTGAGATGGTTTTAGGTGGCACCAAGATGGGCAATAACTATCAATGGACTTATGCCAGTTATTCCCTTTGAGTCAGTTTAGTTCCAGCCAGGAACAAAATCCCAGCTGGGTGTTAGTCTTTAAGGCCTTTCCAATGCCCCAGGCTTAGGGCCTTCTACAGACAATAGCTTCAGGCCAGCTGTTAATAATATTATTGTGTATTCACTGCATTTGCTTTTATAGTTATTTTTCCCCATTTGTGACAAGTGATACTTATTTTTTATTTACAAAAGTGACGTGACATTTAAAACTCATGTATTATTTTACAAAAGGTAATCAGCTTAAGGAAAAATACTAATTAATTGAGAGGACAAATAGTGCCCAAATTTCACCAAGATTTGGAAAACACTGGTACAAGACCTAGGGGACAAGCTTGGTTTTGAAGCTTGGCTCTGCTGTCCTCTAATCATGCAGCTTTGTGCAATCATCTAATTATTGTTAAATAATGAGACAATGAAAATAGAGTTACCCTTGGAGTATAAAATAATAATCAATTATCATTGTTATTGAATAGTTTTATTTAAGAGTATCACACTTCAGTAATGTTTGTAGCTGTCATTTGTTGCTATGACAACTATGGGTGGACAAAGTGTGTGCAGAGGGCACCCAGATACTGTCAGATCTTGGACGGAGGCATAAGGGCTGAGGCCTGGGGAAGGAGGGAAGAGGTTTTCAGTTCTGCTCAGTAGTAGGAATTGCAGAGCCATTTGTCAGAGAAAGGATTCCTGCTGGTGTCACAAGGGCAACAGGATGCTTGTCACCTGGGTCAGGGACACAAGCTCCTGCTCTTGTGGGGAATGAAAGGGTCTCTGCCAATGGGGGATCCAGAGGGGGGTACCCAGAGCTGGACGCCCGTTGCTCTGTTCCAGATGTGGGCACATCAGCCAACAGCAGAGAAGCCAGCCCTTCGCTGAGGGGATCCCAGTGTCCTTCAGAGGTCACACTGAGATGCTTGGATCCACTTCCTCAGGTGCCTCTGGGCAAGGCTCCTGCATGGTTCCTGTTGGCATCGTTTAGGGGGAAACTTGGAAGAAGAAGGGTCATGGGATGTTGCATAGCTCCTCCTACAGTTTTGGGGCCACGAGTGATACTATTTTTCTCGCTCATCTACTGCTTTGTTTCACTTAAAAAAACACCCAGCTTTTTGAGTTAGCATTGACATATAATAAACTGTGCATGTTTAAAATGCATGATTCGATGGATTGGGGGGTATATATACACCCATGAAACCATCCCCAGAGTCAAGAAATTGAACAGATCCGTGTCCTCCAAAGTTCCCTAGTTATCCATTCCCCCCATCCTCTCTTCACCCCCATCTCCAGACAGACTTTTCTGTCATTATAGATGAATGTGCATCTCATAGAATCCTATACAAACAGACTCACACAGTATGCATTCTTTGTCTTTCTTGTTTGGCATGAAAAATCATCAATGCTGTTATAATAGTTCATTCCATTGTATTGCGTAGTCCAACACATATGGACTATTAGTCCACCTGTTGATGGACATTTGTATTTTTTTTTCAGCTTTTGACTATTACAAATAAAGCTGCTCTGAAGTTTGGAGTATGGTCTTTGTATGAGCATATGCTTTCATTTCTTTTGGGTAAACACTTAGGAATGGAATGGCAAGTTCGTATGGTAGGTCTATGTTTAGCTTTCTAAGAAACTGCCAAAATGTTTTCAGAAGTAGCTGTATCATTTTATATTCCAATTAGCCATGTGTGAGGATTCATTCCAAATCCTCCCCAGCACTTTGTGTGGTCAGTCTTTTCCTGTTAGCCATTCTAATGGATATGTAATGATTTCACATAGTGTTTTTTTTTATTTTTAATTTTTTAATATAAATTTATTTACTTTAATTGGAGGCTAATTACTTTACAATATTGTATTACTTTTGCCATACATTGACATAAATCTGCCATGGGTGTACATGTGTTCCCCATCCTGATCCCCCCTCCCACTTCCCTCCCCATCCCATCCCTCTGGGTCATCCTGGTGCACCAGCCCCGAGCATCCTGTATCATGCATCGAACCTGGACTAGTGACTCATTTCACATATGATAATATACATGTTTCAATGCCATTCTCCCTAATCATCCCAACCTCACCCTCTCCCACAGAGTCCAAAAGACTATTCTATACATCTGTATCTCTTTTGTTATCTCGCATACAGGGTTATCGTTACCATCTTTCTGAATTCCACATATATGCGTTAGTATCTGAATACAGAGTTCCAAAGAATAGCAAGGAGAGATAAGAAAGCCTTCCTCAGCGATCAATGCAAAGAAATAGAGGANCAGTCACATCCACACCTGGGTATTGTTTTTGCTTTGGCTCCATCCTTTCATTCTTTCTGGAGTTATTTCTCCACTGATCTCCAGTAGCATATTGGGCACCTACTGACCTGGGGAGTTCCTCTTTCAGTATCCTATCATTTTGCCTTTTTGTACTGTTCATGGGGTTCTCAAGGCAAGAACACTGAAGTGGTTTGCCATTCCCTTCTTCAGTGGCCCACATTCTGTCAGACCTCTCCACCGTGACCCATCCGTCTTGGGTTGCCCCACGGGCACATCTTGGTTTCATTGAGTTAGACAAGGGTGTGATCCTAGTGTGATTAGACTGACTAGTTTTCTGTGAGTATGGTTTCAGTGTGTCTGCATTAGGGGAGTATAAAGAAATTATTAAGACAATTGGATAAACATGAAAATGGTCTATAGACTAGAAAATGGCATTATATCAGGTTTAATTTCCTGGTGTTGATCACTGACCTGTGATTACATAAGAGAATGTCCTTTCTCTTAGGAAATATAACAAGTATTTAGAGGTAAAGAAGCATCATTTTTGTAACTTACTCTGAAATGTTTTAGCAAAAAAAATGAGTAGTATGTATATACACAGAGAAAGAGAGAAGAATGATAAATGTACATAAAATAACTGGGGAATACAGGAAAAGGCAGAGGAATTCTTTGTACTATTCTTAGAACTTTTCTCTAAGTTTGAATTTACCTCAAAATGAAAAAATTATAGAAAGAAGACATATAAATATACATAGGAATAACCAACTCACTGGCAATTAAAAGAAAGCATAAGTTTTAAAAAGAGAGGACGGATTCCCTGGTGGTCCAGTGGTTAGGACTTGGCATTTTCACTGCTGGGGTCCAGGTTCGATTCCTGGTTGGAGAACTAAGATCCCAGAAGCCTCGTGGCACAGTCAAAAAAAAAAAAAGGGAGGAGAAGGTTAATGGGGGGGAATATGGTCCCATCTCTTCCGGATAGTCCGAGCTCCCTGCAAATCACAGAGCAATGGACTCCCTCCAGCTCTCAGATTTATAAGGACTTACGATCATCTGCATCTACTTTCTCCTCATTTGTTGAAAGTTGAGATTCATACTTGGACAGCTGCTTTTTAATCTCCACATATCATCATTTTCAGGTTTTTTCTGATTCTGTAACAGCAGGGAAAAGCAATACTTGAAATAAGTGGTTTACTTATGCATATACCTTCAGATAAACAGTTAAGCAAAAGATTTCATAGAAAAAGACAACAGAGTAACAGACTTGTAAGGGATGATGCATCAATGATATGAAAGAAAATCGCACACCTGTCTTTCCGCTGGCCCCTCAGGCCACACAGTCCAATCGGTTCATATGAAAACAGAACTGCGTCCCGAGAGCTACTCAGAAATGCACGCTCTCAGGCCACACCCCAGAGCAAACTGATTAGGACTGGATTCTAATTAGGTCTCCAGGGGACTCATGGCTTCCCTGGTGGCTCAGACGGTAAAGCGTCTGCCCGCAATGCGGGAGACCTGGGTTCGATCTCTGGGTTGGGAAGATCCCCTGGAGAAGGAAATGGCAACCCACTCCAATACTCTTGCCTGGAAAATTCCATGGACAGAGGAGCCTTGTAAACTACAGTCCATGGGGTCGCAAAGAGTCAGGCACAATTGAGCAATGCCACTTCCAGGTGACTCATACACACATTAAAGTTGAGCTCTGCCTCAGGCCATCAATTCAGAACAGGCATGTCCTCCTGGCAAGTAGTGATCTGCTAACCAACTGCCTGGTTTTCTCCAATGCCTCTTCTGGGCAATGAAATCCCATACTTGCCACACTTTTTATAACTTAAAATTATACTGTGATACTGATATGTATTTGTTACTAAAATACTTCTGCTGTCATAAAACACCATTACCAAGTTTTCTCTTTTGAAACAAATCCTAGTAGTCAGTCTTGAATTTATCACTAGATTTTTAAACCAGCTGAATACCATACTTGAGATACTGTCCATATCTCAGAACCCAAGAATGAAGGTCACTGTTAGAACAATGGTGCCTGTGTATTACCGACTTATGTGGAATATTTAAGATAAGGAAAACTGTCACAAAAATAATCACCTTTTTATTTGCAGTATCTTTTGAATATGACTCAATCCCAACCAAACTGAGATTTCATTTTTAGCTCTATCAGTATATAAAATATCTGCACATTTTTAGGCTATAAGAATTTTTAAAAGGAAGCACAAACCAATCTTTATACCTACCCATGGTATGATGCCTCAAACACAGAAAGTACTTAAATATTTGTGAAAATAAGTGAATTCAGGATACTTTAAATCACTTAACTGATGTTTTATTTCTTGTTGAGCAATGACTATCTCTAGTTTTTAACCAATTCTTTCATTCCACAAGTATTAAGGGCCTCTAATGTTTCCTGTGCTGAATCCTGGCAATACATCAATACACCATAAACCAAGATACACATAGTCCTTGTTCTCATGGAGCTTATCACCCACAGGGAGGGAAGTTTTATACAGGTAATGATTACACAATTCTTTGATTGCAATTTTTGATACACTTTACAAAGGACAAATACACAGTACTACAAAAGTGTATGCTACTGCTGCTAAGTCACTTCAGTCGTTTCCGACTTTGTGTGACCCCACAGATGGCAGCCCACCAGGCTCCCCCGACCCTGGGATTCTCCAGGCAAGAATACTGGAGTGGGATGCCATTTCCTTCTCCAATGCATGAAAGTGAAACGTGAAAGTGAAGTCGCTCAGTCGTGTCTGACTCCTAGAGACCCCATGGACTATAGACTACCAGGCTCCTCTGTCATGGGATTTTCCAGGCAAGATTACTGGAGTGGGTACAAGACCTAACTGACTCCCATGACAGGATTCGTCCAGAAAGTGATGTTTATGCCAAGACCTAAAGATGAGCAGGGGGTTGCTGGAGAAGGGCGGGGAGGAGTAATCCAGGCAAGGAGATGGCATGTGGGAGGACCCTAAAGCAGAAAGGGAGCAGCGCTTCTTTAATTGAAAGAAGTGCAAGGTGGTTGGGGTCTGGTAGGTCAGAGACTGTGCAGCCAGTAGCGAGGCTGGGTAGCGGGGAGTCCAGACAGTGCAAACCACAGACTACAGTCTTCATCCTATTGTGGACTTCATCCTATAAGCAATGAAATTATGAGACAAAGGATTTTCAGCAGTGGTGTCCAACCTCATCACACTCATTTAAACAAATCACTCTGTCCCCTCCACTCTGGATTAGAAGAGGACAAGAAAATAATGTAGACAGTCCAGTCAGGAGGCAACTGCTGTCAGCCAGGTAAGCCACGCTTAGACTACAACAACAGCAAGGAAGATGGAGGGAAACAAATAATTTCACTTCTGGATACACTTAATAAAACTAGGTTGGATATGAGGATGAGGGAGATTCATAGATGATTTTCAGAAACCTGAAAATCTGGTAGAAAGCAAGCCTGAGGTAGAAATATCATAAGCGCCTAACTACATACCAAGTATGTGATTCAACCCTAATTCGAATAAACAGATTGACATATATGTATGCTTTAAGGGAAATCCTAGGTAAAATGTTCCATTTTAAGACCCTGATGCTGGGAAAGACTGAAGGCGAGATGAGAAGGGGACAACAGAGGATGAGATGGTTGGATGGCATCACTGACTCGATAGATATGAGTTAGAGTAAACTCCGGGAGTTGGTGATGGACAGAGAAGCCTGGTATGCTACAGTCCGTGGGGTCACAAAGAGTTAGACATGACTGAGTGACTGAACTGAACTGATGGGTCTGAAGAGTTACCAATGCTTACCATGTAAGGAGTAGTTTTTTCTTTTTGAGACAACTAAATGAGATTTAAAACTGCTACATAAGTAACACTAAGATCTGGTGCCCCTGAAAAAAGATAAAGGCAATAGTTTCTAAAAAGGAAGAGAACATGAAATGTTTGTGAAATACCCGTGGGAAGTCTTTGTCTAGAAATTATGCTTATTTACTATTTAATGCTTCTTATGCATGTGTGATCATTGTACTTAGCCCGCCAGGCTCCTCTGTCCATGGGATTCTCTAGGCAAGAATATTGAAGTGAGTTGCCATGCCCTCCTCCAGGAGATCTTCCCAACTCAGGCACTGAATCTGAGTCTCTTACATCTTACTTGTACTGGCAGGCAGGTTCTTTACCACTATTGCACCTGGGAAGCCCTTAATGCTTCTTAAACATTCAAGAAATATTTACCAATCCTCTACTATGTGCCAGACACTATTCGAGGCACTGGAGATATAGCAGTAAAGAAGATGGAGCGGTCCTGGCCCTTAAGAACTTACATGCTAGCAGAAATTATTTGAGAACAGAAATTCTAAACTTCATTAACTACAATGCATAATAATATATATGTAATGCAAAGACAGAATAATATATGGAATGTATTGTAATATCACTGTTGCATTTAAAAACATGGGTCAAGACACAAGACTGATTTCACAACTCACAAATAGTTAGAACTTAAAGAGTCTGAATAACACTGATCTGTATTAGACCACAGACAGCCTACCTCTTAGAGTCCTATGTTAGAGCACCAGGTTAATAAACAGCACTTTTTACGTAAAACTAGAAAATTACACTGAAATTAGAAGGGCATCTGAAATAAAACAAACAAAGACAAACAAACTCCTCCCCTGCAAAAAAAATCCTTGAGAATGCAGAGGAGGAGGATATATCCTCAAAGCCACCCAAGTGACGCAGCAGGGACAATGGGGACATGGAAGACTTCCTGGATTAAGAAGGAGTTAGCTCTTGTTGCTTCACTTACTCCCTGAAAACTGATATTCTGTAAGGGTTCAAAATCTGCAGTTTGAGATTTAAGTGACCATAAAATCCGTAAGGGCAAATATTCACAGGATGGAGGAGGCTACTCTGCTCACATGCACTGGGTTCCCAACCTGAGCTCTAAGCTCAGCAAGAATCAACTATGTTAGTTTTCAAGTCTCTTCATGCCAGCTATACCTGTTATTTCAACTGCACGATTTAATTACATATTATTCAGACTATGAAATGCCAGTGAGAAGAGTTACTGTCATGAAAACTTAAGTTGAATGCTTCTGAAAGATTCAAAGGCAAGTTGCCAATTACATAAGGCAATCACTGTATATATCTTTTCAATTTAAAAAAAAATCTGGATTCTACATTAAAATAGCTTTACAAGTATGTAACTCTTGCTCAATTTAAGAGAAACCAAAACTGGATATTTAGAAGTAGCAGGACGGCAGAGAAAAAAATGATCACACAGAACTCTGACTCCAAGAAGATCTTCAGTTCAGTTCAGTTGCTCAGTTGTGTCTGACTTTTTGCGACCCCATGAATCTCAGCACGCCAGGCCTCCCTGTCCATCACCAACTCCTGGAGTTCACTCAAACTCACGTTTGAGTCGGTGATGCCATTCAGCCATCTCATCCTCTGTCATACCCTTCTCCTCCTGCCCACAATCCCTCCCAGCATCAGGGTTTTTTCAAATGTGTCAGCTCTTTGCACCAGGTGGCCAAAGTACTGGAGTTTCAGCTTCAGCATCATTCCTTCCAAAGAACACCCAGCACTGATCTCCTTCACAATGGACTGGTTGGATCTCCTTGCAGTCCAAGGGACTCTCAAGAGTCTTCTCCAACACCACAGTTCAAAAGCATCAATTCTTTAGCACTCAGCTTTCTTCACAGTCCAACTCTCATATCTATACATGACCACAGGAAAAACCATAGCCTTGACTAGATGGACGTTTGTTGACAAAGTAGTATCTCTGCTTTTGAATATGCTATCTAGGTTGGTCATAACTTTCCTTCCAAGGAGTAAGCGTCTTTTAATTTCATGGCTGCAGTCACCATCTGCAGTGATTTTGGAGCCCCCCAAAATAAAAGTCTGACACTGTTTCCACTGTTTCCCCATCTATTTCCCATGAAGTGATGGGACCAGATGCCATGATCTTCGTTTTCTGAATGCTGAGCTTTAAGCCAACTTTTTCACTTTCCTCTTTCACTTTCATCAAGAGGCTTTTTAGTTCCTCTTCACTTTCTGCCATAAGGGTGGTGCCATCTGCATATCTAAGGTTATTGATATTTCTCCTGGCAATCTTGATTCCAGATTGTGTTTCTTCCAGACCAGCGTTTTTCATGATGTACTCTGCATAGAAGTTAAATAAGCAGGGTGACAATATACAGCCTTGACGTACTCCTTTTCCTATCTGGAACCAGTCTGTTGTTCCATGTTCAGTTCTAACTGCTGCTTCCTGACCCGCATATAGGTTTCTCAAGAGGCAGGTCAGGTGGTCTGGTATTCCTATTTCTTTCAGAATTTTCCACAGTTTATTGTGATCCACACAGTCAAAGGCTTTGGCATAGTCAATAAAGCAGAAATAGATGTTTTTCTGGAACTCTCTTGGTCAACATCAAATGACCAGAATGTGAGTACAAAAATGGCCAAAATGTGTACATGTCATTATTAAGAGTCCCCACGAGGACAATCTTTTTTGACTGATTTACCCAGTCACATCAGATAGGAAGAGGAATATAACCATAGGCAACTCCAAAGATATTTTCACCAGATATAGAGCCTACTGTTGAGCTTCATATTATTTCTGGGAGCACTTTGCAAATGGCAAGTCTGAGTGAGTCAGACAGTCTTTCAAACAAAACATAATATTTAGCTACTGAGTAATTTAAAAGCTGCACATACTTACTGTACATAACTCAGAGAGTTTGGGGTAAGTACACACCCATTAACTACTGCCACCATCAATGCCTTGTTTGGTCATTTATATAGATATTTACCCTTACCTGTGAATTGATGCTTTTGAACTGTGGTGTTGGAGAAGACTCTTGAGAGGCCCTTGGACTGCAAGGAGATCCAACCAGTCCATTCTGAAGGAGATCAACCCTGGGATTTCTTTGGAAGGAATGATGCTAAAACTGAAACTCCAGTACTTTGGCCACCTCATGCAAAGAGCTGACTCATTGGAAAAGACTCTGATGCTGGGAGGGATTGGGGGCAGGAGAAGGGGATGACAGAGGATGATATGGCTGGATGGCATTACTGACTCGATGGATGTGAGTCTGAGTGAACTCTGGGAGATGCTGATGGACAGGGAGGCCTGGCATGCTGCGATTCATGGGATCGCAAAGAGTTGGACACGACTGAGTGACTGAACTGAACTGTGACTCTGAAGGGCATACTGAAGACAGGGAAGTCCAGGGTTACTGACTTCCATGAATGCTTCTGGGAGCAAAAAGGTACTGAACCTCCTCACAAATGAAGATCACACATCTTGGAAAAGCTCTGCTAACAGTTCAGTTCAAGTGCTGCTCTAAATAAATGTCCAATGCATAGTTAGTACAGTTTTTCTTACCTTTTTCTTCTTATCTTTAAATTGCTTGATCAACGTGAGGACATGTTCAACAAGAAACATGAAATACAAGCCTCCCAGAGCTGTCAGCCCTTTCCACGTAGAATCAAAATAGGTATTTTCCTGAATGTTTTGAGAAGAGAGGTGGCTGAAAAGTGGTCCTCTCTTCATTTCCATTGCTGTTTCTTCATGGCTGTGACTATGGTGATGACTTGCATGAGACTAAAGGCAAAATAATATGGATTTTATAAATTCATTTGTTTCACATGTCAGAAAAATTGGCTAAGATAATTAATGTCAAATATGAAACCATTCAGAATTAGGCAATTAATGTTCTATGTCAGAATGAGGGGAAGTTTAGGATATTAAAAGTAAAACTACCAATAAGCAGCAGTGACCCAGGCTTAACATACATAATGCACTTTAGTGGAGTGGATCTACTCAGTGTAGTGACAGACACGTTCTCCAATGATCCTCATAACATACAGGTAGAGGGTATTTCCAATGTTTCTCCATGGCCACAAATAAGTCTTAACAGGCATAGAGCATCTACTGCTCATACCTCCAGTGGAAAAGCCCCTACCACTGTTCCCAGTTTGCTTCCAAGAAGCCCAGGCTGGGTAATGGGCCCTGGCCAGTACCTGAGATCCAGGCACCCTGCCCCAGTGGCCCACAGCTGGGTGCAGTAGGAACTTCTGTCACTGCGTGTTAGGGAACCAGGTGTGGTGCACACCAAGGTGAGATTGGGGGTCATGGATACAACCCACAGAAACACTCCTAGAAACTAAATTTCCAGCCTTTTATACATATCAATACAGAGCACAAACTGAAAATACATACATTCTATATATATATATATTTATAGATTTACGCATTATATATTAGTATTTAATGTTGAATAAAAAAACACACTGAAAGTGAAAGTCTCTCAGTACTGTCTGACTCTTTGCAACCCCATGGACTAGTCCATGGGATTCTCCAGGCCAGAATATTAGAGTGGGTAGTCATTCCCATCTCCAGGGGATTCTCCCAACCCAGGGATCAAACCCAATTCTCTCGCATTGCAGGTAGATTCTTTACCAGCTGAGCCAAGAGGGAAGCCCAAGAACACTGGAGTGGGTAGCCTATCCCTTCTCCAGTGGATCTTCCTGACCCAGAAATCGAACCAGGGTCTCCTGCATTGCAGGTGGATTCTTTAGCAACTGAGCTACCAGGGAAGCCCTATAAAACAGACTAATGGGATAAATTATTTACTTACATGTGGAAGAAGGTGTAAGAAAGCATCACCACTCAGTGTTCCGACAGCCAATGCCACAAGGAAACTCAGAAGAAACTTGAAAAACACCCGATTCATGAGAGGCACTAAGATAACACCCAGCAAAGACAGGAAACTGATGACGGAAATGGCTATAAAGCCACCAACCAGGCTGTCAAAGAGAACAAGACAGAGTAAAGGACAAAGCAAACAACTGATAAACTTTCAGAGTGAGACTGTGGAGTGGCATAAAGTAATCTGTAAAAGCGGGGAAGTTTACACCTATGACTTGATTCATGTTGATGTCTGGCAGAAACCAACACAATACTGTAAAGCAATTATCCTTCGATTAAAAACAAATAAATTAAAAAAAAAAGTGGAGCTAAAGAAATACAAACGCAGTGGAACAGAACTGTGGTTATAGAGCAATAACCAAGAAGCTGGATCAAATGTGGCTGAACCCTCTGGGCAAAAGGCATAACCTAGGAGAACATTCTTCAGCAAGGGTCCATCTAGTCAAAGCTATGGTTTTTCCAGTGGTCATGTATGGATGTGAGTGATGGACTATGAAGATGGCTGAAGGCTGAAGAATTGATGCTTTTGAACTGTGGTGTTGGAGAAGACTCTTGAGAGTCCCTTGGACTGCAAGGAGATCAAACTAGTCAATCCTAAAGGAAATCAACCTTGAATATTCATTGGAAGGACTGATGCTGAAGTTCCAATACTTGGCCACCTGACGTGAAGAACTGACTCATTGGAAAAGACCTTAATGCTGGGAAAGATTGAAGGCAGGAGGAGAAGGGGACGATAGAGGATGAAATGGTTGGATGGCATCATCAACTTGATGGAAATGAGTTTGAGCAAGCTCCAGGAATTGGTGACAGGCAGGGAAGCCTGGCATGCTGCAGTCCATGGGGTCACAAAGAGTCAGATATGACTGAGCAACTGAACTGAACTGAGGGTGAAGGAAGGGGAAGGTATGGTTACCAAGGATGAACGCTCAATCACTTGGGAACTGAGCTTACAGACTCCCGTAACAGTTAAATTATGAGAGAGAAGAGGAAAAAGTTAGCAAAGGAGGGAAGAAAGGAGAAAGGAAAGGAAATTGGCAATCAGTAATATCTTCAATGAACAAAGCAATCAATTCTTCATTATAGGTTCTGAGCAACACAACTTAACACTATAGCAGACGTATCCTGGTTTCATGTATTAATAAGAACACACTAGGATTAGGCTCCTAAACAACTCTGACCATTCTCTAAACAATGTGACAACATACAAAGCAATCTCAATTTAATTGGAAGATAACTGCTTTACAATGTTGTGTTGGTTTCTGCTGTACAACAATGTCAATCAGTCATAAACATACACATATCCCCTCCCTCTTGAACCTCACTTCCACCCCACCCTCATCCTACTCCTCTGGGTCCTCAAAGAATGATGGGTTGAGCTCCGTGTGCTATACAGCAGCTTCCTGTGTGTACGTGCTCAGTCACATCTAACTCTCTGACCCCCTGGACTGTAGCCCTCCAGGCTCCTCTGTCCATAGGATTTTTCCAGCAAGAATACTAGAGTGGGTTGCCATCCTCTTCTCCAGGGGCTCTTCCCAACCCAAAGATCGAATCCAAGTCTCCTGCATTGGCAGGCGGATTCTTTACCACTGAGCCACCAAGAAAACCCCCAGCAACTTCCCATTAGCTATCTATCTTACACATGGTAATGTATATGTTTCCAAATTTTTGAATGACCTTGACATATCCTGTGGGAGGACCTCAGACAAGTTACTATCTAATGTATTTTTCTAGTTTTTATGTTTTTATTTTTTTAGGGTAAAACTAACACATTTGCTTTCTTCACATCCAAGGCAGAGAACAATTAAGATGATATATTTGGAATTATGCTGAAAAATGAGTAGGCTGATGTAAATAGAAGGAAAAAGCAAAACATAAATATATCTACTGGAAATTATTTTTACATAAAAAAGGCAATTTTACCTATTTGTAAAGAATAGGTCTTTGGAGGGATTTCAGCTTTCTTTTCACTTGTTGTATGAATCAGACATGATCTAGCATCAATCTGATTGATGATGGCTGGGCAGAGATAGTTGAACTCAGTGGCATTCAACAGAACCTGGATGCCCATGCCATGAGATGTGAGCAGCTTTGACGCATTGAAACACTGAAGAAAAAAGAAATAAACAGTGAAATCACCGAAGGCATTCCCATTAGAGAATCTAAAAAAGCTGTTGATGACTAAACACCCTTTCCTTACTGAAGCTACTTCTTTACTTAAGGTAAATCAAGATTAACTTTTGTTTTAAGTACTTTGGAATTTGCCTCAAGCTACCTGGAGATACTTTGTCACAGGTCTGATTTCCCATTTCTTCAGCTTATTTCTTCTTGGGAGAAGCAATCACTTCACTAGTCACCTCTGGAGAAAGCCTCAGGAGGAAAAAGTTTGAGGATAAATAGACATTTACAAGCCTGTTAACTCACTGTATAAACCTATTAAGGAAATGAGCTTTAATTTCGAGATGGGTTCATTAGAGATTGAGAAATATGTTGTTTCTGAACTAACGCTATCATACGTGGCTAAACAAGCCCAAGACATGTCACTCTGCCAGCAATGACTGTACTTGCAAAACTTAGCTCAGTGCTGTGTACACACTTGGCAAATAACACTTCACAATGAGAGAATATTAAATTCTGTAGATTACTCACTCTGGCAGAGGGCAACACTGGTTAATGAAACAAACCTGCACCGGCAGGCAGTTGTTTCAAAAATTTAATTAGATGACAAGCTTAGTTTGAAGAGAATCTCTGCTGAAGAATGTAAGCTCCTTCTTCTCACCGAAAGAAAAAAAAACAAACAAAAAGACCCACAAAAAACCCCATTGGCACTAGCACCTGTTTCTTATCTTCTGAAAAGCTATTTTAAACTCCCACAATTCTTGGCCATTACTACTCCAAACAAATTTTATTACTAGTGTTGCTATGGGAATGACCATTAGTAGGACTATCCCAGAATTAGTACAGTCATGTGATGGTTTGAATGAAATACTTCTGCCTATTAATGTATACCAACTAATGCCTTGTTGCCATCTCTTAGCCAAGGCAAACTGTGTACAGCCTGGAAGTCTAGCCTCAGAGAGGAAAAACACATAAACTCAGGACCTCACTACCCAGACTTTTCACTTGTCCAGCACGTCACTCTAGGTAGCATCTCCAATTTCACCACCTTACAAGTCACTGTGATCCCTTTGTCAAGGAGGCAAAGCCGCTATTGCATTCTCTGGCCCTTTAAACCACACCTTTCCCTAAAACATGAATTCTAACTCCTGCTCTTTCGATCTTCCATTTTACTTTTTTTTTTTTTAATTAACAGTATTCACCTTCAAAGATTTTCTCCCCAAAATAATTTCATATGTTTTAAATTCTATATTAGAAAATAGCTTCACCAGGCAGCATTATTCTTACTGAAGAACTTACCCCACAAGTTTTTTATCAGGAATGTTTTCAACATAGTGGAGACACTTTGAGCTAAGTGCCTTGCTGAGAAAGGAGAAATTCCCCTTTCAATGAACTCACCATTTTATTTTTAGTTTAGAGAACGGCAATGACAGGATAGACAGCAGGCATACTGATTAAAATAACGAGAAACATCTTACCTCCTGAGTATTTTCGCTTGGGCTTCTGGAATACATAAAGTCTTTTCTGGGCTCATTCATCGATTCATTGGTTCTCCTACTAGCCAGTCTGCTGGCCCGGCTCTTTTCTGTGATACTGGGTGGAGTGGAACTGTTTGCATCTTTGGGGAGAAGTTTCCCATGTTTTGGAGTTTCTATGGTCTCGAGAAAGTGAGTTCCCTCAGAGACAGCATTATACACAGTTGAGGTCACTTCACCAGCACCAATACCCTCCTTGATTAAAACATTCCTTCTGCCACTGGCATGTTCTGATCGATGAGACCCCTTCCCATGGCTGTTTCTTGGCTCTTTGCTTGAACCATCAGAGTCATGGTCTGGGCAGAGAGCTTTCCGACTATTTTTACTGGAAGCAGCATGATTATGGTGAGAGTGATGCTCGTGGTCAGAGTGATGGTCGTGGTCAGAGTGATGGTCGTGGTCAGAGTGATTGTCGTGGTCAGAGTGATGGTCATGGTCAGAGTGATGGTCGTGGTGTATATGAATTCTCTTAATCTTATCTATGCCTATATTCTGAAGCAACTTTTTGAACCCTTCAATTGACAGGGAATTATTTCTCCATAGCGGTGGAAAAGCTGCTGTAGATGATGCTGCCGTGTGGTAACGGCCAAGTGAACATTAATGCCAGATTCCCAACTTGGAATAATTTTTTCAGTGGTCTGAGGGAAAGCAGTGGCTGGTCCTACTTCATGAAGGGGATTTGTGACTGACAGAGTGAAGGTCAGGATCAAGATCACTGATAAATTCCTCGCCATCGCACCTTCCTAAAGAAGACAGAAAACAAAAGGAAAGAAACAACCTTGTCTTCACTTCCAAAACAATTTGAATTAAGAAATCTCATGCTGAAAACTGATGTCTAATCAAATAACCAAGTTTAACAGAGCACCATCTGGAGTGATCGGTGTAGTGCTACATACTGCAACAAACAAAAATCCAAATTGGAGTCCTAGGCTCTACCTCTGCATTGCTGAAACATGGGAAACAACTGGAGAGCAGGTGAGTGCTAAGACTCTGTAATTAACACTATAAAAGCAATAGTAATTCAGAGACTGGAGGGACCCATGTGGTCACAGCCATATTGGGATTATATCATGTTTCAAACAAGAATTCAAAACAATAGAACACAAAATCCAAACTAGCTACCTCAACCACGACCACCACCATTTCATAGAACAATCTTTTAACATCAAAAAAAGGTAAATATGGTAATCAGAATAAGTCACATTTAACATTTTTTTCTTAAACCATATATAAATCTATTTGAGGCCTTTCTCCCCCAATCCGATTCTTCAGAGGTAACCAATTAGGCCAGTTTCTTGAGAATCCCTCAGGCATACTCAGGTACACGTATGCCTTAATCATACTAATGGGATCTTTTGTTTTTCCAAATGACAACTTTCCATGTGAGTATATACAAAGTGATCACATATTTTTGAATGACTGCACAGTAACAGTTCTTTAAGGAAATTAAACTTTATTAAAAAACTGTGTTGCTCTTATTTTGCCATCACTCATACGCATAATACTGCTGGGAACCAAAGAACTATACTCCAAAGAGGAGTTAGGGATCCAGCTGGCCTTGAAAAGCAGAATTCAGTTAAGCAGACGAAGGTATAGGCCAAAAGAAGCAGTTAGACTAATATTTCAGGACCCAGTCAGCAGATGCCCAGTACCAATGATGGGTGGTGATCGTGACCAAACTGGTCTGCCTCCAGTGAAAATAAGGGGAGGTCGGGCTCCGGAGTGAGATGGCAAGGGTGAGGAGCAACCAAGCTCTACCACCTTCAGCTCTTCTTCCTTGGACCAGCTGGTAACACCTATTTTATACGGAGACAGAGGAAACCATTCGCATGGATGTATGTGGAAGTGCTCCAAACGCTGTCAGCAGTATTGCACAACTGCTGCTTATCGTTCTGTGAAAAGAGGATGTACGCACTATCACCGGGCTAGACTCCTAAAAGAACAATCCTTGGGGCCCAAAGTTTTAAGGGGCAGAAGAAAACCTTTAAGAAATACACAAGGAGCGAGATGGGTGGAGCAGCTCCGAGCCTTTCCCAAGGGAGGGAAGGATGCTTAGGGCGGTCCCAGACCCGCCAGCGGATCTCCATCCCTGCAAGTCCGCGTGTGTTGGAGAAAAAAGCAGAAGGAAAGGGCCTGGAGAAACGGGTGAGCGGAGAAAACGGGAAAGAGCTCGCAAAACTGCCTAGAAGGGCTTTTTATTTTTCAACACTACAGTACTCTCTCGGAAAATGAGATGAACAGGAGAAACTGTTTCCTTTCCCCGTTGGACCTCGAAGCCTGCTGTGCACCTCAAAGTGGGAAGTCTGGCCTCGCCGGCCCTGCGGGGTTCCCCTCTCCGCCCACCCTTCCTAGACCAGCGGGACTCACCTCTCCGCGGCCTCGCCGACCCCCGGCCCGGTCCCGCGCGCCGGTTCAAGTTCCCGCCGGCGATGCGGAGCCGACCCTTACTTGTCTCCCTAGAGATCTCTACACGGCACGGAGAGGCGGCGGTCTCATCGGCCCGGCTGCCCCTCGGTCGGGGTAGCGCCGCGTGGACCTGGGCTAGCCGCGCCCCACGCGCCGCCGCCGCCGCCTCCCGGAGCAGGAGCACAATCACTCACTAGCGCCGCGCGCAGCAGCCGCCAGGAGCCGCCGCCTCCGCCGGCCTCGGCTGCGGGGCATGCGCAGTGCGGCTCCACCCCGTCCCCGGCGGGCGGGTCCGCGGGTCCGCCTGTTCGCCGGCGCCGCGGGGCTCGCAGGGGCGGGAGCGGGGCGGAGACGTGGGTCCCAGTGCGCGCGGGGCACCGAGATCTGCCGGGGGCCCTTTCCTCCAGCTCCTCCGCCTCTCTGAGAAACTCGTTCGCCAACCCCGCACCACCACACCGAGCCAGCCCCGTCTGCCGCTGGGATCCCGGCAGTGAGGGCAGCGGGACGTTCTCTGGGCACACGAGCCCTGGGTCTTTCTGGAGAGTTCTGAGCGCTTCCGGTCGCGTCTGTGTTCCTGGGACGCAGGCCGTGCCTGGGCCACGGTCCTCGACACGAGGGTCGAGGTTACCGCAGGCGGAGGGCCGCTTGGGCTGGGGTGGGGCTGGGGTGGGGCTGGGGCGGGCCCGGCGGAGGCGGGGTCGCCCCCGCCCCGCCCCCGGCCGCCTCGGAAACGCGGCCCGGATAACGCCCGCGGGAAGACGCGGCGGGCAGGCAGTTCCGCTCCGAGGGCGGAAGTGCGTGCCCAGGTTTCGGCCGCTGACCAGACAGCAACATGGTGGCACCCATGCTGGAGACGTCTCATGTATTTTGCTGCCCGAACCGGGTGCGGGGAGCCCTGAGCTGGAGCCCTGGGCCCGGAGGGCTTCTGGCCTTCGGCACGTCCTGTTCCGTGGTCCTCTATGACCCTCAGGTGAGAGAAGTGGCCAGGCCCCGTCTGCTTCTGGCGCCACATCTGCTGCTTATGCTCGGGAGCGGACTGTAGAGGCTGCTCCAGAGCCTGGAGATCCGGTGTGCAGTCCGATCCGCTTCGGGGAGGGTGTCTGGGCGGTGGGTCTGGCTCTGGCGCGCAACACTCGTCTCTCGCCCGTCTCCTGCGCTGCGTCAGCCTGGGGTCACCGTCTCCTACAGGGGGTGCCTGTTAGCCGCAAATAGAAATTCAAACGATGACAACCTTTTCTGAAGCCTTCTGTGGAAACTGTTACACTGTTAAGGAATCATTTTGGGTTTAAAAAGATTTCCGTTTAAATGTGGTTCAAAGTCATCTCACAAGTGCCATCTCATTCTTTTAAAATTTAAAGGTTTTGTTTTCTGTTTACCTTTAGCCAATGAACAATATTGTGATAGTCTAAGGTAACCAGTGAAGGGATTCAGCCATGCTAATTATATATATGAATATATCCGGGGCTATCTCATTTTGATATTTCCCTAAGTGTTACTTAATAAACTTTTGCTGTTTTCAGTTTCACAGAAATATCGCTTGTAGTTTAGCTTCGGGAGTGGACATTTTAAACAATGTGCCATTAGGGCAAAGGTCCTAGGAAGTGGAGCT
Source organism: Aepyceros melampus (assembly GCA_006408695.1). Lineage (NCBI taxonomy): Eukaryota > Metazoa > Chordata > Mammalia > Artiodactyla > Bovidae > Aepyceros > Aepyceros melampus. The sequence continues at coordinate 144,432 of SJXQ01008083.1, read as the reverse complement.
CCTAAGCACTTATCCGTTCCCAGAACTGCACCGAAATGATTGTTTTCTTGGCCTTTTCGCTACCAAACTTCTTAAGTGACTAGTTTCTGTATTCTTCCCTGAGTTCATTGTGATCCCATTCCCACTGGCTGATTTTGGACAATACAGTTAGTGTTGCTTCTCAAAAGATGCCTCATTATAAAAAATAAAATACTGGGAATTCAAATGCAGTGCAGGAGGTAGCTTTTTTTTTTTTTTAATTTTACTAGTTTATTGCCAAATTCTGACTTAAGGGATTAGATCTCATAGACAGAGTGCCTGAAGAACTTTGGACGAAGGTTTGTGACGTGTATAGGAGACAGGGATCAAGACCATCCCCAAGAAAAAGAAATGCAAAAAAGTAAAATGGCTCTCTGAGGAGGCCTTACAAATAGCTGTGAAAAGAAGAGAAGTGAAAAGCAAAGGAGAAAAGGAAAGATATACCCATTTGAATGCAGAGTTCCAAAGAATAGCAAGGAGAGATAAGAAAGCCTTCCTCAGTAATCACTGCAAAGAAATAGAGGAAAACAATAGAATAGGAAAGACTAGAGATCTCTTCAAGAAGATTAGAGATACCAAGGGAACATTCCTGCAAAGATGGGCTCGATAAAGGACAGAAATGGTATGGACGTAACAGAAGCAGAAGATATTAAGAAGAGGTGGCAACAATACACAGAAGAACTATACAGAAAAGATCATGACCCAGATAATCACGATGGTGTGATCACTCACCTAGAGCCAGACATCCTGGAATGTCAAGTCAAGTGGGCTTCAGGTAGCATCACTACAAACAAAGCTAGTGGCGGTGATGGAATTCCAGTTGAACTATTTCAATCCTGAAAGATGATCCTGTGAAAGTGCTATACTCAATATGCCAGCAAATTTGGGAAACTCAGCAGTGGCTACAGGACTGGGAAATGTCAGTTTTCATTTCAATCCCAAAGAAAGGCAGTGCCAAAGAATGCTCAAACTACCACACAATTGCACTCATCTGACATACTAGCAAAATAATGCTCAAAATTCTCCAAGCCATGCTTCAACAGTACGTGAACTGTGAACTTGCAGATGTTCAAGCTGGATTTAGAAAAGGCAGAGGAACCAGAGATCAAATTGCCAACATCCATTGGATCATCAAAAAAGCAAGAGAGTTCCAGAAAAACATCTATTTCTGCTTTGTTGACTATGCCAAAGCCTTTGACTGTGTGGATCACAATAAACTGTGGACAATTCTGAAAGAGATGGGAATACCAGACCACCTAACCTGCCTCTTGAGAAATCTGTATGCAGGTCAGGAAGCAACAGTTAGAACTGGACATGGAACAACAGACTGATTCCAAACTGGGAAAGGTGTATGTCAAGGCTGTATATTGTCACCCTGCTTATTGAACTTCTATGCAGAGTACATCATGAAAAACGCTGGACTGGAAGAAACACAATCTGGAATCAAGATTGCCAGGAGAAATATCAGTAACCTCAGATATGCAGATGACACCACCCTTATGGCAGAAAGCAAAGAAGAACTAAAGAGCCTCTTGATGAAAGTGAAAGTGGAGAGTGAAAAAGTTGACTTAAAACTCAACATTCAGAAAAGGAAGATGGCATCTGGCCCCTCACTTCATGGCAAACAGATGGGGAAACAGTGACGGACTTTATTTTGGGGGGCTCCAAAATCGCTGTAGGTGGTGACTGCAGCCATGAAATTAAAAGACGCTTACTCCTTGGAAGAAAAGTTATGGCCAACCTAGATAGCATATTAAAAAGCAGAGATATTACTTTGCCTACAAAGGTCTGTCTAGTCAAAGCTGTGGTGTTTCCAGTATTTATGTATGAGTGTGCGAGTTGGACTATAAAGAAAGCTGAGGGCTGAAGAATTGATGCTTTTGATCTGTGGTGTTGGAGAAGACTCTTGAGGGTCCCTTGGATTGCAAGGAGATCCAGCCAGTTCATCCTAAAGGAAATCAATGCTGGATATTCACTGGAAGGACTGATGCTGAAACTGAAACTCCAATATTTTGGCCACCTGATGCGAAGAACTGACTGATTGGAAAAGACCTGATGCTGGGAAAGATTGAAGGCAGGAGGAGAAGGGGACGACAGAGGATAAGATGGTTGGATGACATCACCGACTCAATGGACATGAGTTTGAATAAACTGCGGGAGTTGGTGATGGACCGGGAGGCCTGGAGTCCATGGGGTTGCAAAGAGGTAGGACAGGACTGAGTGAACTGAACTGAGTTTATTAATTTTATTAAAAAGTCCATCATCCTAGACATACAGACAGAAAATGAGATGGTTAGATAGCCTCACTAACTCAATGAACATGAATCGGAGCAAACTCCAGGTTATGGTGGAGGACAGAGGAGCCTGGTGAGCTGCAGTCCATGGGGTCACAAAGAGTCAGACGGAACTTTGTGACTGAACAGTCACGGACACATGACACAGAGTCAACCAGCTGGCAACTGAAAAGATGCTCAACATCACTAATTAGAGAAATGCAAATCAAAACCTCAATAAGATATCACCTCAGACTGGTCAAAATGGCTGTCATCAGAAAATCTGTAAATAATAAACGTGGAGAGGGTCTGGCGAAAAGGGAACCCTCCTAGGATGTTGGTGGGAATGTAAACTAGTGAGCCACTATGGAAAACAGTTCAAAATTCCTTAAAAAATTAAGATTAGAGTTACCATATGAGCCAGCAATCCCACTCCTGGACATATATCTGGAAAGCACAAAAACTGTAATTCAAAAAGTTGCACATGGCACAGTGTTCATAGCAACACTATTTACAACAGTCAAGACATGGGGGAGCCTTGTGGGCTGACGTCTATGGGGTCGCAGAGTCGGACATGACTGAAGTGACTTAGCAGCAGCAGCAGCAGCAGCAAGAAGACATAGAAGCAGTTTAAATGTCCATAGACAGATGAATGGCTAAAGAGGATGTGGTGATACACACACACACACACACACACACACACACGCGCGCGCGCGCGCACACACACACAAGGGAATACAATTTAGCCATGAAAAGAATGAAGTAATACCATTTGTAGCAATGTGGATGAACCTACAGATAATCATACTAAGTGAGACAGAGAAAGATAAATGCCATATGGTATCACTTACATGTGGAATCTAAAAAATGTTACAAAGGAACTTATTTAGGAAACAGAAATAGACTCACAGACAGAAAACAAACTTATGGTTGCCTAAGGGGAATAGGGCAGGGAGGGATAAGTTAGGGCTTTGAGATTAACAGATATGTATTACAATATATCTTATAGAAAAACAACGAGGACCTATAGTATAGCACAGGGAACATGTTCAGTATCTTGCAATAGCCTATAATGGAAAAGAATCTGAAAAAGAATAACTGAATCACTTTGCTTTACACCTGAATCATTGTAAATCAGCCATACTTAAAAAGTTCCATCATCCTCCTGTCCAATGCAGAGTCAAACTTATAAATGAAATAGTTGTACTCATTTTTCTTGAGCTTGCTTGCCTCCTTCCAGTTTTTGTTTTGTTATTACCATGCACTCTTCAAAAGCTTTTTTTATTTTATTGAAGTATAGTTGATTTATAGTGCTGTGTTAGTTTCTGTGTACAGCAAAGTGATTCAGTTATGCATAAATATATATAGTAGCTTGCTTTTGAAATTCCAAACTTTGAATCCATCTATCCTTCACCCTCCATCCCCCTTGACGATGACAAGTCTGTGTCTGTGAGTCTGTTTCTGTTTTGAAGATAAGTTCATTTGTATCATACATTAGATTCCACATAATGATATTTGTCTTTCTTTTTCTGACTTTCCTAGTATGATAATCTCTGAGTTCATCCATGTTACTTCAAATGGCCTTATTTTTTTTTTTAATGGCTGAGTAACATTACTTGTATATGTGTGTATGTATATGTATATCACGTTTTCTTTATCCCTTCATCTGTCGATAGATATTTAGGTTGCTTCCATTTCTTGACTATTGTAAAAAATAGTGCTGCTTTGAACATTGGAGTGCATGCATCTTTTGAATTAGAGTTTTCACCTTTTCCAGATATATTCCCAGTAGTGGGATAGCTGGATCATTTGGTGGTTCTATGTTTAGTTTTTTAAGATACTGTTTTCCATAGTGGTTGTATCCATTTACATTCCTACCAACAGTGTAGCAGGGTAGACCACTGCTACAACCACTCCCTCTTCAGCATTTATTCAGTTCAGTTCAGTTCTGTCGCTCAGTCGTGTCTGACTCTGTGACCCAATGAATCGCAGCATGCCAGGCCTCCCTGTCCATCACCAACTCCCGGAGTTCACTCAGACTCACGCCCATCGAGTCAGTGATGCCATCCAGCCATTTCATCCTCTGTTGTCCCCTTCTCCTCCTGCCCCCAATCCCTCCTAGCACCAGAGTCTTTTCCAATGAGTCAGCTCTTCACATGAGGTGGCCAAAGTACTAGAGTTTCAGCTTCAGCATCATTCCCTCCAGAGAAATTGCAGGGCTGATCTCCTTCAGAATGGACTGGTTGTATCTCCTTGCAGTCCAAGGGGCTCTCAGGAGTCTTCTCCAACACCACAGTTCAAAAGCATCAATTCTTCGGTGCTCAGCCTTCTTCACAGTCCAACTCTCACATCCATACATGACCACTGGAAAAATCACAGCCTTGACTAGACGGATCTTAGTCGCAAAGTAATGTCTCTGCTTTGTTACTTGTACATTTTTTAATGATGGCCTTTCTGACTGGTGTGAGGTGATATCTCATTGTAGTTTTGCTTTCCATTTCTTTAATAATTAGCAATGTTGAACGTCTTTTCGCATACCTCTTGGCTATCTGTGTGTCTTCTTTTAGAAATGTCTAGATCTTCTCATTTTTTGAAAATTTTTGTTGTTATTGAACTGTGTGTGAGCTGTTTGTATATTTTGGAAATTAAAACATCCTTTACAGATGTTTTCTCCCAGTCTGTAGGTTGTCTTTTAGTTTTGTTTATGGTTTCCTTTGCTATGGTGTAAAAACTTATAAGTTTGATTAGATCCCATTTGTTAATTTTGCTTCTATTTCTGTTGCTTTGGGAGACTGGCCTAAGAAAACCTTGATACAATTTTTGTTAGAGACTCTTTTGCCTATGTTCTCTTCTAGGAGTTTAACAGTGTCATGTCTTAGATTTAAGTCTTTAAGCCATTTTATTTTGGGGTTTGATGTGAGGGTGTGTTCTGACTTTAATGATTTACATACAACTGTCCAGCTTTCCTGACACTTCTTGCTGAAGAGACTGTCTTTTCTTCATTGTATATTCTTGCCTCCTTTGTGAAAAATTAATTGACCCTAGGTGTGTGGGTTTATTTCTAGGCTCTCTGTTTTGTTCCATTGATCCATACGTCTATTTTTATTTGTCAGTGCCATGTTGTTTTGATTACTGTAACTTTGTAGCATTGTCTGATGTCTGGGAGAGTTATGCTTCATGCTTCTTTTCCATGCACTCTTAACTGGCAAGATAAATCACATAAAACCAAGGGTAAACTTTACATTGGCCATCAACCAAGACTGTAGAAGCCTATCTTTCTGCGGCTGTCTAATGGATTTGTACCCATGCCTTTGACCACATTTTTACTTTTAATGATAAATTGGTGGCTATCTCAGGGGATTTTAACATCAAGAAAAAAGGTGTATGGATCCTAGAAAGTTTTGTTTTGTTAAGTATTGTTGGCTGGTATTTAATTAAATATAGGATTAAACGTGTCAGATGCTAAAGCGAAACTTCGGAGATGATGTTTGTTCAGCACACTCTTGATGCTAGTCTTGAACTGAGTGGTGATGACACAGAAATAATGGGTTATGACTCCTGCCCATCAAGGAATTCTCATTCTGGTGAGAAGGACAATGAAATACTTTAAATCAGCAGGCTCCAATGTTTTTGGCACCAGGGACTGGTTTCATGGAAGACAGTTTTTCCACAGACCAGGGATGGGAGGGTATGTTTTGGAATGATTCAAGCTCATTACATTTCTTGTGCAGTTTATTATTATTACATCAGATCCATCTCAGATCATCAGGCATTAGATCCTGGAAGCTGAGGGCCCCTGCTTTAGATTGTTTCCCAAACTCATATAACCCATATGTGAACTATATTAGCTTGTGCACATTTCCGTTTGTATACCTTTTTCTCAGCTGTGAGAATTCCAGTTGATGTGTAAGCAGGTGTGAAGTCAGCGCTCTAGGCAGCCGGTAGAGAAAGGGCTGTAAGAGGAGGGCCCAGTAGGCAGAGAGTCTCCAGCAGTGGGGGATGTAGAGAAACCCAGGTGCGGAGTGATCTGGTGAAAGCAGCAGTCTGAGGATCTGCAGAGAGAACCTGGCCGTAGGCCCTGAAGGGCTGATGTCTGAGGACCTTCGTAGTTGTGGCCTAGTGACCTTGTGTCCTTAAGGCTGACGAATCCAACACCAGATCAGCCATGGCATTCAGTAAGCCATGATTTTGCATCCATCAATCATGCATTCCTTGATTTTTCTTTTGGTCAACCAAACTCTTGAATTTGTACAAGCATGGTAAAAGTAGGCCCTGAGACCAGTGAGAATATAGGCCCTTGTCTAATCTGGTTTGGAGACAGGCTCTCTAAATAAGAAGAGGGTAGGGCTGAGTGAATGTGGAGTGGGGAAAAAGGCAGGAGTGAATTTTTAAAAGTGAATGGATGACTTAAGCCATGGTAAAGTTTATGAGTTAAAGAAGGTGATTCGTTTGAAGTAATCCTGAATGTTTTCTGAAATCTGATATTTATTAATTTATCAGTTCCTCTGTGGGACACATTCCAACATACTAACTGGTGTTTTCTCCTCTGCAGAAAAGGGTTGTTGTCACCAACCTGAATGGTCATGCTGCTCGAGTCAATTGCCTACAGTGGATTTGTAAACAGGATGGTTGTAAGTATTAATCTAACTTTTCTTAATTTAGCATTACTGTATCTGATACTATGTGTTTAGAAAAATAGAAGAAAAATGACATGCCCAATGAAATATCTGACTGACACTACTTCTACTTTGTAGCAGTTAAAGCATGGATAACACAGCAGTACTTAGGATGAGGGTAGAGGCAGTCCCCTACTGAGGCAAGAGCCTCGCCATTGCCCACAGCTTTTGATCCAAAGCCTGTTTGCAGGGCTTGTATTGGAGCCCAGACTGGGATTCAGAAAATTCATCCTGTAGGTGGTCTGTTTCTGCCACAGACAAACAATTGGTTTTTTAGGCAAGGCATTGCATTTTGGTTGACCCTAGTTTGCATCTTAGTAATATACAAAAAGTGAAACTTTGGACTAAATCATGACATCTATGAGGTCAAAATTATTTTCTGAATAATACTAAGAAGTTACTCTTAGTCTTCATTCTGTCCCAAGTATGCAGTGCCATTTTCCAGTGGCTACATAATATGTGATGTTGCCACCATTTAAACACTGGAGCAGATATGAAAATCCAGGTGTATTCTAATAAAGTCAGACTTTAAAGAGGTTTGCTGAAGTATTAAACAGTGCCTTTCTTATTAATTTTTTTGTTTTGGGAAATACAGGGTTTCCCCCTATTAAAAATTGTTATGTTAGTTCTTGTTATTTGTAAGTGAACTAATATACAAGTATTTTTCAAATTTCTCAGTTTTAATTTCTGTTGTGATTAATATTGGCACATATAGCCTATATAAACAAAAGGTCTTTGGGGTCATTAAAAAATTTTATGTGTGTCAATGAGTCCTGATATCAAAACATTTGGGATTGCTGGACTAGATTATCTCGAGGTCTCTTTCATCTGAGATTCCACGGCTCCAGAATTTTTATTTAACATTGCTTTTAGATGGGCTTCTAAAATCCTGTGGAAATTCCTCATATGTCTTAATTATACCTACTATAGTGTTATTATGGACTCTGAATTAATTTTATTTTTTGATTTTGCAACTATTTATTGAGAGCATTCTGAGCCAGGCCCAAAGGCAAAAATTTGCCTGAATTAGTGAGCTGTGGTTTTATCTGTGACATTAAGAAAATGTTTAATAAGCTACTTATTACAGTTGGTAATGCAGAGTTAGTCACATTAGGTCAGTAAAAACCATTAAATAGTAGAAAAAGTGGCTGTTAGTACATATTTTAAAATGAAATTGTAGTTATATTAATTGCCACCGAATGACATCAAAGCCTGCTTGAATCTCAGTGTAGGGATTCCTTTTAAAGTATTAATTTGGACTTGTATGTTTTATCTTCCCTTTAAAAGTAAGGTTACATAAAATGAATTGCTTCTGTATCACTGAAATCTATTATAGTTATGATTGATTTTCTCAGATAATTCAAGTACTCTTTCTAACCCATATATCAGTGACATGAAATTCTAATGATATTATTTTATATTTTCAAAACATCTGATTCTTATCACATTACTTTCATGTACCTTAGAGCAATTATCAGAATCATATAGTTAGGTCAGTGGCTTAATTGCCATGACACATGAAGAAATTAAAGCCCAAGATTGCACCTGGCTGGCAGCAGGGTTAGGACATGAGCCTGGGACTTTTGAGTACAAATCTAATGTGTTTAGATAGTCTGCCGGCTGTTTCACCTAACTATCTAGACATAAACCAGCAGAAATAAATAAATGGAAAATCCAAACCAAAATTAGGTTATTTCCCCCTTTTTGGTTCTTATTCATTTTCTTCTATCAATAAATAAGTGTTTGAAGGAGGTATTTTGAAATACGTGTTTGATTTCAAAAATATTTCATGTGCTTGATAGTACCAGCTAACTGAATGGCTGGTATGTGTTATTTCTACCCAAAGTGTTTAGCCTGAGTCTCATAAGGAAACAACCAGGCAAATTCACATTGAGGGACATTGGGTAAAACAACTGGCCTGGACTCCATTGTGACAAAAGGAGAAACTGGAAAATTATTCAGGATTAAAGGAGACTTAAAAGATGTGTCAATCAAATGCATAATATATGGTCCTTAGATTTTTGATTAAAAAAGAAGTTATAGAAGACATTACTGGGACAGTCTTGGGAAATTTTAATATGTATTATTACGTAGCATTACTGTGTCATTAACATCCTTGAATGTGATAATTATATGTGTTGGCTCAGTGGGTAAAGGATCCACCTGTCAATGTAGGAAATGTGGGTTCGATCCCTGCGTTGGCGAGATAGATCCCCTATTGAAGGAAATGGCAGACCACCCCAGTATTTATGCATGGGAAATTCGATGGATAGAGAAGCCTGGTAGGCTACAGTCCATGGGGTTGCACACAGTCAGACACGACTGAGTGACCTATCAACAACAATGTAGGAGAATGTTCCAGTTTTTGAGAAGAATAGGGTAAAATATCTTAAGGATCAAAGGTTGTCGTGCCTCCAACTTATTTTGAATAGTTTGTCAAAAGCAAAAATGGAGGTGTGTGTAAATGTACATACAGAGAGCAAGATATTAAGCAAATATGACAAAATCTTGACAGTTGGTGAATACAGGTAAAGGTATCTGAGTTTTGTTTTTTCTATAGCTTTGAAGTTTTTCAAAATAGCTGGGAAAAAAATGTTCACTGAGATACAATTTTTTTCAGCTCCTTCAACTGAATTAGTTTCTGGAGGATCTGATAATCAAGTGATTCACTGGGAAATAGAGAATAATCAGGTGGGTAGACATGTTTATGGTTATAAGAAATGACTGTCATATCTACATTTATTTTCAATTTTTCCTGCCATTTTTCTTATGTTCCTCCTAAATGAAGTTCCTTATTCTGGCTTTTTAGTAATCCAGATCCCGTATCTTCCATATGTATAGATCCTGTCCCCTTCCTTCTAATACCTGCTTCCATATTCGTAGGCTGTCAGTCATTTCTTTGAATGTCTTATCATCTGAAATAATTTACAAAGTGCTCTTACATGGGCTGTTTTGTTTTCAGTGATCACAAAAATTCATACTGCCTGGTGCATAGGACAATGGTTGCCTTGTGGATGGAGATTTATATAATTCTGAGTGATGTTATAGTATGCAGTACTGGGTGTGCATGGACCTCTACAGATGGACGTTTAGGTTGGTTCTAGTTGGAAGCAGAGATTAAAAATGTGAAGCTGGTGCATCAGATATTTGAACATCTCCCATGCAGAAGATACAAATGAGCCAGAATCCTGTTCATGAATTGTGCATATATATTGAAGGCAAAATGTGCTTAAATAACTACAAATTTGTTTAATAAGTACAAAGGTGGCTCTGTGGGTGAGTGCTTGCACTTGCTGTACCACAACCATGCCACTGTGAAAGTTCAGTAGGGATTTAAGAGGTGGCCCTTGAGTTGAGTCTAATAGTATGAGGTGATTTTCTTAGGAAGAATTAAAGGGTTGAGGATTCCAGGTAGGAAAAATGCATGAATCAAAGTTCAGGTAAGAAAGGAGACCATTTGCTCAGAAGTATCCATTTTTTACCATAGCCTAAGATGTCTTAAGGGCAGGGCTTTTTGAGCTCATTCAGAGAATTATTCATCTTTAAGCTCTGTGTAAAAAGGAATCTTTGGCCACTGTGGGAAAACAGTACATATACTTCTCTTAGAGAATCATTAAGTATACATGAGCATAGTGAAGTCTCTGAAAAGTTCTGACATGGACAGACCTGCTCATATTTTTTCAACCAGTGTTTCCTTCAAGTCTGATTGCCCACACCCCCCTTTAAATCCCTTAGCATCCATTGTAACTTTGAGGAACACAGTTTTGGAAATATTTCTTGATACCACATGACGGGCAGTAGAAGTGTTACTTTTCTAGTAAGAGGAGGAGACGATCTCGTGAGACTTTGAGTTCAAGAGTTGTTCTTTATGAATAGGCATTTGGAAGTCATTCAGGATTTCTGGCCTGGAAAATCCCATGGGCAGAGGAGCCTGGTGGGCTTCTGTCCATAGGGTCACGGGAGTCAAACACGACTTAGCAGCTAAACCCACCACCAGCAACAGGATTTCTAGGTAGTGGAGTATGTATGTCAAAGGAAAATGAGTCTAACAGGAGTGTGCAAATTGGGATAGGAAAAAATATGAAGGAAGAGATATGAAATGTATTTTTGAAGGCAAAATGATTTTGGCATTGACTAGATAGTTGTCAAAAGAGTGGGAAGCTTGTGGGTAGAGAAGTGAGAAATCAAAAACAGTGGGATTCTGTCTTCGGGCCCTGGAAGAAAGATGCTTCTACAAAGCAAAATAGGCAAGTGGGAGGGAAGATGTAAACATTTCACTTGTATTGCTGGCCACATACCCAGACTTGTCTCCAGAGAAAGGGGCCAGATGTGGAGGTGGGGATTGTGGAGTCACTTAGACTTGAATGAGAACTGCGAAGGCTTATGTAGCAAAGCAGCTCCTGTTTGGACTTATCTGGGCAGAGGAATTCAGAGAGAGAACCACTTGAGCACTCATTTTTGAGACCTTGAGTTAAGACTTGCAAGACTCTTGTCAGTGCTGCCCTAAGCTTCTGTTGGTAGAGAGACTTGCAGGCTAAGTATCTGATGGCAGACAGCGAACTTAGACATGGACCAGAAAGGAGGCTGAGGCTAAAACAGGAAGAGGGGGAAGATGAAAGGCCTCAAAGAGGGATGAAGGGAATAAGAGGATTTGGGGGAAGGAGTCACACATTGTAGCTTGAGAGGCTTAAAGGTTCCGTCTGGTAAGCATTTTCACGCACACAGGTGCTCATTGCATCTTGACTTCTGATAAAAGGAAATAGTTCTAAGCTGGCATAATGAGAGATTTGAGTCTTTTACTAGTGGGCGTTGTTTTTTAACAAGCCAGTGAACTTGAGAGATTTGTTTGAGCTTTTAAGATTCTCTGATGGTTGAAATAAATTAGGGTTAGGGTTAGGGTTAGGGTTAAAGATACGAAGTGACATAGAAAACAAATTTATGATTGCCATAGGGGAAAGGGGATGGGGATGGGGTAAAATTAGGAGCCAGGGATTAGCAGATACAAACTATATAAAATGAATAACACAACAAGGCCCTACTGTATAGCACAGGGAACTTTATTCAAAACCATAACAGGAAAGGATATGAAAAAGAATATGTATAACACAACATAACACTGTAAATCAATGATACTTCAGTATAAAATAAAACAGGTGTGAAATAAGTTTTTCCCATAGATTTAACATTTGAGAGGTAATTATACAGACTCAGATAGCATTACCAGCTGAGTGGGCATGAATTAGAGCGATCTCCGAGAGAGAGTGAAGGATGGGGAAGCCTGGCATACTGCAGTCCCTGGGGTTGCAAAGAGTTGTACACGGCTTAGTGACTGAACAACAACAATGAATTTTAAATACCAGAAAGTATAAAGAAGAAAAAAGACACAAAATTTCCATGGCTAACATTCTAATGGAGATTGTTCCGTATCTCTAGTGTTTAATTATGTACTAAAGTGATTATGTTTACTTGAGTTTTAAAAAATTGTGTTTTTTTTTTTTTACAGAGAAGTCAGAGGTTAATGACTACAGGAAGTTAGTGTACAAAGCCTTATACATAACTATTAATTACCTTTTTGAGTGGCAGAGTTCTACTTAATTGGAAAAACAGTTGAGATATTTAAGGCACCTTAATTTCAACAGACAACAATTTACAAAACATATCTCTCAAGGAAGGTGGTAAATCTTACATATTTGGAACTCTTAAAAATACAGACCCACAATAACAGAAATGATACTACAGGGCATAATCTTGCATGGCAAGCAGGAAGACTGTTAACCAGGTGGCATTTCCCAGTTTTTGCCAGTTCTTTATTTTGTAGCTCTGCTTGATACATGCAAGTATTATGAGTGGATGCTGAAAAAACTTGGTAAAAGTTTGGTAGTAAACAGAACATTTACTCATTCTAAAACATAATCTCACATGTTGCTGCTAAATCACTTCAGTCGTGTCCGACTCTGTGTGACCCCATAGATGGCAGCCCACCAGGCTCCCCCGTCCCTGGGATTCTCCAGGCAAGAACACAGGAGTGGGTTGCCATTTCCTTCTCCAATGCATGAAAGTGAAAAGTGAAAGTGAAGTGGCTCAGTCATGTCCAACTCTTAGTGACCCCATGGACTGCAGCCCACCAGGCTGCTCTGTCCATGAGATTCTCCAGGCAAGAGTACTGGAGTGAGGTACCATTGCCTTCTCACATATTACCACCAAAAAAAATTTTCATAGTGAAAAAACATGGTTGACACCACCTTTGTTAAAATATCAAAGGTAATTTAACTGATGGTGGAATAGGCTGACATTGCATGTCTCCTGGTGTGTTACACTGATGTTGTGACAACGTCACAATGTCAGCCCTGAATCTTTTCATGGAGAGACGTCAGACCAATCCTAGCGGAGGAGCAATCCACAAATCTGGCCTGTAGTCTTTAAAGGTATCAATGCCATTGATGTCTTTCCATGGTGATAAGTGAACATTATCCTTTTTGTTGGCTTAGAATATGTCTAAAATTATTTAATCAGTTTCCTATTAATACTTTTGATTGTAGTTTTCCTGAAGAGTGTATGATAAGTATCCTTTTGCATTTGTCTTTTATTATCAAACTAGTGCTGCTCTCTCAGAGTAGCTTCTTAGATGTGAGATTGCTATGTCAAGGGATGTGCACATTTTGTGTGCTGTTAATATAATCAGACACACTTCGCACAAGTTCATGTTCTTCTCAGCTCGTTCTTGTTCAATCGCTAAGTTGTGTCTGACTCTTTGCAACCCCGTGGACTGCAGCAGGCCAGGCTTCCCTGTCCTTCACTATCTCAGCTTGAAAGGACTCATTTCTGGGTCAGGCATTTGAACAGTGCCTTTAATCCTCTGATGCTAGTTAAGTGCAGGTGAAACTGATAATCTTTCATTCAACATAGCTTTTTTGTTATTCTTTGTACTCAGCTTTTAAAAGCAGTCCACGTCTATGGCCATGAAGGACCTGTTTATGCAGTGCATGCTGTTTACCAGAGGAGGGCGCCCGACGTTGCGTTGCATACACTGATAGTGTCCGCAGCTTCCGATTCTACTGTTCGAATCTGGTCTAAACAAGGTTCTGAAGGTAGGTTTAGAGCCATTGTTCCAAACAGATGAAATAATAATTACCAAATGAACAGCGTCTTAGAAGAGCATCCTCATAATTTTTTCAGTCTTTCAAGCAGTTTTTGAAATGCTAGAATTCTAATCTACATGTTTTTTTCTTTTATACTTTTCTAGAATTCCTGTTTACCAAACTTGATAATGTAAATTCCTTCAAAGCCTTTTCATTTAAGTCTTTTTGTTCTCTGTAACCTTGTTCTCTTGTAATCTTAAAGCTGACCGTTTAAATTTCCATTGTCACTGAGGGCTCAGGACTGACTTTTCTCATCTTTCTGCTGATGTTCAGGGTTCTGATGATGCCACTGGACCTCTCCAGGAGGATAAGCTGAGTTAGTTGTTCATGGTGTGTTTTATTTCTTAGTGACATGCCTTCAGACCTTGAACTTTGGAAATGGATTCGCTCTGGCTCTCTGCTTGTCTTTTTTGCCTAATATTGATGGTGAGTTTCCTGCTAAGTGTATATTAAAAGAGCAGCGTATTTTTATATCTCCATACAACTAGGACCTCAAAGAAACATATTGGATCTTAATTTTGTGTCTGAATATTTTCAGAAGACAAGTTGAGAGACATGGATAACATACTTTTGTTCTCAGTAGTCAAATGATCTGTGTATAAAACTTAAGGTTAAGGGGGTGGCTGTTAGAAACTTTAGTAGCTGTTAAAAATTTAAATGATTTAATATGAACTTGAGATTGATACTCCTATTTATCAGATATATGTTCAATATAGATGAAATTTGGGGAAATTGCCTAGCTCTGTAGAAGGTGGAGGTCTGGGATAAGTTGAGAAAGTACTAAGGATGGGCCCGTGAGCATTTCTCTAAGGTGACAGCCCCTGCCCATTGTGCGCAGTGACAGTTTGCCTCAGACCACTTAAAATCTTTAAGCGAAAAATGTCCTTTTGCTGGGAAGCTCGTCTGTACCTGTCTTTGATTATCCTCCACCAGGATGGTGGCCAGCACACGTCAGACAGTCTTGTGGCTCCTCAGTTGCCTGGAGGACAGAGCTGGTGGGCAGAGGCTGGGCCTGGGAACCTCCAGGCTGTTTTGCCCTCTGCAGCGGGAGCTGCAACTTCGTGGTCTCACGTGATGTCCCACTTTCTGCCAGGGCTTCCCAGGAGGAGGAATTGCACACGTTCTGTTCTGGTTTTCGTTACATACAATTTCTTTTCTTCTCATCTGCATTGAGGCTGAGTGACTGGAGTTTTATGGCTTTTTTTTTTTTTTAAAGAAAACTAATTTTACAGTCACAGCTTTCATAGCTTTTTAACCACATAGTTATATATGTGCTTTTATTTTGTTCTTTAATTACTCCGTGGATTTTGTTTTATTATCAAATTCTCAAAACATAGGGTCCTCAAAGTAACAAACATACTGTTAAATCTTTGTGCAATAACCAGGATGCTGGGCTCTTAGTTGCTCTCCTGGGTTTTTTATTATTCACTTGGGCTAATGATTCCTATTTAGTGTTCTGGCTGACATGGTTAAGTGCTCCCAGCTTGTTTTTACTGCTGAGCTCTTTTTACTGCTCCTTCTATCGTAAATGACACAGAACAGAGGAGAGGATTCTGTTAACAGTCATTCTTTGCCAAAATTTCATTTAATGGAACATTCTAGAATATTCATTTTATTCCTAAAGATATTATTGAGTGCTTTCAATTTATTTGTTCAGTGATGTGGAAAATAGAAGTCAAGACTCTACCTAGAACTTAGGACACGGCATAGGTGATTGTCATAACTTAGGATGGATGTTATGATGTTGTATAATATTTTATATATATATATGTTATATTATGTTTATAGTAATGCCTCTTTTTCCTCCCAGTGCCAGTATTAGCATGTGGTATGATGACTGCAAAATTCACTTATTTGTTCAACAAAACAATCAGGTAATTGTTTATCTTTCTTTAAGAGGCTAGAATTATGTTCTGCTTAATTCCATATCTTAAGACAGACTTTCTAGATTATAGAATTTGGGGGATGTTCTGATCTAAGTTGACCAATCCAATAGGAAAATCTTTTCGACAGTCCTCTGTTAAACCGCTTGTCGCTCTTTGATCGCCAGGTATTCTGCTGCTGCTTTGGTCTCCCAAGTGCAGAGTTGTTGCGGAAAACAGATCGTTAGGTGGGGAAGAAGAGAGGGAAATGTTGTAGTAGTATTTTTCCTTAAGAAATTTAAATGAAATATAACATACCTACCATGAAATACACCCGTAGCAGTGATTATTTGTTCTTGTAATATTTTCCTGTTCTTTGAGTGGTTAAACCAGAGGGAAGTTTCAGAAAGAGGGTTGGTCAACCCTATGTTCATTTAGTTAATAGAGAGTGAAAGTTGCTCAGCTGTGCCCGCTCTTTGTGACCCCATGGACTATACAGTCCATGGAATTCTCCAGATCAGAATACTAGAATGTGTAGCTGTTCCCTTTTCCAGGGGATCTTCCAAACCCAGGGATTGAACCCAGGTCTCCCGCATTGCAGGTGGATTATTTACAAGCTGAGCCACCAGGAAAGTCCAAGAGTACTGGAGTGCGTAGCCTATCCCTTCTCCAGTGGATCTTCCCAACCCAGGAATCAAACCAGGGTCTCTTGCATTACAGGTGGATTCTTTACCAGCTGAGCTACCAGGGAATCCCTAGTTAATAATAGAAATACTTATTTCTTTGTATTTTATAAGAAAGTTAAAAATCATTATGTTCAGCTGCCCAGCTTTTTTCTATATTGTATCTACAGTGTATGTCATTTTACCTTGTGAACAGTTGGTGTATTTGGGGACTACAGATATTATCTACTCATGCTGCTGCTGCTGTCGCTTCAGTCGTGTCCGACTCTGTGCGACCCCAGAGACAGCAGCCCACAGGCTCCCCCGTCCTGGGATGCTCCAGGCAAGAACATGGGAATGGGTTGCCATTTCCTTCTCCAGTGCGTGAAAGTGAAGTCGCTCAGTCATGTCTGACTTCTAACAACCCCATGGACTGCAGCCCACCATGACTGCTCAGTTAAATGATATAGATGATGATTTTTTTTCATTTCCGATTGAGAAGTCTATCTTATGACTGATCAGATAGTGTTCCCAGTTTTTAAAAAAAAAAGCAGGAGGAATGGCTGAGATTAAATGAAGTCACTGATATACATTAAAATATTAAATTCTTACATTATGTCTTGTGATTTTTGTTATCTTACTAGTTTCAGAAAATGCTTTTTCTCTCTGGACATGAAGATTGGATAAGAGGCGTGGAATGGGCAGCCTTTGGTCAGTATGAAATATTGGTAAAGTACATATAGTGCAGACAAATATGTGTAACTTTCAAAAAAGCAGCCTCTTATGTTTTAATTTAACATTTTCTTTGTATGTAACATTTTTCTGTTGGTCCAGTTAGAAAAGAGGATACTTATCCTTTGTATTAAGTACTAGTTGGGATGGTAGAGGATGACATAAGTTGATCTTTACAGGAGGACACTAGCTATTGCATGTGCAGACGTTCTTGAGAAGCTCTTCGTATAAATTAGTAGATTGTATAGGAATACCAAATATTATAACTGTTTATTAGCATTTTATGTGTATTTGTCAATGTCATTGAAAATGAATATCGGTCAAATGAATGAAAGATAGGGAAGCAAAGTCTAATTTTTTCAGGAAATCTAGAAATGTATATATTGTAGAAGAAAAACTCTTATGCTTAAATTTAAGAATAGAATGTTCTAAAAATAATGATATCTATTTCTTTAGGAAAAGATCTTTTCCTAGCAAGCTGTGCACAAGATTGCCTGATACGCATATGGAGACTGTATGTAAAATCAACATCTTTAGAAACTCAGGAAGATGATAATATAAAACTGAAAGAAAATACTTTTACTGTAGAAAATGAAAGTGAGTAATAATGAAAATGTTGATGCAGTAATTCTTAGATTTCCTAGCTGATTTATTTATCTGTATCACTAGACACATATGTGAAGGTTAGGTTTTTAGAAGTATCAGATCCCTAGCTGAAACTTATACTATGCATTTTTCCTTTTTTATTTTTATGTGAGAGTAAGTCATTTTTAATATATGAAACTTACCTTTCTAAACCATGTTAGGTTTTTTTAACTTGCTAAAAATGTTTAGTGTTTTCTCAATAAATTAGTTTGTAAATTTTTACTTATTTCACTTTTAGCATAGCAAGATCTAAAGAAATAATGTGAATTATTTGCACCTTTGTTGGAGGATATTCATAAGAGACAACTAAATTCCTATATTTGAATGGCATATGTAGTTCTGATTTTCTTACTGTCTGGCATTAGAACAGTACCCTTCCATGGTAGGTTCTGTTGGAGATAATTTTCTGTGGGTATGAAAATCATAATGCTAATCCTTATATAACATTGTTCATCCAGAAATACACTTCTTTGTTATTACTCTTCTTGGTTATAACGCCCATTAGAGTTGAGATTTGATGACAGATTTATGGAGAGAACCAAGAAATACTATAAGCAGCATATTGTTTCCAAATATGAAAACTTTTGTGATATTTTCATTACTATTTTGTTTGAAAGTTCACAGTACTGATTTGACTTCCTTTATTTTTACATTTATCTTAGGAGTGTTGTCTCTTTTTAATGGTAGTTTAGACTGTTTCACATAATGAGTGAGGATAGCAAAGGAGCCTGGCATGTCTTTTTTGTTTTTTAATTATAGCATAAGAGTCACTGACCCTGAAAATTTTAAATAGAACACATCCCTTAATTTCCCTGGTGGCTCAGACAGTAAAGCATCTGTCTACAATGCGGGAGACCTGGGTTCGATCCCTGGGTCAGGAAGTTCCGCTGGAGAAGGAAATGGCAATCCATTCCAGTACTGTTGCCTGGAAAATCCCTGGACAGAGGAGCCTGATAGATTACAGTCCATGGAGTTGGAAAGAGTCAGACATGACTAGCGACTTCACTTTCACTTTCAGGCAAAACATAAAGAAAAATCTATACATCTTTAGAATTTACATCTTTATTCTCCTGTAATTTTGAACAAGGGGTAAAGTTGATGAAATTTAGAATTAATGTTTTTTGTTGAATCTAAATCATATTCTGTTCTGATTTTTTTTTAATGTAATTGTACAACTGAGTTGGTTATGAAAATGTTCCTTTTAAAAAGAGCTTTGTGGGAAGAATCTTTTTTTGTTGTTGTTATAGGTATTAAAATAACATTTGCGGTTACTCTGGAGACTGTACTGGCTGGTCATGAAAACTGGGTAAATGCAGTTCATTGGCAGCCTTCATTTTACAAAGGTAGGAAGAAAAGCAAACACAAAGCCCTCATTTCAGTTATGTCTGACTGATAGAATTTTAAGCTGACCAAATGAAGTAGAGGATATTTTTGAGTGTAATTAGAAATCTCAGGGACTTCTCTTGTGGTCCAGTGGTTAAGAATCTGCCTGCCAGTGCAAGGGACACAGGTTCGATCCCTGGTCTGGAACTAAGTTCCCATATGTCACAGGGCAGCTAAGCCTGTGAACCATAGCTGCTGAGGCCACGTCCCCTAGATCCCATGCTCCACAACAAGAGAAGCCACTGCAATGAGGAGCCTGTCCACTACAACTCAAGAGAAGCCCCTGCTTGCTGCAACTCGAGAAAGCCCTAGCACAGCAGCCAAGAGCCAGTGCGCCACAATAAAGACACAACCCAGTCAAAACAAACAAATAATTAAAAAAAAGAACTCTCAAGTGTAAGACATTTTCATGTTGGCAAAGTATAATACTATAACACGTTTAGCTAGCTCTTCAATTCCATTGAAAGTTGTATTTCTAAACGGGAAAAAACTATGATTCCTGCTTTGATGCCAAAATTGCCATACAGCTTTTAACTTTTTATCTTTAAAGTTTTTAGCTGGTCCTTGTGGGATTTGAGAGAAATTGACTTTCAAGCCAACTTCACTTGATCCTTTACCCTTGGAAATACAAAGTGGTAATACCAAGCTACATCATTTATGACTAAGTAAAGATTTTCCTTCTTTCTTTTGCCCCTAACCTCTGTTTATGGAGTGATGATTGTGTGCACATTCAAGTTGGCACTGAGGTGTAGAGCTGAGCGTGGCAGCAGCCCCGTTTTCTCTTCCCAGCCCCTTCCCCAAGATAAGAATAGAGCGCAGCAGTAATTAATGCTCAGGTAACACCATCCAGCTTTTATTATATTATGTCATATTTGCTGCAGTTTAAAAAAGATAAATTAGATAGTATAGGACTTCCCTGGTGGTTCAGTGGATCAGAATCTCCTGCCAGTGCAGGGGCCCTGGGTTCGATCTCAGGTATGGAATATTCCACATGCTGCAGAGCAACTGAATCCATGTGCCCCAACTGCTGAGCCCACGAGCCACAACTGAGCTCACACACTGCAGCTACCAAAGTCCATGTACCTGGAGCCTGTGCTCCACAGCAAGAGAAGCCACCACTGTGAGAAGCCCTCGCTCCCCTACTCGCCACAACTAGAGAGAACCCACGCAGCAACGGAGACCCAGCACAACCAAAAATAATTAATTAAAATAGATAAATTAGATATAGATATGGGGGAACCCTGTAGTTTTTTCTGAACCCTTCCCCCTCCATCCTTTCCTTAAGGCTGAATTCAGTTATTCCCATGCAGTTTTTATCCTTTTATACTACACATTCATGTAATCGTAAACAAAACTTGTAGCTTTTAAAACGATATCAATATGCATTTACACTTGTACAACCTGCCTTTTTAGCTTAATACAATCAGCTATATAGTACAGTACTATAATAAATGTATAATACTTTCACACAAATAATAAAACATCTTTAATCTTAGAGCATTTTACCTTGAAAAGTACAGTAGTGCAGTACAACAGCTGGCATACAGGTGCTGGCATCGGGTGATCAGGCAAGAAGAATTACTGACGGGAGGAAGGAGAAGAGGTGGGAGATGGTAGAGCTGAAGGGCTGTCGAAAGATGAAGGCCAGGCTGCAGTTGACCCAACACCTGATGTTGATGGCAAAGGATTGGTTCTTTACTGGATTCAGTTCTATCTAAGCCTCTTGAAAAAATGATCCAGTGATGTCTGGGTAGCAGCTCTTTTTTTCTTGTCATAGATGACACGGTAGCACTGGGTTGCATTCTGAATGGCTGCTGCAACCTTCGTGTACTGGTCTACATTCAGGTCCTCTGCCTGAAAAACCAACAGTGCCTCCTCAAGTAAAGAAAATCCTCTTGCTGTTTCCTGTGTCATGAATCTCTTCAGTTCTTCAGTTTCTTTTTCCTCTCTTCTCTCTTCGTCCTTTCTATGGGCCTCCCAGTTCTTCATTGGAGGTCTTCATTAGAAAGTGCCTTGTATCACACAACAAGGAATTCAGTGAAGTCGCTCTCTTGCAGATCTAGCTTAAAACAAAGATACTGTACCACTAGACTCTATACAGTGCTGTAAAGTACACAAAAGCATGACCACTTGTAGAGGATGCATACAGGTAACAAATGTATGCTAGACACGTGAACTAACTTATGTGACTGGACATGGCGAACGCACTTTGCCTCTATGAAAGTGTGCAATTTGAATTTTTTATTTAGAGAACTTACTGTAGTTTGGTTTTTTTCTTTAGATGGTATCCTACAACAGCCAATGAGATTGTTGTCTGCCTCAATGGATAAAACCATGATTCTCTGGGCTCCAGATGAAGAGTCAGGAGTTTGGCTAGAACAGGTAAAACGTGAATATTTAAGGAAAAGAAAAATGAGTATATTAAGCAGTAAATCCCAAGTCTGTGTTCCTAGAGCTACAGATGTTCACTCAGATGTTAAATAAGTGAGAACATAATCTCTAGAATCTGTGGTTTCCGTTATAAGAAATTGGTTATGAATCGTTTTCTGTGTATTGTTGAATAGGTTCGAGTAGGAGAAGTAGGTGGCAATACCCTGGGATTTTATGATTGCCAGTTCAATGAAGATGGCTCCATGATCATCGCTCATGCTTTCCACGGAGCGTTGCACCTTTGGAAAAGAATGCTACCAACCCAGTAAGGAAAATGCCTTTAAATCATTTCTGATCACATAGAGTAGATCGTAAGTGAAACCTAGGGAAGCAATGTTGTTTTACCTCTAACACTCTTCAGAAACATAGTAGAGGCATTTAAGTTCAGATGACGCCACTTTTTCTGTAGATGTTATTCTGTTGTTATACTAAGTAAGAAGCTTATGCTTTTCTAAGAATAAAATTCAACTCTCTAACTTTGTTGCAATATTAAAATTTGCTTGTCGTTAAAATTTTTGCATAAGTGAAGTTTAAACTGCATAAAATTTAAGCTCTCCCTTAAGCTGTATACATTTTGTGATGAGAGTTTTTCCTAAAATGTTTAATTTCTTTGTCTTATGCAAGATAACATAATATGATGTTTTCCTCTTGGTTAGGTAGGTGCTCCACTGATAATTTGTTGAGTTGTTGAATGACTGACTGACATAAGGGCGTTTACAAGGACCTGTTATTTTATGATGGAATCTATTAATGCTCTCAGGGGCTCTTGATATATGTAATTCTAAATGATCCAGCCAGTATTGGGCTTTTCTAGATCTCTCTTACACTTTTTACTCTCTTGGAGAGGGATAATCTTTCTCTAGGTAAGTATAATAGCCGCTTTACAGTATTATTCCAATCTCTTGCTTCGTAATTTGCTTCCGACCTGCTTCTCCAGGTTTGGGGAAATGGGATGACAGAAATAGTGTTAGGAGCACATTGATCTTGGCCCCAGAACTTGTTAGCTATGTTTTTGAGGGTATTACCGAACCTTTGTCTCAGATTACTCATCTGTAAAATATGGACAGTAATAACACCTACTGAGAGGGATATGGCATCTGGTCCCATCACTTCATGGGAAATAGATGGGGAAACAGTGGAAACAGTGTCAGACTTTATTTTGGGGGGCTCCAAAATCACTGCAGATGGTGATTGCAGCCATGAAATTAAAAGACGCTTACTCCTTGGAAGGAAAGTTATGACCAACCTAGATAGCGTATTCAAAAGCAGAACATTACTTTGCCAACAAAGGTCCGTCTAGTCAAGGCTATGATTTTTCCAGTGGTCATGTATGGATGTGAGAGTTGGACTGTGAAGAAAGCTGAGTGCCCAGGGATTGATGCTTTTGAACTGTGGTGTTGGAGAAGACTCTTGAGAGTCCCTTGGACTGCAAGGAGATCCAACCAGTCCATCCTGAAGGAGATCAGTCCTGGGTGTTCATTGGAAGGAATGATGCTAAAGCTGAAACTCAGTACTTTGGCCACCTCATGAGAAGAGTTGACTCATTGGAAAAGACTCTGATGCTGGGAGGGATTGGGGGCAGGAGGAGAGGGGACAACAGAGGATGAGATGGCTGGATGACATCACTGACTCGATGGATGTGGGTTTGGGTGAACTCCGGGAGTTGGTGATGGACAGGGAGGCCTGGCGTGCTGCGATTCATGGGGTCGCAAAGAGTCAGACACAACTGAGCGACTGAACTGAACTGAGAGGGATTTTGGAGTTTTTCCAAGAGAACACACTGCTCATAGCAAAGACCCTCTTCCAACAACACAAGAGAAGACTCTACACAGGAACATCACCAGATGGTCAATACTGAAATCAGACTGATTATATTCTTTGCAGCCAAAGATGGAGAAGCTGTATACAGTCAGCAGAAACAAGACTGGGAGCTGACTGTGGCTCAGATCAGGAACTCCTTATTGCCAAATTCAGGCTTATATTGAAGAAAATAGGGAAAACCACTAGACTAGGTATGACCTAAATCAACCCCTTAACGATTATACAGTGGAAGTGACAAATAGATTCAAGGGATTGGATCTGATAGAGTGCCTGAAGAACTATGGGATGGAGGTTCGTTACATTGTACAGAAGGCAGTGATCAAGACCATCCCCAAGAAAAAGAAATGCAAAAATGCAGAATGATTGTCTGAGGAGGCCTTAAAAATAGCTGTGAAAAGAAGTGAAGCTAAAGGCAAAGGAGAAAAAGATATACCTATTTGAATGTAGAGTCCCAAAGAATAGCAAAAAGAGTAAGAAAGCTTTCCTCAGTGATCAGTGCAAAGAAATAGAAGAAAACAATAGAATGGGAAAGACTAGAGATCTCTTCAAGAAAATTAGATACCAAGGGAACATTTCATGCAAAGATAGGCACAATAAAGGACAGAAATGGTATGGACCTAACAGAAGCAGAAGATATTAAGAAGAGGTGGCAACAATACACAGAACTATACAAAAAAGATGTTCACAACCCAGATAATCATGATGGTATGATCACTCACCTAGATCCAGACATCCTGGGATGCGAAGTCAAGTGGGCCTTAGGAAATATCAATACGAACCAAGCTAGTGGAGTTGATGGAATTCCAGTTGAGCTATTTCAAATCCTAAAAGATGATGCTGTGAAAGTGCTATACTCAATATGCCGGCAAATTTGGAAAACTCAGCAGTGGCCACAGGACTGGAAAAGATCAGTTTTCATTCCAAACCCAAAGAAAGGGAATGCCAAAGAATGCTCAAACTACCACATAATTGCACTCATCTCACACGCTAGTAAAGTAATACTCAAAATTCTCCAAGCCAGGCTTCAACAGTATGTGAACCATGAACTTCCAGATGTTCAAGCTGGATTTAGAAAAGGCAGAGGAACCAGAGATCAAATTGCCAACATCCATTGGATCATGGAAAAAGCAAGAGAGTTCCAAAAAAACATCTATTTCTGCTTTCTTGACTATGCCAAAGCCTTTGATTGTGTGGACCACAACAAACTCTGGAAAATTCTGAAAGAGATGGGAATACCAGACCGCCTGCCCTACCTTTTGAGAAATCTGTATACAGGTCAGGAAGCAACAGTACTGGACATGGAACACTGGTTCCAAATCAGGAAAGGAGTACGTCAAGGCTGTATATTGTCACTCTGCTTATTTAACTTCTATACAGAGTACATCATGAGAAATATCCATAATTACTGGGAGAAATATCAATAATTCTCAGATATGCAGATGACACCACCCTTATGGCAGAAAGTGAAGAAGAACTAAAGAGCCTCTTGATGAAGTGAAACAGAAGAGTAAAAAAGTTGGCTTGAAACTCAACACTCAGAAAACTAAGATCATGGCATCAGGTCCCATCTCTTCATGGCAAATAGATGGGGAAACAGTGTAAACAGTGAGTGACTGTTTTGGGGGGCTCCAAAATCACCGCAGATGGTGACTGCAGCCATGAAATTAAAAGACACTTGCTCCTTGGAAGAAAATTTATGACCAACCTAGACAGCTTATTAAAAAGCAGACATTACTTTGCCAAAAAAGGTCCTGTCTAGTCAAAGCTATGGTTTTTCCAGTAGTCATGTATGGATGTGAGAGTTGGACTATAAAGAAAGCTGAGCACCGAAGAATTGATGCTTTTGAACTGTGGTGTTGGGGAAGACTCTTGAGAGTCCTTTGGACTGCAAGGAGATCAACCAGTCCATCTTAAAGGAAACCAGTCCTGTATATTCATTGGAAAAACTGATGCTGAAGCTGAAACTCCAATACTTTGGCCATACTGATGTGAAGAACATTTGAAAAGACCCTGATGCTGGGAAAGATTGAGGGCAGGAGGAGAAGGGGACGACAGAGGATGAGATGGTTGGATGGCATCATCGACTCAGTGGACATGAGTTTGAGTAAACTTCGGGAGTTGATGATGGACAGGGAGGCCTGGTGTGCTGCAGTCCATGGGGTCGCAGAGTCAGACACGACTGAGAACTGAATTGAACTTTACTGAGAGGGATTTTATGATGCTAAAATGAGTTACTGCTTGTACAGTGTGAAAAGCAGGGCCTGACACATACTTGATATTATATATTTTAAATAGATGAAAGAAGTCAGAACATAGAGCAGAACTGAGTCAGCAGAGTTTGAATGTGCATCTAATAGCTTCCCTTACAAAGGAAAAATTCATGTATCCTGAGTGGTGCAATTGGTTAGTGCGTGGTACTTATTTAGGTGCAGATTCATGAATTTGCTTGACCTTTAGTTTGTGAGCTTTGTAATAGTTGTGTCACATAGAAGGATTTGAATTCTCAGTACATGCATGATTCACTTTTCCCCTTTGTATCTGCCATTTGGAGTTGACCTTTAAGATTGTTTTTTACTATTATATGAACCAGGGAATCATTATCTATGACACTTTCCAATAAGATTTTTTTAGGATAAATTTAATTTTGTTCTTAAGAGCTCCTTTGAGCCGTATTTTATCTGATCTTTGAGGGCCTTCATAAGAAAAAGCATTAGATGAGTAGGGAGGAACTCTACTACTCAAACCAGAGGACAGATTTCACTGTAGTTTTGCTTAAAACTTGATTTCAAATTTATAATAGTTTACCAAATATTTAGAGTAATTTTTAATAGACTTTATTTATTAGAAAAATGTTAGATTTACAGGAAAAACTGAGCAGAAAATAGAGTTCCCATTTACCCCTGCCACCC
Organism: Aepyceros melampus; assembly: GCA_006408695.1. Taxonomy (NCBI): domain Eukaryota; kingdom Metazoa; phylum Chordata; class Mammalia; order Artiodactyla; family Bovidae; genus Aepyceros; species Aepyceros melampus. Next base: position 117,882 of record SJXQ01008083.1, on the reverse strand, counting down.
AAGTATGCATAGCTGCCTCCACTCTCCACATCCCACACACATTTGTTACAATCAAGGGCAATTTCTAAAAACAAACGCTGCCTTTCAGTACTGCGTTGATAGTCAACAGTGCTGTACTTTTTTCTAAATCTTTTGGGAACTCTCATTAGTGCTAACTTTAGAGTCAATTTTTATATTACAGAAGAAATTAACAGCATTTCTTTGTTCCAGCCTGTTTATGTTTTTGGCCAGAAAATAATATGGCTTAACCACATTCATCAGCATTGGCTTTGAATGAGCTTTTAGCTATTTATATAAATTTGATTTTTCTCTAAAGTTCAAGTTTTACACCACTTGTTCCAAAAGATGCTCTGTGGACATTTTCTGTATTTCCTTTCATTATCAGAGAAGGCAATGGCAACCCACTCCAGTACTCTTGCCTGGAAAATCCCATGGATGGAGGAGCCTGGTAGGCTGCAGTCCATGGGGTCGCAAAGAGTTGGACACGACTGAGCGACTTCACTTTCACTTTTCCCTTTCATGCATTGGTGAAGGAAATGGCAACCCACTCTGGTGTTGTTTTTTTTTTTTTTTTTCCCGGAGAATCCCAGGGACGGGAGAGCCTGGTGGGCTGCCATCTATGAGGTTGACAGAGTCGGACATGACTAAAGCAACTTAGCAGCAGCAGCGTTTCATTATTTGTTTACTGGTTACTGCTGCCGGCTCCCTCAGGAGGTAAACCAACTAGGTTTGATTTAACCTCTGTCCTCTACACCTGCAGCTTTCTACTTAACAAAGAGAGTTGGTCAGGCATACATTCAGAATCTACAGACTCGTGTTACCCAGTACTCTTTATTATTTAGTTTGACAATTAAATACTTGTGTATTACTGATACCTAGTATGTGCCAGTGTTGTATAAATATAGATTCATCTGACTATCATAATGACTGTAGGAGCTAGGTAGCTCTTTTACAGTAGAGTTAATTGAGGCACAGAAAGATCAGGTAATGTCTGGGTTCCAGGAGGCATTCACAAATGACAAATGGAGGGGACTTTCCCAAGGAAACTGCTTTGAAGGACATAACACATATTTGAATGTTTAAGTTCTAATCTACTTGACTGAAAAACAGATCCTGTTACTGTGAATTTCCATCTTTTTTACTTTTCACCTTGTTTGGGAGCCACGGTCTTTCCCATATCAGACCTGAGGGCTGAAGGCATTATCAGACTTAATTTTGAATGAAAATACATTGATTATTTTGATGTATCATGAACACTTGTGTTGCAGAAAGAGTGGACTCCAGAGATTGTTATTTCAGGACACTTTGATGGTGTCCAAGACCTAACGTGGGATCCAGAAGGAGAATTTATCATCACTGTTGGTACTGACCAGACAACTCGACTTTTTGCTCCTTGGAAGAGAAAAGACCAGTCACAGGTAAAACATCTTCCTTCTTGTCGGATCCATTTGCAAAGAACATCCCTGAGCTCATGAAGAGAGGGGCAGCAACATTAGCCATTAGGGAAATGCAAATAAAATGATGAGGCCACTGCACACCCTCTGGGATATCTGAGGTATAAAATACTGACAGTGGCAAGTGGTAGTAGGTTGCAGAGAGACCAGAGCTTTCATACATTGCCAGTGGGAATGCAGAATGCTATAGCTGCCCGGAAAATAGGTTTCTTAGAAACTGAAGCATTCCAAAGAAGACATACAGATGGCCAGTAGACATGTGAACAGATGCTCAACACTAACCATCAGGGAACTGCCAATCAGAAACACAATGAGACACTCCCTTTCATCTCTCAGAGTGGCTGTGATCAAATAGATAACAAACAGCGAATAGTGGCAAGGATGTGGAGAAAAGGAGCCCTCCTGCCCTGTTGGTGGGATTGTAAATTGTTGCAGTGCTATAGAAAATGGAGTGGAGGTTCCTCAAAAAATTAAAAATAGAACTACCCCATGATCTAGGAATTTCATTTCTGGGTATTTATTTAAAGAAAACAATACTAATTTGAAAAGATACATCCACCCCCATGTTTATTGAAGCATTATTTATAATACATTTGTTTATTTAATTATTGTAAATAATTATATTATTAACAATAGCCAAGATATGGAAGCAGCTAACTATTGATAGATAAATAAAGAAGACATGGTATATATATATACAATGGAATATTAGCCATTAAAAAATGAAGTCTTAAATATGTATATAACTGAGTCACTTTGCTGTTTAGCAGAAATTAACACAACCTTTTAAATTAACTATACTTCAGTGAAATTAAAAAGTAAGAAAAAATTTTAAAGAGTAAAATAAAGTCTTGCTTTTGTAATATAGTAGATGAGTGTAGAGGATACTGTGCTGAGTGGCACAAGTTAGACGGAGACAGACAGTGTGGCGCATGTGTGTAATCCAGAAACAAATGAACAAAGGGAAACAAAACTATACAGAGAACAAAGGAGTGTGTTCCAGAGGTGTGATGCTGGGCGAAATGGTGAAGGGATTAAAAGGCACAGAGTTTCAGTTATACATAAGTCACAGGGGTATGATATAGAGCATAAGGAATGTGGTCAATAGTGTTTTAATAACTTCATATGAGGACAACTAGATTTATTATGGTGACCGTTTTGTAATGTATTTAAATGTCAAATCACTATGTTGTACACTGTGTTGAAGCTAACATAATATACATATTTCCACTGTATTTCAGTAAAAAACACATTTAAGCACACATGTATTCTTTATAATTCAAACAATTAAAATGTTAGTTGCCAAAATGTGTTTACTTTAGTTCCACAAAAAAGCTCTCTTATACCTTGTAATTTCAGTTTTAATTCATTAGGAAACACTGTCAGATAGATCTTCAGTAAAAGCTAATTTCTAATATCATATAGTGTCACTTAATAGTAGTTGAGCCCAGTTTTTGTTGAAGAAACTTTTCAGTCTTGGTCCTAAACTTTCAAAAACCACAATAAAACTTTACCACTGACAAATCATTGAACTGTGCTATACTACAAAGTATACTCAGTTTCTGATAAAAATTCATGATACTGACTGTGGGTCAGACTGTGAGTGCTAATGAAATTTTGGCATTTCTGCTTTAGCAGCATTTTGGTAGATGAAAATTAATAGAGAACATTGGGAGCACACTAGAGTCAAGCAAAAAAGGCAAATGATTTTGGAGTGATTTTCTGTGACTCTTGGTAATTTGCTACCAATATTACTCAGTTGTTGTTTACTCATGATCCTTTAAAAAAAAACAGTAAATCAGACTTTATCCAAAATGTGAAATTCTACTCTTTGAAAGACACTATCAGGAAAATTAAAAGATGAGTCACAAGCTGGGAGAAAATATTTATAAAACACATATCTGATAAAGGATTTTTATCTAGAGTCTATAAAGAGCTTTTTAGAACTCAGTAAAAACAAAAACAAACCATCCAGTAAAAAAGAGGATGGGGAATGGGGCAAAAGATATTTCTCTGAAGATGATATATTAATAGCAAATAAGAACAGGAAAAGATTTCAGTACCATTAGTCATTAGGGAATGCACATTAAAGCTACAGTGAGATACCATTACACTGCTGTTAGAATGATTAATGTTGAAAGGCTGACTTGCACAAGTGCTGATGAGGGTGTGGGCAGCTGTATCTTTCTTACACTGCTGGTGGGATTGTAAAATGTATAGGCACTTTGGGAAATAATTTGCAGTTTATTAAAAATTATATAATCATCATTCAATTATCATACCCATAAAAAGTGTTTACTCAAGAGAAATAGCATATATTCATACAGAGACTTGTACATGAAAGCTCATGACTGTTTTCTCAGTAAGACAGCTGGAAACAACCCAGATATCTGAATAGGTGAGTGGATCAACAATTTGTGGTATAGCCATCCAAAAGGAATACTACTCAGCAAGAAAAAGTATTGAACTGTTTACAACAACATGGATGAATCTGCCCCATGGTCACATTTTCATGGCATAATGAATGATTTTATGTCTGATACTTTGTTTGTTGAAAAGAATTCAGTTTTTGAAACGTGTGATCTTTCTTTTAATCTTTTTTGGCACCCAGGTGACTTGGCATGAAATTGCAAGGCCTCAGATACATGGATATGACCTTAAATGTTTGGCAATGATCAATAGGTTTCAGTTTGTGTCTGGAGCAGATGAAAAAGTTCTTCGAGTATTTTCTGCACCTCGGAATTTTGTGGAAAATTTTTGTGCCATTACGGGTCAGTCACTGAATCATGTGCTTTGTAATGTGAGTATTCCCCTAAATGTTTTAACTAGATCTCGCCACTTCATATAACATTTTAAAGAAGTTTTACTTAAGGCTGTAAATGGAGAGTATGGGTAGAAAGGAAGTCAAATCATTTTATCATTGGCTTGATAAATTTTTGAGTATACTATACAGGCAGTAATTTAAATATTAGTATAACAAATTTTATAACATAAGCCCAAGACACTGTAAAGAATTAAAATATCAAATTAAGATACAATTACTATGTATATTCACTGTGTTTGGTAACTGTGATAAAACACAATGGGTTATATTTTCAAGGAGATGATCGTCTCGATGTAGATTAGGGGTAGGGGGCAATGGAGCTCATGTACTTAAAATTGTTAGATAAAACCAATTAATTGCTGAATCTTGTGTTGGCTAAAGTAATAGTCATAGAAGGAAGTGTCACTGTAGTAATGAGAAAATGGGGCTTCATTTGAATTTGAAAGGGGTAAGTTTTTAATGTTCATTTTAACCTTCTTTCTACAAAAGATTTGAGCACTTATAAAAATACATAGGTTATAAAAATTATCAAGTAACCAGTTTTGAAGGAAAGGGAAGCAAGTAGCCAGGTAGTTGCATTCCACAGAAATGCATGTCATACAGTCATTTGCAGTCCTTAGAGTTAGGTCACAAATTTGCTTCTGAGCTTGAGAAGGGTAAGTACACTTTTAATAGGCAGAAGGAAGGCGAGAAAGAGAGCAGTGAAGTGGTCAGAGCTGCTTGACTGAAAAGTGTTATCAAGGGAAATGGAGAACTGGGGAAAGGTCTAATGGTAGAGGACCTGGGAGGCAGACATGGTTGAGACTCTGGTACTGATGACGGGTCCTGAACAAAGGAAGTGATGAAATGCGCTTCGTGGGGAAGAGTGATGTGGGAACAGGATACCTTTGAGATCAGAGACTTTTGAAGGCAGGGATGTTAGCACCAGTCTGGGAGGAAAAAAGAATCATTTTAAAAGAAATGTCCAGCTGCGCTTCCTAGAGTGTCCCATGAACACCTCTGGCCACAGGCTGTCTTAGTTAGGTAAAGAGGAGGAAAGATCCTGTTACACAGTTTCTAATGCTAATGGACAGTAGAACAAGATCAGAAGAGGGGCCTGGATTGTGGTCATTAGATGGAGCATGGTGTGGAGGGCTGGTTGGTTTGAGGATCTAGCAATTCTAGGGATTGAAATGTGGAGGTGGGATTTCATGAGAGGTTAGTCCCTGGTATATATTCAGTTCTGTGTCCCAAGATACAGGGATCCTGTAGACTGGAAAGCCACTTGCGGCTTTTTATATTTTTTTCCCATAGTAAATATTGGGATATATAGGAATGCCTCTTTTTTTGCTGTTTTCCATGGTGTTTCATTTTTTTGGTTTCTAAAATAAAGCATCCTGTATCTCAGGTAACAAATGTTGATGAGTTTAAATTCCCATTGCTCATGTTTGTGTTCAGTTCCATCAATACAAAGTTTAGATTTAAGAAATGCTGTTAGCTTATGGACATGTGCCAATTTTGATGGTTAGTATATGTTTCACTTGTAATAACTGAATTGATATGCAGCATATAAACAGATTCAGTTCAGTTCAGTTCAGTTGCTCAGTCGTGTCTGACTCTTTGCGACCCCATGAATCGCAGCACGCCAGGCCTCCCTGTCCATCACCAACTCCCGGAGTTCACCCAGACTCACATCCATCGAGTCAGTGATGCCACCCAGCCATCTCATCCTCTGTCATCCCCTCTCCTTCTGCCCCTAACCCCTCCCAGCATCAGAGTCTTTTCCAATGAGTCAACTCTTCGCATGACGTGGCCAAAGTACTGGAGCTTCAGCTTTAGCATCATTCCTTCCAAAGAAATCCCAGGGCTGATCTCCTTCAGAATGGATCTCCTTGCAGTCCAAGGGACTCTCAAGAGTCTTCTCCAACCCCACAGTTCAAAAGCATCAATTCTTCAGCGCTCAGCTTTCTTCACAGTCCAACTCTTACATCCATACATGACCACTGGAAAAACCATAGCCTTGACTAGATGGACCTTTGTTGGCAAAATAATGTCTCTGCTTTTCAAAATGCTATCTAGGTTGGTCATAACTTTCCTTCCAAGGAGTAAGCGTCTTTTATTTATTTATTTTTATTTTTATTTTTTAAATTAATTTTTATTTTTTTAGTTTGTTTTGCTTTACAAAGCGTCTTTTAGTTTCATGGCTGCAGTCACCATCTGCAGTGATTTTGGAGCCCCAAAAAATAAAGTCTGACACTGTTTCCACTGTTTCCCCATCTGTTTCCCATGAAGTGATGGGACCAGATGCCATGATCTTCGTTTTTTGAATATTGAGCTTTAAGCCAACTTTTTCACTCTCCACTTTCACTTTCATCAAGAGGTGTTTTAGTTCCTCTTCACTTTCTGCCATAAGGGTGGTGTCATCTGCATATCTAAGGTTATTGATATTTCTCCCAGCAGTCTTGATTCCAGCTTGTGCTTCTTCCAGCCCAGTGTTTCTCATATGTAGTCTTGCCTGGAGAATCCCAGGGATGGGGGAGCCTAGTGGGCTTCTGTCTATGGGGTCGCACAGAGTCAGACACGACTGAAGCGACTTAGCAGCAGCAGCAGCAGTCTGCATATAAGTTAAATAAGCATTGCCACTTTAAAAGAGTACTCTGTTAAAAAGTTTTAAAATACTCAAAAATTTAAGTATGTTTAATGAAAATACTATGACAGTGGCTTCCTGGGAAACATGTTTGCATGCGCATCACCAGGGATGTACCCATGAGACTCTCTTGTAAATAAAGATTCAGGCCTTCCGTTTTCAGCCCACTCTTCACTAGAAGCCATCACAGCGCTTTCCTTGTCAAACCCTGAAACCCACTGAACTGTGAGGGTTCAGTGAGCTTGTGGATGAGAGAATACCCAACTTTATGAATTGGGTGGGGGCTGGGGCTGGGGTTAGCTGGAGCCTGTCTGCTGGAGAATGAACGCTTAGCATTTCATTTTTTGGTTCAGAAAATGGAAGTCTGGGTAGATAACCCTCAGTGTAAGTGGTCTTTACACTGCTTCTCAGCATTAATGAGCATAGCATTTTTTTTTTTTTTCCGCAGTGCCTGAGGTAACAGTATCTTTTTAGCATTTAAGACATGTCTCACATTTTTTATTCCAGCAAGACGGTGATCTTCCAGAAGGAGCTACTGTCCCTGCTTTGGGATTATCCAATAAAGCTATCTTTCAGGGTAAGACTGATTTCGTCTCCAGAATTACTGAACCTATAATGGTACTTACCACCTAGTTACACACTTGTATAACATGTACTAGTGTTCATTACAGGTGATTTCTCTTTTTATAAATCACAGTACAGGCATCTATGCTCTCTGTCAGATATTTCATGCTAACTACTGTGTGTACCCTTGCATACCCTGAAATAGGTGCTGCTTTTACAAAGTGTACTTTATGGAGCACTTAAAACCACAGATACTAATGTGGGTTGCCTGAAAAACGCTCCATAGTTTATAAAAAGTTTGGGAAATATTTGGTAAAGGAAAATGAAGGAATTTTTATGAAATTGACCACAGTGCATATGGAAAATACTAGAGTAGTGGAAATACTCTTGGCTTTGCAATCACGTGAATACAGCATTGAATTACTCTCCCTTGAAGTGGCGCCACTTTCTCACTGGTGGCCTTAACATTGGGATGTGTGTAGGAGACATAAAGATGGGACCATGTTCATGATGTTGATGCTTCTTTTAAACTAGGAGATATGGCTTCTCAGCATTCTGATGAAGAGGAGCTGTTAAATAGTTCTGGTTTCGAGTATCACCAGGTGGCCTTCCAACCCTCCTTACTTACTGGTAAGAAAAGGCAAAAGTATGGTTTACTAGAATCATTAATAAACATAGTGTGGTATCTGTCACCAGTGACCTAAATATGTGTTTCAGAATTCACTTGCATGAAAATAGAAAAATTAATTTCAACACTGTAAATTTATTATAGAACCTCCCACTGAGGACCATCTGCTGCAAAATACTTTGTGGCCTGAAGTTCAAAAACTGTAAGTTAAACTGTACTTAGCTGTTTGGTCTGATTCTATCCTAACTTGTGATATTTCCCCCACAACTTGACTTTCTCCTTTGCTTTCCTCTTAGCTACATTCCCCCACCCCCAGGTCTCTTGGTAGCCTTCATAAGGGGTGAGAATCAAGCTTTACTTAGATTTTTATAATGCTGTGTATTATACTTACTAGATTTGTTGGTTTTGATTTTTTAAAGTAGAGAGGCATAGCATCATTTTTTTTTAATTATTACTCTTTTTTTTTTCTACAGTGGTTCCCTATTCGAACCTTTCTGTGGTTTGTTATTAATATTTATTGTACTGACTGGCTAGGGGTGAAAACGTATTTAATTTAGTAGTTTGAATAAGTTATATTATTGCTAGGAAGTTACATTTTTCTCCACTCTCTGCTTTTACCCCAGATGCTTCCCTTGACAGAAATGTTTCTTAAAAGAACTGTGTGTTAGCTAGAGAGATTAATCTTTTCACATTAAAAAAATTTTGCAGATGAGAATAGATACATTTCCTAGTACAAGGGTCATCCATTTTCTCTTTTTGAATTGTAGATACGGACATGGCTATGAAATATTTTGTGTTGCTTGTAGCAATTCAAAGACTCTGCTTGCCTCAGCTTGTAAGGTAGGGCATGTTACTTTTCTGTTCTGCTTGGTCCCAGGTTATTTAAATCAGGCTCCTGCAAGCTTGGTGATGCAGGCAGAATTTGACATGAAAGGCCACAGGTGCCTGATGTTTCCGAATCTTGCTTTCTCTGCCTCTTTTCCATTTGTCTCTTCAGAAGCTTGCAGTTGCCTTTTGAATCTGTCTCAGCTGCATGTTTTTGTTTTTCAGTACTTGGCTTGAGCCTATTTATGCCCCTACTCAAAAACTATTTAATCAGATATCTGAAAATTAGACCTAAAAATGTGATAAAAATTTTTGGTAATGGGAGTCCTGGAGACACAGGGGAAGTCAAAACCCCATGTCCGTTCCATCTGACCATTTCTCGAGGCCACTCCGGGTGCTGACCTAAGGGACTCGAGTCCCTTGGCCCATGCCACGGTGAGGCAGCGGGGCCGCCCGGGCAGCGAGCCACCAGCAGGCGGCTCTGCAGAATCGTGCACTTGAGACAGTGGCCTGGGAAAACTGTCTTGGACTTGCTCTTCAGTGTTTATATCCTGTGGAGGATTATGTGAAGAATCTGAGACCCACACATTCCTCTGAATTTCCTCAAATTATCTGCTTGTTTTAAACAAGAAAATACAGTTATTTACTTGTTTTAAGCATGGTGGTAAGAGCTGCCCACCTGGATGGCCACCTTTGGGTTTCTTTGTGTTTTTTTTCTGTGTGTGTGTATTTTGTCTGTGCTCTTGCTGTGGCGTCTTTGTATTTGTCTGTGTTGAGCTGAGGGTCATCCTAAGAAATAATGTCATGCTCCTTTTCCCCCATCCCTCTTTGTTTATTGTCCTCTTTGTGAGGGTGGTCCTGAGAGTTCTTCTTTCTGTTAATACAGGTGCCTTTGGGTAGAATAGACATAATAGCAATAACAACTGTGCTTCTATTGAGCAAACTTTTTTGTGTCTTAGAGCACTGTTAATCATATAATTATTTTCTCCTTTTCAAGTTGGCTCACTTGTAACAAGCATGGGCATTTCTCTTTTAAGCTAACATTCTGTAGTTGTTTTATTTAGGTGTCATGAGTGTACTAAAGGAGAAGAGGGCAGCAGAGGATGAGATGGTTAGATGGCATCACCAACTCAGTAGACACGAACTTGAGCAAACTCCAGGGGATTGTGGGGGACTGGGAAGCCTGGTATGCTGCAGTCCGTGGGGTGGCAAAGAGTCCAACACAACCTAGCAAATGAATGGCAGCAAAGTGTACTATAAATTGCACTTCGAACATTGGATAGTTTGATAAATTTTGACATATACCTGTGAAATCATCACTACAATCATAATGAAGATACCATCCACCCCTAATCCTGTGCTGTGCTGTGCTTAGTCCCACAGTTGTGTCTGACTCTTTGCAATCCCATGGGCCATAGCCCGCCAGGCTTCTCTGCCCACAGGGATTCTCCAGGCAGGAGTACTGGCATGGTGTAAGCCTCGGAGAACCGCACTCTGAAAAGGACACCAGGGACAGCCTCTAGTGGACTGACAAGGTTTATTATCTGCGCAGTTTTATAATTCTCAGGGAATAGAGCATAAGGCAGACTTGCACGTAGCCATTCCAGATAAACATTGAAGCATTTAAGTGTAAAATACAGTTCCCATCGCCCAAGACATAACATCTGTTCCGTTCAGTCGCTCAGTCGTGTCCGACTCTTTGCGACCCCATGAATCGCAGCACGCCAGGCCTCCCTGTCCATCACCAACTCCCAGAGTTCACTCAGACTCATGTCCATTGAGTCCGTGATGCCATCCAGCCATCTCATCCTCGGTCGTCCCCTTCTCCTCCTGCCCCCAATCCCTCCCAGCATCAGAGTCTTTTCCAATGAGTCAGTTCTTCGCATGAGGTGGCCAAAGTACTGGAGCTTCAGTTTTAGCATCATTCTTCCAAAGAAATCCCAGGGTTGATCTCCTTCAGAATGGACTGGTTGGATCTCCTTGCAGTCCAAGGGACTCTCAAGAGTCTTCTCCAACACCACAGTTCAAAAGCATCAATTCTTTGGCGCTCAGCCTTCTTCACAGTCCAACTCTCACATCCATACATGACCACAGGAAAAACCATAGCCTTGACTAGACGGATCTTAGTCGGCAAAGTAATGTCTCTGCTTTTGAATATACTATCTAGGTTGGTCATAACTTTTCTTCCAAGGAGTAAGCGTCTTTTAATTTCATGGCTGCAGTCACCATCTGCAATGATTTTGAAGCCCAAAAAAATAAAGTCTGACACTGTTTCTACTATTTCCCCATCTATTTCCCATGAAGTGATGGGACCAGATGCCATGATCTTCATTTTCTGAATGTTGAGCTTTAAGCCAACTTTTTCACTCTCCTCTTTCACTTTCAACAAGAGGCGTACTTCACCAAAAATAAGTAAAATGGATCAAAGAATAGATGGATTAAACAGAAAACAAATGGCAAGATAATAAAGTAAATCTACCATATCAATTATTACATTAAATTCAAATAGTCTAATATAAACACCCCTATTAAAATGAAAGATTATCAGGACAAGAAAAAGATCCAACTCTAGGCTGCCTCCAAGAAATCCACTGAGATAAAAGTTAACAAATAACTTAAAAGTAAAATGATGAAAAAAGACACATAATTCAAGCACTACTCAGTGGTAAGGACTCCATGCTTTCACTGCAGGGGGCATGGGTTCAATCCCTGGTCAGGGAACTAAGATGGTGCAAGCCTCGCAGTGTGGCCAAAAAAAAGAAAGAAAGCTGGAGTGGCTATATTAACATCAGAGTGGATTTCAGAGCACAAACTATTATCAGAAATGAAGAGTTTCATTTCATAATAATAAACTAATCAGTTAATCAAGAGAACATAATGATCATAAATGCTTAGGATCTAACAGCAGAGCTTCAAAACACAGAGTACAAACTGAACGCACTACAAAGATAAAAGGCAAGTTCACAACTGTCGTCAGAGATTTCAAAATGCCACACACAACAGAACCAAAAGAGCAAAGACAGTAATACTATCAACCAATATAAGTCATATTTTTCAGAACACTCCACCCAACAGAAACAGAATCTACCTTCTTCAAGAGAACATGGAAATTTACCAAGATTAAATTTCAAATGATCAAAGCTATACTATACTTTTTAAACAAAATTAAATTAGAAATCAGTAACAGAAAGACCTTAAAAATACTCAGTATATGGAAACTAATATATTTCAAAATAACCTATAGTTAAAAAATAAAAGATGAAAGAAATTAGAAAGTATTTTTAACTGAATGAAAACACAACATACCAAAATTTGCAGAATGCCTCAAAAGCAATACTTAGAGGAAAACTTAATAGCACTAACACCTATCCAGAAGCCAGGATTGAGGGCTGGGTGAAATGGGTGAAGAATCAAAAGGTACAAACGTCCAGCTACAGATAACTAAGTTAGGGGGACAATCTATAGCACAGCAATTATCATCAATACTGTACTGCATATTTGAAAGTTGCTGAGATCTTAAAAGTCCTGAGCACAAGAAAAAACTTTTTCTTCTAACTATGTATGATGATGGATGTTAGCTAGAGTTACTGTGGGGATCACTTCCCAATGTAAACAGACGTTGAATCATTATGCTCTACACCTGAAACTAATACAATGTTATATATGACAGTTACACCTCAATAAAAAGAATAATTTTTTTAAATGTATATACATATATATCATGAGCAGGAATGCAAAGCTGGTTCATCATTTGAAAAATCATTCAATGTAATTCATCATATTAATAAATTAAAAGGGAAAAACATATGACATGCCAACAAAGAAAAAAATTTGACAAAATCTAACATCCATTCTTGATAAAAACTCTCTGCAAACTAGGAACTGTAGGGAGATTTTGCAACCTGAAAAAGAATTAGTCATAATGCACAGCAAACATGCTTAATAATGCAGAAGATCTTTGAGTCAGGCAAGATTACTTAGATTCTACACAAGAAGCACAACTCAACACAGCACAAAAGTGATACATTACACTTCACCAAAACATAAACCTCTGCCCTCTGAAAAAACATTGCCAAGAAAAGGAAAAGACAAGCCACTGTGGAAAATTATCTACATAGCAAATAATCTGATAAAGGAGTATCCAGTATATATAAAGAACTTTTCAAAATTCAGTAATAAGAAAACAATACAGTAAAGAACTGGGCAAAAGATTTGAATAGATACTTCATCAAAGAAGAAACACAGATGGAACACTAGCACACAAAAAATAATATCATCAATCGTTAGGGAAATGCAAATTACAGGTACAGTGAGGTATTACAAAAGTATCAGAACGGTAAAAGTTAAAAACATTGACAATACCATGTACTGGTGAAGGTGTGGAGCAACTGAAACTCTCATACATTGCCAGTGGAACTGTAAAGTGGTACAACCACTTTGGAAAACAGTTTGTCAGTTTCTTAAAAATTTAAATATATATCTACCATATACTCAGCAATTCCACTCATATGTATTTGCTCAAGAGACATGAAAGCATATTCTATGCAAAGACTTGTACACAAATGTTTATAACAGCTTTACTGGTAAAAGTCCCAAAATCGAAATCACCTAAATGTCCATTAAGTGAATGGATCATCAAATTGTAATATATATGTAAAAGGGAAGACAATTCAGAAATAAAAATGTGAACAATTAATTGATACATGCAACAAAATAGATGAATCTCAAATTATGATAAATCAAAGAAGCTACACAAAAAAAGAGTACAAACTATAGTTAACATTTATAGAAAAATCTAGAAATTTAGAAAATATAAACTACTGTATCATATTAAAAAGCAGATTCGTGGTTTACTAGGGATAGGGGCAGGCTTCCCTGGTGACTCAGATGGTAAAGAATCTCCCTGCAAAACTGGAGACCTGAGTTTGATCCCTGGGTTGGGAAGATCCTCTGGAGAAGGGAATGGCAACCCATGCTGTTGAGAAGCTGGAAGCTTTAAGCAAATACTGAAAACATATTTGCTCCACTCATGACGAAGGTTGGAAGCTGGAATGAGCACAACAAAGGGTTATGAGTTCACCGAGTGCCTGAGGCTGGGAACGGATAACGAAGGGTTATAGGCCCGGCCTGGAGGCATTTGAAGGCTTCCTTCTGACCACCTGTTTCTGAGAACAAGGACTGTTGTTTCATGATAAGACTCCCTTTAGAGTTTCGCCAAACCTGGAACCAGAGATCAAATTGCCAACATCCACTGGATCATGGAAAAAGCAAGAGAGTTCCAGAAAAACATCTATTTCTGCTTTATTGACTATGCCAAAGCCTTTGACTGTGTGAATCACAACAAACTGTGGAAAATTCTGAAAGAGATGGGAATACCAGACCACCTAACCTGCCTCTTGAGAAATATGTATGCAGGTCAGGAAGCAACAGTTAGAACTGGACATGGAACAACAGACTGGTTCCAAATAGGAAAAGGAGTACGTCAAGGCTGTATATTGTCACCCTGCTTATTGAACTTCTATGCAGAGTACATCATGAGAAATGCTGGACTGGAAGAAACACAAGCTGGAATCAAGATTGCTGGGAGAAATATCAATAACCTCAGATATGCATATGACACCACCCTTATGGCAGAAAGTGAAGAGGAGCTAAAAAGCCTCTTGATGAAGGTGAAAGAGGAGAGTGAAAAAGCTGGCATAAAGCTCAACATTCAGAAAACGAAGATCATGGCATCTGGTCCCATCACTTCATGGGAAATAGATGGGGAAACAGTAGAAACAGTGTCAGACTTTGTTTTTTTGGGCTCCGAAATCACTGCAGATGGTGACTGCAGCCATGAAATTAAAAGACGCTTACTCCTTGGAAGGAAAGTTATGACCAACCTAGATAGCATATTCAAAAGCAGAGACATTACTTTGCCGACTAAGGTCCGTCTAGTCAAGGCTATGGTTTTTCCTGTGGTCATGTATGGATGTGAGAGTTGGACTGTGAAGAAGGCTGAGCGCTGAAGAATTGATGCTTTTGAACTGTGGTGTTGGAGAAGACTCTTGAGAGTCCCTTGGACTGCAAGGAGATCCAACCAGTCCATTCTGAAGGAGATCAACCCTGGGATTTCTTTGGAAGGAATGATGCTAAAACTGAAGCTCCAGTACTTTGGCCACCTCATGCGAAGAGCTGACTCATTGGAAAAGACCCTGATGCTGGGAGGGATTGAGGGCAGGAGGAGAAGGGGACAACAGAGGATGAGATGGCTGGATGGCATCATGGACTCAATGGACGTGAGTCTGAGTGAACTCCGGGAGTTGGTGATGGACAGGGAGGCCTGGCGTGCTGCAATTCATGGGGTCGCAAAGAGCTGGACACGACTGAGCGACTGAATGGAACAGAACGGAATTACTTTTATAATTCCATTTCATTTCTTTTCTTTAGCAGATATAATTCTTTGTTGTGTTATTTTATTGGTTGTTTCACATTTTATAGTATGTCTTTAATTCACCACAGTTTAGCATCAAGTAATAGTGCACTGTTCATGAGAAAATAAATATATTTTCATTTCCCCCTATTTTGTGGTATTGTTTTTGTACATTTTGCTTCTTTACAGAAATTCCATGATACTATTATTTTTGCTTTAATAATCAATTATCCCTAAAGAGATTTAAATAATAAAAAAGTTTTTCCATCAGATATAATTTTCCTTCTGCCTGGAGGATATTCCCTAGCATTTTTTGTAATGTAGTTCTGCTGGTTAGGAATTCTTTGAGTTTTCGCCTGTCTGGAAAATATAAATGTCTCCTTCATTTTTAAAGTGTACTTATGGTAGGTAAAGAATTGTTTGCTTTCCTTTCTGTACTTTAAAAATGTTTCTTATTTTTTTCTGACTTGCGTTGCTTTGGATGAGAAGTCCAGTGTAATTTTTCTTTGTTACTCAATAATGGGTTTTTTCCTCTCCTTGTGCAATTTTTTGTTTAGCACTGGTTTTAAACAATTTGATTATTGTGGGCATAATTTTCTTCATGTTTCTTGTGCTTGAGTTTTATGAACTTCTTGGATCCTTCAGTTTATTGTTTTCAGCAAATTTGAGGGCCATTAGCTTTTTAAGTATTTTTTCTTTTCATCCTTTTGCAGACCATAGTTACACCTATATTTGGCTGCTTGATGTTGTCATAGGGTTCAGTGATTTTTTTTGTTTTTAATTTTTTCTACTCTCTGATTCTTTTTGTCCCTTGGAGTAACTGTTCTTTGTTGCCAGACATCAAGTATTTTGAAGTGCCATTGTTTCATGTATTTTGTTTGATCTTTTAGTTTTTTTCATACAAGATAGTAAATCTGGTCCCTGTTACTTCGTATGGACCAGAAGTAAATGTCTCTTAACTACTAATTACACAGTTAATGCAGAAATGTATTTTGTAAAAATACAATACATACTTATAAAATTATGTAAAATACATACTTGGAAAAATAGTATGGCAGCGCCTCAAAAAATTAAAATAGAACTATATCATATGATCCAGCAATTCTCCTTTTGGGTATTTATCCAAAGAAAACAAAACCATTAATTTATAAAGATAAATGTACCCCAGTGTTCACTGTAGCTTTATTTGCAATAGACAAGATATGGAAGCAGCCAGAGTGCCCACTGATAAAGGAATGACTAGGAAGGGTGGTGTGTGTGCACGTGAACATGCAGTATAACCCAGCCATTAAACAAGAATGAAGTCTTCCCATTTGTGGCACCGTGGATAGACCTGGAGGGTATTATGCTAAGTGAAATAAGTAAGTCAGTCAGACAGAGGAAGACAGATACTAAATGATTTCATTTATATGTGGAATCCAAAAAAAAAAAAAAAAAATGGATAAACAAAACAGAAGCAGATTCGTTGATACAGGGAACAGACAGGGTGTTTTCAGGGGGGGTGGAAAGATGATGGAAATAGGGGTATAAGAGGTATAAACCTGCAGTTACAAAGTAATTCACAGTTTCAAAATAAGTCACAGGGATGTAAGGTGCACATAGGGAACACAGTCAATAACAAGGTAAAATATTGTATGTTAATTATAATTTAAAAATTCTGATTCCACTGCCAGTCTCTAATTATTCATCATTTCTAATCCCTGTCTGTCTCTTCTCAGGGGTTATACCTGGTTATAGAATTTATAGTATCTTCTGAGAATTTGTGGTTTTTATTTATGCAGATACATGAAGAATACTGTAGAAGCAATGTGTTACTTTGAAAAGTGGTTCTGTTTTCTTTTTTCCAGTTTATTATCACTCACATTGCTTTATTGCTTCATCTATCCTGCAGGCAGCCAGGAAAGAGCATGCCGCCATCATTCTCTGGAATACCGCATCTTGGAAGCAGGTGCAGAATTTAATCTTCCACAGTTTGACTGTCACACAGATGGCCTTCTCTCCTGACGACAAGTTCTTACTAGCTGTTTCCAGAGATCGGACCTGGTCACTGTGGAAGAGGCAGGACACAATCCCACCTGAGTTAGGTAAACGGCTCCTGGCTGGGAAGAGTACTACTGAGACAGTTATGTCCATTTACTCACTTTGAGCAGTGTTGGGTAAAGTGAAATGATAACAGGGTGAAGGCCAGAGTCTGGTTACTGGGAGTCTTTCAAAGTTTTTGACATTTGAAGAAGACTTGACCTTCCTCGTAAAGGTGATAATGTTTTCAGATATCTTGGTGAAAGAACCATAAAAATCTGTATGTAGAAAATTTAGACTTTGTGGATGGTTACAGAATGCCACCATAAAACCAAATGGATGATGTATACTGAGGATTTTATGGGACAGGAATAATAATATACAGTTAAATTACCCACCTGTTTCACACTGATAATTTAGACATCCACTTGGCTTCCCTGGTGGCTCAGATGGTAGAAAATCCACCTGCTATGCAGGAGACCCGAATTTGATCCCTGGGTCAGGAAGATCCCCTGGAGATGGGAATGGCTACCCACTCCAGTATTCTTGTTTGGAGAATCCCATGGACAGAGTAGCCTGGCAGGCTACAGACCATGGAGTTGCAAAGAGTTGGACATGACCGAGGAACTAATATTTGTGAATAACATGACCCTGGGCAAGATGTTAACACACCTACCTGCATTCTACTTTGGAACTGGCATAAAATGAAAAAACACTGAAAAGGAAGAAAAAGTTTCCTTTGTGTACTTTCAGCCATAGCCTATTAGTCTTCCAGTTTCAGTGAGTGGGTAAAATCTAGAGAGTGTTTAAAGTACTTTTGTGTTGTTTAATCTTGCTTTTAATTTTTTCATTGATTACTACATCAGTTTGACTTATGATGTTTTTAGTTCTTTGGGTTTTTTATATTTTAGAGAGTATCAAGTACTATGACACATACTGAGCAGTATATGTTAAAACAGACTGATTTCATTTGCAACCAGTGATTTCCTAATATGTAACCTTTACTTTTTAAAGTTAAAGTGAGGCTAATAATAAATCTATATTATAATGTGTTATATCTTTGTGGATTGTTGATTAATAGATACATTAGTTTTCCCCTGATAGAGTTAGGTCATTTACGTTTAGTCCCTGTGAGGGCTAGAAGTTAGTTACCCTGCACTTAGAATCTTAACAAAGGAAAAGATTTAAAAAAAAATTTTTTTTTACATTGTTTAAGAGTGCATTATTCTTTTTTCCATAGCTTAATACACAGATCTGGCTACTACCTGAGTAAGTTTAAATTTCTTCAGGCTTCTTCTGTAGGCATCAACTGAACTTTTAGTTAAGTGTCCAGAAGATGTTTTACATCATTTCAGTTTACATCACTTCAGTTCATTTCAGTCGCTCAGTCATGTCCAACTCTTTGCGACCCCATGGACTGAAGCACGCCAGGCCTCCCTGTCCACCAACTCCCCGAGTTTACTCATACTCATGTCCATTGAGTTGGTGATGCCATCCAACCATTTCATCCTTTGTTGTCCCCTTCTCATCCCACCTTCAATCTTTCCCAGTGTCAGGGTCTTTTCCAAAGAGTCAGTTCTTCACATCAGGTGGCCAAAGTATTGGAGTTTCAGCTTCAGCATCAGTCCTTCCAATGAATATTCAGGACTGATTTCCTTTAGGATGGACTGGTGGATCTCCTTGCTGTCCAAGGGACCCTCAAGAGTCTTCTTCAACACCACAGTTCAAAAGCATCAATTCTTCGGCTCTCAGCTTTCTTTATAGTCCAACTCTCACATCCATACATGACCACTGGAAAAACCATAGCCTTGACTAGACGGACCATTGTTGGCAAAGTAATGTCTCTGCTTTTCAAAATGCTATCTAGGTTGGTCATAACTTTACTTCCAAGGAGTAAGCATCTTTTAATTTCATGGCGGCAGTCTCCATCTGCGCTGATTTTGGAGGCCAAAAAAATAGTCTGTCACTGTTTCCACTGTTTCCCCATCTATATGCCATGAAGTGATGGGACCAGATGCCATGATCTTAGTTTTCTGAATGTTGAGTTTTAAGCCAACTTTTTCACTCTCCTCTTTCACTTTCATCAAGAGGCTTTTGAGTTCTTTACTTTCTGCCATAAGGGTGGTGTCATCTGCATATCTGAGGTTATTTATTTCTCCTGGCAATCTTGATTCCAGCTTGTGCTTTATCCAGTTCAGCATTTCTCATGATGTACTCTGCATAGAAGTTCAATAAGCAGGGTGACAATATACAGCCTTGACGTACTCCTTTTCCTATTTGGAACCAGTCTGTTGTGGTTTGGAACCAGTCTGTTGTTCCATGTCCAGTTCTAACTGTTGCTTCTTGACCTGCATTCAGATTTCTCATGAGGCAGGTCATGTGGTCTGGTATTTCCATCTCTTTCAGAATTTTCCAGAGTTTGTTGTGGTCCACACAGTCAAAAAGCTTTGTCATAGTCAATAAAGCAGAAATAGTTTTCCTAGAACTCTCTTGCTTTTTCTATGATCCGGCGGATGTTGGCAATTTGATCTCTGGGTCCTCTGCCTTTTCTAAATCCAGCTTGAACATCTGGAAGTTCACAGTTCACGTACTGTTGAAGCCTGGCTTGGAGAATTTTGAGCATTACTTTACTAGCGTGTGAGATGAGTGCAGTTGTGTGGTAGTTTGAGCATTCTTTGGCATTGCCTTTCTTTGGATTGGAATGAAAACTGACCTTTTCCAGTCCTGTGGCCACTGCTGAGTTTTCCAAATTTGCTGGCATATTGAGTGCAGCACTTTCACAGCAGCATCTTTCAGGATTTGAAAGAGCTCAACTGGAATTCCATCACCTCCTCTAGCTTTGTTCGTAGAGATGCTTTCTAAGGCCCACTTGACTTCACACTCCAGGATGTCTGACTCTAGGTGAGTGACAGCATCGTGGTTATCTGGGTAATGAAGATCTTTTTTGTACAGTTCTTCTGTGTATTCTTGCCACCTCTTCTTAATATCTTCTTCTTATTGTAGTGATGCTTCCTAAGGCCCACTTGACTTCACATTCCAGGATGTCTGGCTCTAGGTGATCACACCATTGTGATTATCTGGGTCATGAAGATCTTTTTTGTATAGTTCTTCTGTGTGTTCTTGCCACCTCTTCTTAGTATCTTCTGCTTCTGTTAGGTCCATACCATTTCTGTCCTTTGTTGTGCCCATCTTTGCATGAAAAGGGTTAGCTCTAATTTTCTTAAAGAGATCTCTAGTCTTTCCCATTCTATTGTTTTCCTCTGTTTCTTTGCATGGATCACTGAGGAACGCCTTCTTATCTCTCCTTGCTATTCTTTGGAACTCTACATTCACATGGGTATATCTTTCCTTTTCTCCTTTGCCTTTAGCTTTGCTTCGTTTCACAGCTGTTTGTAAGGCCTCCTCAGAGAACCATTTTGCCTTTTTGCATTTCTTTTTCTTGGGGATAGTCTTGATCATTGCCTTCCGTACAATGTCATGAACCTTCATCCATAGTTCTTCAGGCACTCTTGTCTATCAGATCTAATCCCTTTAATCTATTTGTCACTTCCACTATTATAATCATAAGGGATTTGATTTAGGTCATACCTGAATGGTCTAGTGGTTTTCCCTATTTTCTTAAATTTAACTCTGAATTTGGCAAGAAGGAGTTCACATCAGTCACTTGAGAATGACTAATCAGTATAATATCATTTCCAAAAGAAAAATAATTGTATGCCCATAGTCTTCTGGTGAGGGGTCTGCTCCCTGGCCTCGATCTGTTGCAAAAGACATCCATTTATGTGTATAAATTGATGAATAAATTACATGATTTATATAGCACTTAAACATAACTTTCTAACAAGGAAAAACCAAGTTTCTCCACTTTGAGAATAATACATAAATGTGTTTCTTTCAGACCCCGTCTTCAGCCTGTTTGCCTTCACTAACAAAGTCACTGCTGTGCACAGCAGGATTATTTGGTCTTGCGATTGGAGTCCGGATGGCAAGTATTTCTTCACTGGAAGTCGGGACAGAAAGTAATTTTTTTTTAACTTTGTATTTTTTCAAATGTAATATAATAATATTACAGGTATCTTTGGATTAAAAAAAAACACACATAATCCTAATCTAATATAGTTTTTAAAAATCAGTTTATGTATTCCCTCCTGTATTTTTCATATGCATACATAAAAAGACTTTTCTTACTTGTTAAATTCTATAAATACATGTCTCTGAAATATCAACTACAGAGGATATTCTTCAGACTCATTACTAATATCAGATGGCCCCAGTGGGAGAAAAGCAGTAAGTGAAATGGGTTAAGACTATCCATACTTTTCTTTTTCATACTTGTATGAATTTAAAATTCTGTGAACAGTTGTTACCTTTTCATTCATTGGGGGAGGTGGGGTGTGTGAGTGGGTGTGTCCCAGGCTTTGATAAAAGTCAGGGTAAGTGTGCCAGCAATAGGCTCTTGGCCTTGCCCCTTGCTCTTATTCTCTGGGAAATGTTTGCCTGGCCCAGTCTTGCCTCTGGTGTTCACGCTCTTTAAAATGTCCACGGGATTGCAAAGAGTTGGACACGACTGAGCGACTAAACAACAACATGGCAGTAGAGAGAAAGTGATTAGATGGGTGAGGGTGTTGATGGGGTGGGTTGGGGGGTTTGAATGGAAATTTTCATTCCCAATATATCTTTTGTTATTATTTCTTACTATTAAAAATTCTGTGTGTAACTGTGGTTAGAAATAAAAGTTATTTTAAAATGTTAAAAAAAAAAATATCGTTTCCTTCTCTGCAGTTCCTGCAGACTAGAGGTCTGAGGCACCCGAGCGTCTCCTTTCCGCCCCACCCTCTCAGTCCTAGTCATGGTATTCCTGAGCAGGGGACTGACACGGCATGTGCTCAGTGACACACACAAGTGTCGGCTTCTGACACGCCCTCCCCCAGCCCTTCGCTCCTCTCACTGGCCTCCTCGTGTCTTCCCTGGCATTTATCTTCCTACTCTCTGCAAGCTGTTCAGGCAGCAGGTCTGCTTCCACCCTCCACAGTCAGGGCCACAGCAGATGGCCCAGCTGTGACTCTCAGAGACAGGTCAAGGCTGAAACGGACAAAGCACCGTCCATCAGGCGGTCTTGGGAATGCCCTTCTGCTTGCCTGGGCAGAGACTTCTGCTCAGAGTCTTTGGTCCTGAAGTTGCAGCTCTTGTCTGTTTCACTGCTCTCTCCATTTCTTTGTGACTGTTCGCACTTCTTCAAGGCCTGAGCTTCCAGAAAAGCCTCATTTCTTAGCTTGGTATCATCAAGGTTGGGGCCTCCTGAGAGCTGAGCTGGGGTGTAGAGGAAAAGCCAAGGACTTAGTATGGTTCCATGCATTTTGAGGTAATTTCTTGGGGGAATGCACAGGCATCTCACTGGATCCGAACTGGTTTCCTGAGTATAAAGAGCAGGCCTCTGGGCAGGGACAGTCGACTTTGGCCCAGCACACTTGGGTAGTTGAGATCTCAGACTTGTATCTGCTACACGGTGGCTTCTCTGTGATGCTTGCAGTCCTCAGAAGTCCTGGATCACAAATGAAAATGATGAATTAAAAAATTTCAGTGTCATCTATGCCATTGAAACTCTCTAATGCATTGCCATTAACAGAAACCTTGCAGAGGGAAAGCGTTACAGAGTTTGATCTGTCTGTGCTAGGTGGTTGTCTGGGGTGAGTGCGACTCCAGCGATGACGCCATCGAGCACAGCATCGGGCCCTGCTCCTCCGTTCTGGATGTGGGTGGAGCTGTGACCGCCGTCAGCGTCTGCCCGGTGCTTAACCTTTCCCAACGGTCAGTCTCTGTGTGGGGGCTTCATCTCATGTTTCTTTAAGAGGACCACTTAGTTTCTCAGTGTGTAGCCCTCTTATGCTTTCATCTGTGTGTTCTTTCAGCTTCCAAGTTAACTGTTTTTTTAAAATAATGCTTATGTTTTGCATAAGAATTTCTAAATTGATAGAACTTGATGGTATTTAGAGTGGTGAAATAGAGATGGGGAGTGTGGCTCAGAGGTTCTTATTTCACCAAATGGAAGATGGTGCTACTTTCCTATAACGAGTATCTTTAGTAGACTGAGCCCCACAGCCAGCCAGGGAAGTGTTGGCTCGCGGGCCTTGCCCACCAGGGACAGAGGTAGAACTGTACACCCTCGATGGAGAGGCGGCTTCTCGAGTGCACAGCAGAGCAGCACACTGGGTCCTGGGTCCAAACAGAGTCCTTCGTCAGCCAGAGGGAGTCAGGAACCCTGAGGAAATTCATGCTAAATTAGTCTTCACCCTTCTCTTAAAAACAGATACGTGGTTGCAGTAGGATTAGAGTGTGGAAAGATTTGTTTATACTCCTGGAAAAAGACCGATCAAGTTCCAGAAATAAACGACTGGATCCGCTGTGTAGAAACAAGTCAAAGGTATTTCTTTCCTGTTTTTGCTTCCACCAGATCAGATAGACATCGTTGGAGGCTTTAGCAGCAAATCTCATGCCTCATTTGCATGGAGAAGAACACAAATCCATTCCTGGTGCTTACCTCTGATTGGTACCTCTGTGTTTTGTGACATTCTCTTGAAATTGACATTTGTTACTATACTGCATTTATTTTTAAAAAGTTTATTTGACCACATGGCTTGTTTGCCTGATATTATCTTTAGAGATAACACATTGGAGATGAAAATGAATTTCAAAATGGGTTTCAGAATGTGACCACAGTAGAATCTTAGGAAAATTTGATTCAGAATGTTGGTGATTTTTTTGGAAATATTATGGACTGTGTTTGGTAGCCAGATCTCATGTTTGAACACTTCAACTC
This sequence comes from Aepyceros melampus, assembly GCA_006408695.1. Lineage (NCBI taxonomy): Eukaryota > Metazoa > Chordata > Mammalia > Artiodactyla > Bovidae > Aepyceros > Aepyceros melampus. Next base: position 93,713 of record SJXQ01008083.1, on the reverse strand, counting down.
AGCTCCCGAAATGGAGCAAACTGCCAGATGCAGCGCCCAGCCCTGTGACCCGCCTTCAGGCGGAGCGAGGGCTCTGAGCCTTGGGCCTGGGCCCCGCCTCTGCTGGCTCTGAGCGCTGATCGCCTCCTCCTCATCCACCTGCCTAGTCAGCAGGGATCACTTGTCAATCAACTTCACCCATTTTATGCATTAGAAATGACGAGACTTGCAAAAAAGTCACATCATTCTGTGTTAGATTTTTTTTTTAGGCTTCTTCAACATTCGTATGTTGAACTATCCAAAATATAACTTCAAATACAGTTCCAAACAATAGCATCATGAGGAAGGTCGCTGGCTTGATGCCAAGAGACATGTATTGTACAGGCTACTTCTTCCAGAGGAGTTTGTCTCCTTATCAGCAAAGCATGTTAATGCTTGTGATAATTGTATTCATTTAAGTATATTAAAGTGAGGTCTGATTTGTCACTGCTTCTCTCATGGCTTCGCGCCCACCTCTTTGAGGCTGGGTTTGGCTGTTGAAACAGTTCATGCTGCTGGCTTACCTAAGAGAGAGGTAGCCAACGAAATTCCATATTTCAGACATTTGAAATTTTCTCTGTTCCCGGCGTCCCCTGCCTTCTTTTCCTTCCTCTCGGTTTGCCCTGCCCACGATGCTCACTCTGCCTCTGCCTGGTACCCAGACCACTTCCATGACCTGAAAGTGTGACACTGGCAGGAAGCCCCTTAGAGAGCACAGGCAGGGGACATGTACAGAATTTGAGTTTTTCATTAAAATTTTTTTTGTCATTATGATGACTTTGGATTTGCAAGAACTGATTCCTGACTTACTTTATATTATTTGGATTGCTAACATTACAGTTACCAAATTAGTAGTAATGTTACCTGAAAGACTTAATTTCAATAGACATTTCTTGAATTCCCCTGATCATTAAAGCAAAATTTGACAGAAATGCATTGTCTATTTCTTGCTGTTTTTGGTGGTGTCCTTGGTCGGTAAGTATGATGTTTTCAAGGTTAAAATAAAATTGCTAAACTGTTAGTGATAGCACATCTTGATGTTCAGGTTTTGACTTCCATTTATGTTAACAACACTAATAGGAAGCACATACTAATTTAATATGAATTGAGCAGCCAGTAAAATATTTCAGTCGTAGCATATGTTCATCTCATGATTTCTCTTTGTTTTAGCCAAAGTCATACACTTGCTATCAAAAAATTATGCTGGAAGAATTGTAATGGAAAGACTGAACAGAATGAAGAAGGTGCGGAATGGTTACAGTTTGCAAGCTGGGTGAAGATCACACTGTGAAGATACACAGAGTCGACAGATGTGCGCTGTAGTGGACTTAGTGACTACAAGCGTATACCCATCAGTGTCTGCAAAGTATTTATCATGTAAATGGATAACCTTTCTTTACCTCATACTTGCATTGAGTTTCGTTTTTAAGCCTTATGGCAGTAGTCCTTATATGAGTCTCAGACCTCTGAAATATGATAGAAGCTACAGACTCTTTTCTCAAAATGTTTATAAATGCACCCACTCTCAGAACCTCACCCATGCTTTCAGGGATTCAGACCTGCATCTGTGTGTTTCTGATTGAGAGCCTCTGTCCCTCCTTTCTTGGCCAAATTTGCCTAATTTTGTGTCATTTTCATCTTCTGTTTTCATATGCTGCTGTTCTGGACATTTTATTATTGACTGCTGTCTTCTGAGGGAAGACCTAAAAAATAAAGAGATAAAACCCAGATTACTCAATTTTTATTTTAACAGTTTTGGTAAATAAACGGACCACACAAAGTGTGGTCTTGACCCCTTCCTCCCAGTACATACCAGCCATTCTAGGAATTTGGCAGGTGGTTGTGAGTTTGAACTGCAGTCGCTCCCTTCTATTCCTTCAGGGTTTGACTTAAAGTAGAACATCCCAGCATTTAAACTGACAGATGAAGGGGCTTGGAAAGTAGAGTTCCGAATCATCTGAGCCCCTGTGAGGTCACGTGGATGAGTCACGAGAGGAAGGCTGAAGTCATGAGAGTGAAGGATGTCCCCAGGGGAAGTGAGCGGTAGGAACAGACGAACATGCCAGAAAGACAGTATTGGGTGTGCCCACGGAAGTTTGGGAAGTGGGCCACCAGAGCTGAACACGCTCGGGAGCTGGGTGGGGACAGCTTCAGAGAGGGTGTGGGAGAGCCTGTGAAGCTGGAGGCATCTGACCCTGTGGAAACGAGCCACCTGGCAGACTGCCCCTTAAATGCACACTGTATGTAATAAATGTGCTGGAAGAGGGAGGGGTGGGAGTTTATGCTGTTATGTACAGGACATTTTGCTTCCAGAGGAGTTCAGTGATACTTAGTTTAAATGAAAGTTTTTAGAGCAGAACTATCTGCTGTTTTTAGTCCAACAGAAATACAGTGTAAGCCACCTATGTACTTTTAAGTTCTTCTAGTACCCACATAAGGAAAAAGAGGTGTAGTTTATTTTGATGACCCATTTATTTTAACCCAGTATATCCCAAATAGAATCATTTTAACAGACAATATAAAAAGTGACAGATTTTACCCTTGTATATGAAATCATTGTATCCTACAAAGTGCAGTTTACATTTAGAACCCATCTCAGTGTGGACTGACCACATTTCAAGTGTCTGCTAGGCACCTGAGGCTACTGGTTATACCCATATTTGGACAGTGCAGTTCTGAACTACAGAATCTCTATAAACTTGTCTTAGACCTTTAGTGATGTGCATGTGTAAGCACACGTCTATGAGCGTGTATGCACCAAGGCAGTGAGCACCTCAGCGTCTTAACCGCAAACCAGGATGCCCTAAAGTGTGGTTTCTTTGCTAATCCGGGGAAGGATCTGGATCTCCCTATTGGCACACAGTTTGCTCAGATGCCTCGTGTGTGGGACTTTAGAGCAGATTCAGTGGACTTAACAGTCCTTTGGAACGTTCTCCAGCACACCCTAAGTTCTGAGAGCAGTCCTGGTCTTGGGGAAGCCAAGTGCATGATTACTGTTTTACCAGTTGTGAACAGTTTTCCCAAGTTGTCCTGAAGAATCTATCATTCAGTTTCAGTAAGTGTTCCCAGGAGCTTCATACACACACATTGTAATTTTACCATGATGGTCTTGTCCTTTTAAATTCTGGCTGCCCTGGGTCTTTGCTAGGCTTTCTCTAGTTGGGCGCAAGCTTCTCGTGGTGGTGGCTTCTGGTGTGGAGCACGAACTCTAGGGCACCGGCTCAGTAGCTGTGACCCACCTGCTTAGTTGCTTTGCGGCTTGTGGGATCTTCCCAGACCAGAGATTGAACCTGTGTCCCGTGCACTGGCAGGCAGATCTTAACTACTGGACCACCTGGGAAGTCCACGATGGTCTTTAATCTGTTCTTCCCGGAGAACACTTTGAACCATACTCTGGTAGTTCATAACATCTAAAGCAAAGGGAGAGTCTTGCAGCTTTGCTCTGGAGGAGCTGAGGAGTATTTCAGGATCCCAGACCTACCCTTGCTGGTCTGCCCTGATCATTTAATTTCTCTGCCTGATTTACAGCATCAAAGTTCAGATTGATGCCAAGTGCCAGTCTAAGTAGTCTCTTCTGACCTACAGGACTTTCCTAGATGGAGGCGAGGTGGTTGGGTTGTGTTCCCGGCAGTGTTTATCTTGGACAACTAAGAGTCAAATCCTTGCCTTCCCAGCAGCCTACGGGGAAGCAGCTGTGGTTAGTGATTTCAAAGACAGACTGGGATTGGAGGGAGACTGTGCCAATTCAGGGATAAAATGAAAGGACAGAAGCATCCTTTCCTAAGTGAGAAACCCTCGTCACTCCAGAAAATCCTGTAAGGATTCTGTGTTCTATAAGGAAAATGCAAGGTCTTCTTACCCACTCTGTACGAATCCTGTGTACTTCTCAAGGGAGCCTGGGTGAGGGTTGGAACCCAGAGGTAAGGAATCAGAGTTGTGTTTGAACCCTGGCTCACACTGGCTGCGTCTGGGTAAGTTTTTCTCGTCTCTGTAAGTGGAGATAACATTAATGGGTCAGTCTGACCTCGATTCAACTCTGTGAAAGAAAACACAAAATGTTCTTTTTGGCTTATTGCAAGAATGAAGTTTTCTCTCTAAAAATAAATCTAGATAGGCAGGCCAGGTTCGGGGGGGAAGACTCAACATGATCAAGGCACCCAGGCTCTTTGCCTTCATCCTTGGTGTATGGCTTCCTCACTCTCCACGATGGCTGCTTGGCCTCCTGCCCTGATCTTTGCATCCCAGCCAGCAGAAAGGAGGAAGGCATAAGAGGCTTGCCCCTAACTTTAACAAAATTTGGAAGTCCATACAAGTTCTGCTTAATCTTTGTGACCTGAATTTATCTTGTAACCGTACCTCAAGAGAGACTGGGAAATGAAATGTTTATTGCAGGTGGTTCTTAGCTGAGAACTGAATTGCTTTATTCTGGAAGAGAGGACAAATGTTAGTCTCATTTCATAAAAAGTAACCACCTTGTAGGGTTGTTTTGAGGATTAAATGAGCCAATGCATTAAAAATGCTAGTCCAAGGTCTGGATTTAGTAAGACACCAATAACTGGTAACTGTTACAATTAAATAAAGTTGAGTTTGTGTCACCTCCATAGAGCCTTTCAGTTCAGTTCACTCGCTCAATCGTGTCTGACTCTGCAACCCCATGAACCACAGCACACCAGGCCTCCCTGTCCATCACCAACTCCTGGAGTTCACCCAAACCCATGTCCATTGAGTTGGTGATGCCATCCAGCCATCTCATCCTCTGTCGTCCCCTTCTCCTCCCACCTTCTATCTTTCCCAGCATCAGGGTCTTTCCAAATGAGTCAGTTATTCACATCAGGTGGCCAAAGTATTGGAGTTTCAGCTTCAAAATCAGTCCTTCCAATGAATATTCAGGACTGATTTCCTTTAGGATGGACTGATTGGATCTCCTTGCAGTCCAAGGGACTCTCAAGTGTCTTCTCCAACACTACAGTTCAAAAGCATCAAATCTTCGGCGCTCAGCTTTCTTTATAGTCCAACTCTCAGACATGCATACATGACTACTAGAAAGAGCCTTTCCATAGAGTCTTTATTTTCCCTCATTTCAAGGATTCTTTCTCTGAATTCATAGTATTTTATTCTCATTTTCTTTTATGGCCTTTGTTGCTTCCTATCTTTATTAATGTGTATTTTAGTCTCTTAATTGTGCCCATCTCTTTGCAACCCCATGGACTGTACCCACCTGGCTTTTCTCTCCATGGGATTTCCCGGCACGAATACTGGAGTGGGTTGCCATTCCCTTCTCCAGGGGTTCTTCCTGACCCAGGGATCAAACCTGGGTCTCCTGCATTGCAGCCGGATTCTTTACTGTCTGAACCACAGGGAGCCCGTATATCCTAAGCAGTATCAATTAGATACTTTCTGTGGTAAGAACAGTTTGTCTCAAAAAAGAAACAGGGAATTGTTAGCTCATGTAACTGAAAAAAGTCCAGTGGTCGGACAAAGCACAGGGGTAGTGTGGCCAGGACCCCGTCTCCCTGTCTCTGATTCTCAGCTCTGCCCTCTCCATGTGCCAGTCTTCTAGGGCTGCCCTTCCTCATGGCTACAGGAGGGATGAAAGCAGCCCCTGAGGTGACAGATTGCCTTGCTCATGCATATCAAAAAGAATAAACCCTCTAGAGTTCTCTGGTGGTCCAGTGGTTAGGATTCAGAGCTCTCACTGGATTCAGTCCCTAGTGGGGGAACTAAGATCCTGCAAGCTGCAACAAGGCCAAAAAAAAAAGAATAAACCTTTAAAGGTGAAGTCCCTAACTTTACTCTGAGTGACCCTCTGAACAAACAACAGTGGGCAGAGGAAAGCACACGGAGTAGCTGGAGCCTGCCCACCTGCTGTAGCAAGAGCATGAGATTACCTGTTCTGGGGCTGGAGGCAGAGTCACGGGGCTGTTTTCCAAAGCAGAGTCGGAGCGGCAGTGGGTGCTGGCTAGGCACTGAGAGCCAAGTGTACCAGCCTATGAAAGCCTGAACGTCAGGGCCTCAGACGTGCTTTCCATGGCATCTAGCTCAGTGTATCTATCTAGCACCAGGTACTGTCAAACAGTTGCTGAATTTGAGAATAAGTTTGATAACACAGCTGACTGGTGGGGGAGCATTCTCCAGTATAAGCCACCAGTCAGTAAAGGGAGTAATTGGCATCAAACCCTCTCCCTGCCTTGGTGGCATAAAGAGGGGACAAAGAGCAGGGAGAAGATGACAGCGTAGAGGGGAACAAGAAGGCAGTGGTTTGGCCTTGTTCATTCACTCCTTGAATGAACAGGGAGAAGCTAGGGCCCCAGGGAAAGGGCCTCAGGAAGATGCCTACTGTGGGTCCACCCACCCTTTCGCTCCTGTGGTCTGCCCAGCACTGGTGGGGTTGAGGGGGTTGTTTTGAACATGAGTTTGGATATAATAGAGCCTTGTTCCCAAACATGGTGATTTTTGAGCTGCCCTTTCAGCTCCTATTCACAGAGAAGGTCTCCTGTCACTCCAGGGGAGGAAGCTTCCTGGGGTTTTGAGATCTTTCTTTCCACTGCTCTCAAGTTATTTCTATCAGAGCTTCCACCCTGCCAGGCTCTGCTGAGAAACCAGCTCCATTGCTGTCTCTCTTCCTTTCTGCTGTGCAGGTCCTTCTCCGACTATATATAGTTTATTTATATTATTAAATTAGTTTATATATAAATAAAAATTATATATATATATATATAAATATTTACTTATTTATTTGGCTGCATCAGGGCTGCAGAGTACATGGGCTCAGTAGTCGCAGAGCCGGGGCTTAGCTGCCCCATGACATGTGAGATCTTAGCTCCCTGAACAGAGATTGAACCTGGGTCCCCTGCATTCGAAAGCAGATTCTTAACCACTGGACCAGCAGACCCTCTTCTGATTTCTCTGGTACCAGGATATCTAGATCATTGTTCTCATTGTTGGGAAGGTATACATTTCACTTCTAGCAGGAAACACTAATTTCATCATCCAAACCAAATTCAGCCTCCTCTGAAACATCCACCCTCATTTTACCTGGCAGGAAATATGATTCATTGTAATTGGCAGGCTCCAACTATCTCCATGATCAAGAGGCCTGAGGGGTTTTAGCCAATAGAAAAACTACCCTTCCTCACCATTTAAGGGCAGGCCATTATAATGGAGCTTCCATGCCCACCTAGACAATGGAAATGATCACTTAGGTCACTGCATAAACGACCTCACCAAGCAAGTTCAATAGTCTGACTAGTCCTTGTGCTCTGCTCTGGCTCTCCTCCTATCTCTGACTGTACCTTCTCACTCGTCAGTGGTATGGAGGCAGATGACTCCTAAATGTCACTGTTCCTGGGACTTTGACTCTTCCCTTGAACACTACAGAGCTCCTGGGATGACCTGTCCACAGGCCCTCCCATGAGTTGTATCTCCAACTGACACTGTCCTTCCTGAGGCTGGGGCCCGAATTTTCATTTAGACGTTTTGAACTGAGCCCCATCTTGGTTCCAATATACCTGGGCTACCAGGGGTCTCAGACATACCTCTTCCCGTCCTTCCTGTACCCCAGACAGGCTCCTCAGCACGGGAGGGTCTGACAGCTCTCTCGCCTTCCTCTTCATCCCCTCCCCTCATCACCACCCTGGAGCCTGTGCTCCAGCCTCAACCAAGGTCCTGCTTTGGGAATATTCTGAGCCTTCTGTGCCTCTAGGCCACCGAACATGGAACACTCCCGCCTCCCCCTTCTCCGGACCCTCTGAGTCCCAGGTGAGGGAGGCTCAACCTTCCGAAGGAAGGACCCTTCTCCAGCACTCTGCAGCATGGAGTGGTGACCTGGTTGCAGATCCATCTTCCTCACTGTGCTGGGGGCCTCTCAGCCCAGAGGCCGCCTTATGGACTGTTGTCTTCCCAGTGCCCACCAGGTTCCCAGCAAGGGGCAGCTACGCAGTGGACACTGAACGACTGTCCCTGCCAGAGCCCGTTTTCATCTGCAGTAATCCAGCCTTGGACAGTTGCAAGAGGACCACCCCGCCATCTGGCCTGGTCACAGTCATTAGACAGTTTGGCTGAAATCACCTCTTTGGGGCACTTTCTTGCTCAAAAATCTTCAGAATGATATTCCAGTCCCTTGGCCTGACTTAACAGCCTTTCAAAACTCACCCCCAAACCTGCCCTACCTCCTTCCTTGACCTCCACAGGCTCTAACTCTGAGAGGCACTCACGGAACTGTTGCCAAGCAAGCACATGATTGAATACTACATGAATGAAAGTCTTCTGTAGAGTGGAGATCCTCGAGAGTGGGGCCCATTGTCAGGGACCGTAGCCTGAGTACAGAGCCAGGCTCAGTGGGCTGGATCAGGGACAAAGCCCCACTAAGGGGGAGGGATAAGGCTCCGTCACCTGTCTACCCAATCTGGCTATGAAAGGGAAAGTGTAGTCGCTCAGTTGTGTCCGACTCTTTGCAACCCCGTGGATGGTAGCTTACCAGACTCCTCTGTCCATGGAATTCTCCAGGCAAGAATACTGGAGTGGGTTGCCATGCCCTCCTCCAGGGGATCTTTCTGCCCAGGGATGGAATCCAGATCTCTTGCCTTGCAGGCAGATTCTTTACTGTCTGAACCACCACACACATTTTTCATGGTTCTTGGTAAGAGAGGGTCATCCAGAGGATCTGAAGAGTTGTTTCACTACCAAGTTCTAAACTTTGGGTCCTGAGGCTGGTTGCCGGGACCTCAGTATGGACCAGACCAGGCTCTTGCGAGGTCCCAGGGCCAGCAGCTAGACCAGGGAGGATGAAGCAGTGGCAGGCCTGTAGCACAGGAGATTATTGAATGATGAATATGTGTAAGACATTCACTGGTGGGGGCTGGAGGCTCTACTTTAGGCGGGGGAGGAGTGAGCAATCTAATTTCTGACAGTCTCATTCTGGCAGGAGAGGCCCAGGGAATCTTGGAGACTGAGGCTCCCGACGTCCCCCTCCACCCCGTCCTCCCTTCTTCACTGTGGCCCAGGTCTCAGGCTTCTTCCTTTGTGGTGCCTTCCCTGGACTCCTGGTTGGAAGTAGCTCCTTTCTCTCCTCCTTCCTGCCATTCTAACCTGCATTCTGAAGCCAAGCAACAGGGCACTCAGCCCCACTGTCTGAGTCACGTCCCTACATGGCTGTAGGCATAATATCTTCACATCCTCTGCAGCACGCAGGGCCCTGGGCAGAACCAGGACTTTAAAGATACTTCTTGACTAAAGGGTTCAGTTCAGTCGCTCAGTCGTGTCCGACTCTTTGCGACCCCATGAATCGCAGCACACCAGGCCTCCCTGTCCATCACTATCTCCCAGAGTTCACTCAGACTCACGTCCATCGAGTCCATGATGCCATCCAGCCTCTGTTGTCCCCTTCTCCTCCTGCTCCAAATCCCTCCCAGCATCAGAGTCTTTTCCAATGAGTCAACTCTTCACATGAGTGGCCAAATTACTGGAGCTTCAGCTTTAGCATCATTCCTTCCAAAGAAATCCCAGGGTTGATCTCCTTCAGAATGGACTGGCTGGATCTCCTTGCAGTCCAAGGGACTCTCAAGAGTCTTCTCCAACACCACACTTCAAATGCATCAATTCGTTGGCACTCAGCTTTCTTCACAGTCCAACTCTCTCATCCATACATGACCACAGGAAAAACCATAGCCTTGACTAGACGGACCTTAGTTGGCAAAGTAATGTCTCTGCTTTTGAATATACTAACTAGGTTGGTCATAACTTTTGTTCCAAGGAGTAAGTGTCTTTTAATTTCATGGCTGCGGTCACCATCTGCAGTGATTTTGGAGCCCGCCAAAATAAAGTCTGACACTGTTTCCACTGCTTCCTCATCTATTTCCCATGAAGTGATGGGACCAGATGCCATGATCTTTGTTTTCTGAATGTTGAGCTTTAAGCCAACTTTTTCACTCTCCTCTTTCACTTTCAACAAGAGGCTTTTTAGCTCCTCTTCACTTTCTGCCATAAGGGTGGTGTCATCTGCATATCTGAGGT
>SJXQ01008083.1:0-75361 GCA_006408695.1 Aepyceros melampus | reverse complement strand
CCCGCCCCCCCCCCCCCCCTTTTGGGAGCTTTAAGGGCTGTGGTCCAGTCTGTACTTACCTGGAGAGGCTCAAGGAGGAGACAGGGGCCCTCTGGCGTCTCTCTTCTTTCCCTGATCTTCCCAGTCCCACATTCACCTGCTGGAGACAGTTCCCCTTTACCCTCCCAGTCTCCCTCTCCTTCTCTGAATTTTTTTGATTATGGAAACTTCCCACCCGCAGAAATAGAGACAGCTATAGAATAAACACCCCGCAGGTGCAGAGGAAGTGGGAAAGGTGTCCCATTCTTTTGAAGCAAATCTCAGAGGCTGTTATTGTTCAGTCCCTAATTATTGTAGCATCCCTCCTCCTTAATCCCCTGATCCCCTCCAGCTGTGATCTCTCACACCCCATCATTAGCTGACCCCTCCTCTCAGCATCACCTGGGAAAGTGGGAAGTAGGTGTCTCTTTGTTTCATTCTTGTGTCTCAGTGAACAGCACGCTTTTCCTCAGGGTAAAATTTAGCTGTGATGGGATCCCAGGCTGGCCTTAAGTGCCCCTTTAACATCTCCTCTATTTGTGGTAATGTTTTGTGATTATCTCTCTGTCATCTATTTGGTACAATTTCCCAACATTTCCTCTACAGTATGATTGTGGTAGACATTTGAGGACTAAACTCGCTCTTCCCGTCACTGGGAGGCTTGGAAAATATCCCCCCTTTTTTTCACATGGAAACAAATGATCTAGCAAGAGGGCAGGGAAAAATAAGCAAAACAAAATAACTCAAGATTCTCCCTCTTCTTCCTTCCCCTGACTCCTATCCACATCCCCTCAAAGTTTTCCTGCAGGTTTGAGAATTTGTCTGATTAAATGGTTTGCTCTGGATAATTAAATGCTTAACCTTTAAGTGCTGAAATATCTCCCAACTCATTGGGTGGGAACACCCTTGTTTTCGTGAAGGGAGCTTGTTGATTCCACAGATGTGGCTCAAATGGTTCTTAAAGTCTCTGGGTGCTGATTGGTGGCCACTCACCTTAACGTGGAACGAAACCTGAAGTTACACGAGCCAGAGCAGACCCTGGGATTTCCTTTCTTGAAGACCTAATGCCAGCTAGTTTAGGGGTCTTTCGCCTGTTTCTTCTAATAGTAACGGCAGTGCACTGAAGCTCTCCCTAATGATGGGTGGACAGCAGCCTTTCTTTTGGTGTGGTATCTTTCTATTTCTGAATCTTCAGTAAATGAGAACATTACTTGAAAACTAATGTTTGGGATTAGGTAATACATTTAACATGGTACCAAATTCAAAAGGTGTCAAAAGAGGTTGAAGAATGGCTGGGGAGCCCCCGCTCTCACTCCAGCTGCAGCCACCATGGCCACCCCACAGTCAACTGCTGCCATTTATGTTTTGTATGCTTTTCCAGTGCTTGGCTATGTTTATATGTATGTGTACATGTTTGTTTGTTTCTTTTCACATGGTTGAGCCATAACATTTCTTACCACCTGACATTTACATTTATTTATCATCTTTCTCTATCACTAGCATACGGCTTCTATTTTGTCTGTTGTTATGTTCCCAGCACTTAGTGCCTGAAACAGTAAGTGTCCCAAAATATTTCTTGAATATGAAAACACTCAATGAACTAGGAATAAAAGGAAGTTTAATCAACCAGATAAAGACTATCTACAAAAAAACCCACGGCTAACCTCATACTTAAAGGTGAAAGAATGAAAATTTTACGCTTGAGATTAGGAACAAGGCAAGGAAATCTGTTCTTACAACTTCTATTCAATATAGTAGTATTCAATATAGTCCTAGAAGTTCTAGCCAGGAAAACTAGGCAAGAAAATGAAATAAAAATCATCCAGATTGAAAAGGAAGAAGTAAAACATCTCTGCTTGATGAGAGCGTAATCTTGTATACAGAAAATCCTAAAAAAAACCGACACACAAAACAGTTCAGTTCAGTTCAGTAGCTCAGTCGTGTCCGACTCTTGGCGACCCCATGAATCGCAGCATGCCAGACCTCCCTGTCCATCACCAACTCCCAGAGTTCACTCAGACTCACGTCATCGAGTCCGTGATGCCATCCAGCCATCTCATCCTCTGTCGTCCCCTTCTCCTCCTGCCCCCAATCCTTCCTAGCATCAGAGTCTTTTCCAATAAGTCAACTCTTCGCATGAGGTGGCCAAACTACTGGAGTTTCAGCTTTAGCATCATTCCTTCCAAAGAAATCCCAGGGCTGATCCCCTTCAAAATGGACTGGTTGGATCTCCTTGCAGTCCAAGGGACTCTCAAGAGTCTTCTCCAACACCACAGTTCAAAAGCATCAATTCTTTGGCGCTCAGCTTTCTTCACAGTCCAACTCTCACATCCATACATGACCACTGGAAAAACCATAGCCTTGACTAAATGCACCTTTGTTGGCAAAGTAATGTCTCTGCTTTTGAATATGCTATCTAGATTGGTCATAACTTTCCCTCCAAGGAGTAAGCGTCTTTTAATTTCATGGCGGCAGTCACCATCTGCAGTGATTTTGGAGGCCCCCAAAATAAAGTCAGCCACTGTTTCCACTGTTTCCCCATCTATTTGCCATGAAATGATGGGACCAGATGCCATGATCTTCGTTTTCTGAATGTTGAGCTTTAAGCCAACTTTTTCACTCTCCTCTTTCACTTTCATCAAGAGGCTTTTTAGTTCCTCTTCACTTTCTGCCATAAGGGTGGTGTCATTGGTGTATCTGAAGTTATTGATATTTCTGCTGGCAATCTTGATTCCAGCTTGTGCTTCTTCCAGCCCAGCGTTTCTCATGATGTACTCTGCATAGAAATTAAATAAGCAGATGACAGTATACAGCCTTGACATACTCCTTTTCCTATTTGGAACCAGTCTGTTGTTCCATGTCCAGTTCTAACTATTGCCTCATGACTTGCAAGAAAACAGAACTAAAAAACAAGTTCAGCAAAGTTGTAGTATAGATCAGTATACAAACATCAATTCAATTTCTATACAGTATCAATGAACACTATGCTCGTGAAATGAAGAGAACAATTCCCAAAGCCTCAAAAAACCCCAAAAGACTCAGGAATAAATTATCAAAAGAAATACAAAACTATAAAACATTGGAATAAAAGAAGACCTAAATAAATGGAAAGACATCTTACATTCATGGATTGGAAGACTTAATGTTGTTAAGATGTCACTACTCCTCAAACTGACCTAAGATTTAATGCAATTTCAATCAAAATCCCGTTTTGTTTTTTTTTTGACAAGTTGATCCTAAAATTCATATAGAAATGCAAATGATCCAGAATACCCAAGGCAATCTTGAAAAAGAACAAAGTTGAAGGGTTTACACTTCCATAAAAGGAAAGGTAAGTAAGATTTATATAAAGTTACAATAATCAAGCGGAGAAGGCAATGGCACCCCACTCCAGTACTCTTGCCTGGAAACTCTCATGGGCGGAGGAGCCTGGTAGGCTGCAGTCCATGGGGTTGCAAAGAGTCAGGCATGACTGAGCAACTTCACTTTCACTTTTCACTTTCATGCATTGGAGAAGGAAATGGCAACCCACTCCAGTGTTCTTGCCTGGAGAATCCCAGGGACTGGGGAGCCTGGTGGGCTGCCGTCTATGGGGTCGCAGAGAGTCGGACATGACTGAAGCGACTTAGCAGCAGCAGCACAATAATCAAGACAGTGTGGTATTGGCATAAAGATAGACAGATAGACCAAGGAAGTAGAATTGTGAGTTGAGAAATAAACCTGTGCATTTATGGTCAATTTATTTTCATCAAGATGCCAAGACTGTCCAATAGGAGAAAAAAGAATATCTTAAATGGTGTATCCACACACCAAAGACTGAAGTTGGACCCCTCTTCAGCACTGTATTTAAAAATTAACTCAAAATGGATCAAAGACCTAAATTTACGAGCTAAAAGTATAAAACTCTTAGAAGAAAGCATATGTATAAATCATTGGGACCTTGGATTAGGCAATGGTTTCTTATGACACCAAAATTACAAACAATAAAAATAAAGATAGACCAAGGAAGTAGAATTGTGAGTTGAGAAATAAACCTGTGCATTTATGGTCAATTTATTTTCATCAAGATGCCAAGACTGTCCAATAGGAGAAAAAAGAATATCTTAAATGGTGTATCCACACACCAAAGACTGAAGTTGGACCCCTCTTCAGCACTGTATTTAAAAATTAACTCAAAATGGATCAAAGACCTAAATTTACGAGCTAAAAGTATAAAACTCTTAGAAGAAAGCATATGTATAAATCATTGGGACCTTGGATTAGGCAATGGTTTCTTATGACACCAAAATTACAAACAATAAAAATAGACAAATTGTACTTCATCAAAATTAAAAACATTTTTTTTTCAATGAATACCCTCAAGAAAGTGAAAGAACAACTAACCAGGGAGAAAACATATGTCCACACAAAAGTTTGTACACACATGTTCGTATCAGCATTATTTATAATAGGCAAAAATAGAACCAAATATTCATCAGTAGATGAGTAGTTAAATATGTGGCATTCCATAAAATGGAACACTATTCAGTCATAAAAAAGGAATGGAGTTCTGATACATGCTACAATATGGATGCCCCTTGAAATTGTTATGCTAAAGGAAAGAAGCCAGGCACAAAAGCCCACATGTTGTATGATTCCATTTATATGGAAAGTCTAGAATAGTAAATCTATGCTGTGCTGTGCTTAGTCACTCAGTAATGTCTGACTCTTTGTGACCCCATGACTATAGCCCACCAGGGAGTTACAGTCTAAGGGGCTTCTCTAGGCAAGAATACTAGAGTGGGTTGCCATGCCCTCCTCCAGGGGATTTTCCCAGCCCAGGGATTGAACCCAGGTCTCCTACATTGCAGGCAGATTCTTTACCCTTTGAGCCTATAGAGGCAGAAAATAGATTGGTGATTGCCAGGGCTAGGGCTGGGTGGATTTAGGGAGTGAGAGTAATGGCTGTGGGGTCTCTTTTTGGGGTGAATGAAATGTTCTAGTATTAGATAGTGGCCGTGGTTGCGACTTCACTTTCACTTCTCACTTTCATGCATTGGAGAAGGAAATGGCAACCCGCTCCAGTGTTCTTGCCTGGAGAATCCCAGGGATGGGGGAGGCTGGGGGGCTGCCATCCATGGGGTCGCACAGAGTCGGACACGACTGAAGCGACTTAGCAGCAGCAGCAGCAGCATGGTTGCACAACTATATGAATATACTAAATTGTGAATTTTAAAAGAACAAATTTTATGGTATGTGAATTAATCTCAGTAAAGCCATTATAAAATAAATGAAAAATTTATTCTGCACAAAGCAAAAATGTTTGTTAAGTACATGAAAGAATGTATTAATCTATTCACATGTATGTTCTTGAAAACATGTCTTGGAGTTTGTTCCATGGCAGTACTTACAAATTACCAGATAGAAGTATTCAAATTCTTTATTTTAAATACATAGACAGTGCTGCACTGAATGTCCTCATTGACAGGCCATTTCATCTATATTCAGTTTATAAGATAGATTTCAGGAAGATGAACTGCTAGGTCAAGGAGAGTTTGCACTTTGAAAGCATAGTGATACTGCTAAGTTGCTGTTCATGAACAAGTGGTACCAGTTTTCCCTCCTACAGCCATGTCCCATTGGGCCTGTTTGCCCACACCTCACCCACACAGTGGGTTATCCAACCTTTTGATCTGGGGCAGTCTGATTGGTAAGGCTCGGTATCTTGCTGTCATCTAAATTTGCCTGTCTCTATTTGGGGGAGAGACCGGAAAGGTTGCCTCCATTCCCAGGCATCTCTGAAGGCTTCAGAGCTGTTAAAAGGTTGAGGACTGTAGAAGTCACTGTGGGAAAGCAGAATCAGGGCTGGACAGCCACGGAGGTTGCCCGGAAACTCCAGAATAGGGTGTGAGTCATAGTGTGAAATAGCTTTGCCACCCTGAATCAGGGACGTCTGCTAGGCTCCTCCTCCTCCCCTGTGGCTGCTTCTCCAGGTTCAGAAGAGACCTGGTTCATCAGGAAGGCTCTCAGGGCCCTAAGGGTTGTTAAGTGCTGAAGTGCAGTTCTTCCATTGCTCATGACTTTATTTGGATTAAGAATCACACATCAACAAGGGAGGGTTGGGGAGTGGAGAAGGACTGGCAATTTGAGATTAGCAGATGCAAACTGGCTTCCCAGGTGGTGCTAGCGGTAAAGAACCTGCCTGCCAATGCAGGAGATGTAAGAGACTTGGGTTTGATCCCTGGGTCAGGAAGATCCCCTGGAGGAGGGCACGGCGACCCACTCCAGTATTCTTGCCTGGAGAATCCCCATAGACAGAAGAGCCTGGGGGGCTACAGTCCATAGGGTTGCACCGAGTCGGACAAGACTGAAGCAACTTAGCACTCATGCACAAACTATTATATATAGGATGGATAACAGCAAGAGATCAAACCCGTCAATCCTAAAGGAAATCAGTCCTGAATATTCATTGGAAGGACTGATGCTGAAGCTGAAACTCCAATACTCTGGCCACCTGATCTGAAGAACTGACTTGGAAAAGACCATGATGCTGGAAAAGATTGAAGGCAGGAGGAGAAGGGGACGACAGAGGATGAGATGGTTGGATGGCATCACCGACTCAATGGACATGGGTTTGAGCAAGCTCTGGGAGTTGGTGATGGACAGGGAAACTTGGTGTGCTGCAGCCCATGGGGTCACAAAGAGTTGGACACAACTGAGTGACTGAACTGAACTGAAACAGCAAGATCCCACTGTATAAGACAGGGAACTGTATTTGGTATCCTGTGATAAACCCTAATGGAAAAGAATATGAAAAGAATATTTAAAAAGAAGAAGCACATGTCAAGAGGCTGGGAGAATCAGTGTCCTGTTATGTCCAAACACATCAAATGGGCACTGGCCAGGTTCACACAAAGCAGATCGAGATAAAGTGAGTGAAATACCTCTGAAAATAATCACAGCTTTATTTTGTATTTTCTTTCAGGAACTGTCTATCTTGACATGCAGGAACCACATTGTTCCCCCAGAGCCAGATTACAAGCTTCATGAAAGATCTCATGGAAAACGTTTATGGTAAAGACAAACACAGCGTAACTGATTTTTTGCGTTGAACTTCAGCCAACTATCGGATTGGCCGAAAAGTTCATTTGGGTTTTTCTGTCGCACCCCAAACGAACTTTCAGGCCAACCCTATACATTCAGCTGGTATATCTATTGCCTAATAAAATGTCAGATGGACAGGTGGGGACAGTGCTGAATACATAGCGCTGAGCAAGCCCCTCGTGAGAGGGGGTCGGGCAAGCACCTAGGGTCAGTCCCATAGCACATGTGCTGCTGGGTAGGAGAGGCTGGTTCAGGGATATGCGGGGAACCTCCAGAAGAAGGCGTCGGTGTCAGGGAGGAGGCCTGGGGTACGAAGGTGCTGCGTTTGGTGGTGGGGTGGCCCTGTGGGTCCAGCGCAGTCTAGAGAATGGGACAATGGGGAACATGTACTCATTCACTCCATCAGTGTTTATCAAACTGCCCTGGGGTTGGGAGCATAGGGCTGTAATGGGAACAGAGTTAATACATTCCCTGCCTTCATAGACTGCAGTCTAGAAGAGACAAGACCTCAATCAAGTGATTCCAAATAAATGTAAAAAAAAAAAAGAGAAAAAGTAAAGTAGTGTAACACAGAAATAAAGTAAATTATTAATGGTGTGAAGGGCTGTGACCCACAGACCCTAGTGCCGGGGTGGGGGGGGCTCTGTGCAGAGTGACAGTGAGTCGGCAGTGTGGCTATCAGGGAAAGATTCTGCAGGAGTGGGCAGATGCTGGAGGAGGAGCAGGAATTCACTCGCAAAAGAGGAGGAGAGGGCATTTCAGGCAGAAGCAGCAGCATGCGCCAGGACCCTGCAGTGGTTTTAGGAACCAGCCCACAAACAGGGAGGGAAGGAGAGTGGTGGAGATGTGAACAGACCACCTGGTGGGGGTGTGGAATCTACAAAACAGCTCAAAGGACATGGCCCAGAATCCCTCCCATGCCCGTGAGGAGCTTTGTTTAATGGCTCAACTATTATTATTTTGTCTTGCCTGACTGTTTTCCTGTCTTTCTGCACTTTTTCACTTCTCTGATTAAATTTACTCTTTGGAACTCAGGGGAGGCTGGATCACACAGTATTTTTTTTTTTTGCTTAACTTTTTGAGAAACTGAAGGAGAGGGTATTGGAGAAACACACCAGGAGAGACCATGAGTAGTGACCCTGTGGCTTTGTCTTTGTAACCTGCCAGGTAACCCTCACAGCCAGAACATCAGCAGCAAGCTCACCCATGACACGGTGGAACAGGTGCGCTTCAGGTGAGCAAATCGGGGTGCCCGCCTGCATGGGTGCCTGTGGGTGGATGGACTTCCTACCAGCTGCCCACGTCCCACAGAGGTGCTGAGTTGGTTTTGGGAAGACCATGTTCAGCTAAATGGCCACACATGCACACTGCTAACCACCAGGTCAGAGGTCAGGAAGGTAAGCATGAGCAGGTGCAGAGTGAGAGCAGGTACCATCACGAGTACAGGCAGGTGCCTCTGAGGCATCCAAGCTGTTGTGTGTGGCTCTGGGCTGGTGCCACCATTCCTGGGGGTCAGAGGGACAAGGAGTGACCCTAGTTCCTAAGTCTTGTTTTCGAGGAGAAGAAAAGTGCTTTCTCTGGTTTTTTCCTTTACGTATTTCAGATTTAGACATCTTGTTTTTTCCATTTCTCCCCTCCCTTTTACTAATATTTGCACATAACAAATTTTGCAAATAATTTAGGTGGCACCTAAAGATACTTGACTCAACACAATTTCAAATGATTTCCTACTTGAAAGTGACACCTTTTGCTATAGGGTTGCCTGTGTTAAAACCAATGTGAAACAAGTTGATGACTTAGAACTGGTTATGACAGAGCCAGACAATAAACCAAGAAGTGGTGTATTCAGCTGAGTTTAAGGTAGTTGTGGATTTTGTCTTATCCACTTGGGGATGGGGATTTGAGAGGCTGGGTAATTTTGCCAGTTTGCACCTCTTTGCACTCTTCCACAGCTTCCTCTGCCCCTGACCTCACTTCACCATTGTGGCAAAGCCTATCTGGTTTTTTTTTCTCTAGCTATTAAGATAGAGAGGGGGCTTCCCTAGTAGTCCAGTGGTAAATAATCTGCCTACAGTGCAGGATGGAGAAGGCAATGGCACCCCACTCCAGGACTCTTGCCTGGAAACTCCCATGGACGGAGGAGCCTGGTTGGCTGCAGTCCATGGGGTCGCCTGAGGGTCGGACACGACTGAGCGACTTCACTTTCACTTTCCACTGTCATGCATTGGAGAAGGAGATGGTAACCCACTCCAATGTTCTTGCCTGGAGAATCTCAGGTATGGGGGAGCCTGGTGGGCTGCCGTCTATGGGGTTGCACAGAGTCGGACACGACTGAAGCGACTTAGCCAGCCAGCCAGCCAGCCACAGTGCAGGAGACAGAAGATGTGGGTTTGATTCCTGGGTTGGGAAGATTCTCCTGGGGGAGGAAATGGCAACTTGCCTGGAAGCTTCCATAGACAGAGGAGCCTGGTGGGCTACAGTCCATGGGAGTCTCAAAGAGTCGGGCACGACTGAGTAACTGAGCACTCACACATACACACACACGGTGGAGAGACGTCTTATTAAGTAGAAATACAGCTGCCTCTGAGCACTGAACGCGGCCGGAGACCGTGGAGGGGCCTGACGCTGTGCTTCTTCCAGGATCCTGGCTCACTTCCACACCTCCCCAGAGGACTACACGGTGATTTTCACCTCCGGGAGCACGGCTGCTCTTAAGCTGGTGGCAGAGGCTTTCCCGTGGGTGTCCGCAGGCCCGGAGGGCAGCGGCAGCTGCTTCTGTTACCTCACCGACAGCCACACGTCCGTGGTGGGCATGAGGAAGGTCACCGCGGCCAGGAACGTCACTTGCATCCCGGTCAGGCCCGAGGACATGTGGTCGGCCGAGAGACAGGACGCGGCTGCGGCCGGGGACCCCGCCGGCCAGCCTCCGCATCTCTTCTGCTACCCGGCTCAGAGCAACTTTTCGGAGCCAGATACCCGCTGTCCTGGATTGGCGAGGTCAAGTCGGGGCGGAGGCGCCCTGCGAGCCGGCCTGGGAAGTGGTTCGTGCTGCTGGACGCGGCCGCCTTCGTGGGCACCGCGCCTCTGGACCTGTCTGCGCACCAGGCCGACTTTGTCCCCCTCTCCTTCTATAAGATCTTTGGCTTCCCCACCGGCCTGGGCGCTCTGCTGGTGAAGAACCGTTCGGCTGCTCTGCTGAGGAAAACCTACTTCGGAGGAGGCACGGCCGCTGCGTACCTCGCGGAAGACGACTTCTACGTCCCGAGAGAGTCGGTGGCTGAGAGGTAGCCTGGGGATGGGAGCGGAGGCTGCGCGTCAGCATGGCGGGGCCCTGCCACCTGTGGGACTGTGCGAAGGAGGCGGGGGCTGGCTGGAGCTTCCGCAGCAGGCCTGTGAAGCCCGTGTGTGGGCCTCTCCACAGCTGCGGGGCAGCGAGGGCTTGCTGCTAAGGGCTGTGAGCAGAAGACATAAAGGTCTCCCAGGGGTGAGGAGGGTTAGCACCAGGCCTTTGCCCACAGCCCTGACATGAGGGGAAGCTACTGAAGCAGTGACTTTTTTAAATTATAATTTTTGTTTTTTTCCAATTATGATTTTTATTTTTTTTCAATTATGAAAGTATGATAACTCGGGCTTCCCCGGTGGTTCAGTGGCAAAGAAGCTGCCTGCAGTGCAGGAGATGTGGGTTCAATCCCTGGGTCAGGAAGATTCCCTGGAGAAGGAAATGGCAACCCACTCCAGCATGCTTGCCTGTGAAATGCCATGGACAGACACGATAACACAATAATAAGAGACTTGGAAAATACAGAACAAAGTTATATGTAGTTCCACTATATATTGCGATTATTTTTCTAGGCAGATAAATTAAGATTTTTAAGTTGGAGTTTCAATATCAAACTCTCAAAAATTAAATAGAATGAATATACAAGAAAGTAGAAGGATATAGAAGACCTGGAAAGCGCTATGAACCAATTCAACAAGCACAGCACCCACTCCAGTATTCTCGCCTGGAGAATCCCTTGGACAGAGGTGCCTGGCGGGGTACAGTCCATAGCGTTGCAAAGAGTTGGACACAACTGAAGCGACTTAGCACACAGGCATATGACTTTTGCACAGCAGTAGGATACAGATTCTATTCACGTTCCCATAGACTATAAACTTTGGAGATACTGGAACATATCCAGGGACATAAAACAAGGTGCTGAAGCAGCGATTTAAGAATTTGGTACCATTTGGCACAAGTGTGCACACGTGTTGACAGCACAGCTATATTTCAGCAGCTAGAATCAGCTCAGCTTGGTATCTGGTCAGCAGGAGGAGTCGGTCAAATGAGAGGCCACCAGATTCAGGAGTGCTGCTAAGAGCAGTCTCTTTGAGCACCCCCCACCCTGGGGGGCGGTTACCAGGGACGTTTGAGGGCTTGCAGCTCCTTGCTTGGGTTTGGTGGTCTATGTGTTTTTCTCAGGGTGTAGGGGAAGGTGGAGTGGGTGGTGTCCAGGAATCTCCCAGATGGCAATGGCTGGGGTGTGAAGATTGAAGGTATGAGCGGGTAGAAATGGCAGCTGATCCAGGCTTCTGCAGGGGCTGACAGTGGGTGGTGGCCAGGTACCATGAGGTGGGGCCAGGACCTGGTCACTGTGCTGGGGCCTGAGAAGGCCGCAGGGCCTGAATGGGAAGGGGGTTCAGATACCCCACAGACCCAGGTCAGGCTGGAGGGTCCTGCAGGAAGGGGCGTGGCCTTGGCAGTAGGGTCATAGCCCAAAGTGTAGGTCTCGGTGCTGGACTGCTGGGAGGTGGCTCCACTGCCACCAGCTGTGGGAATCGGGGCCTGTGCTTTGACCTCTGCCCCTCATGTTTGTCCTGTAAAGTGCATCTCTTAGAGGATACAGTTCTTTAGCACTAATATAGGTAAAGCACCAAGACTGAGTTGGCATCAATACGGTATGAAGCTGTTCGATGTCTCTTTTATTTAGAACTTCTCCATAGATGGGCAGTTCTAAAAACAGGAATCTAATGTAAAACCTCTTGAATCCAAGTGTGATAATATAGCATGTAATGTAACCAAGTGAGAAAAGAATGACAGTCACGCCATGTAAATTAAAGGCAGAATGAAATAACAGCCGAAGTTTTATTAAGCCAATAGGGGCACCTGAAAGTGAGGAGGAACAGGGCTGCTCATTCCAGGCGGGCGTGGGTGCAGGTGGGCTGCCTCTTACAGTCTGGGTGAATTGCCTTCTAGCGGGTGCTGCACCAAGATTCCCAGATAGGTGAATGTGTTTATTTACCATTAGAAGTCTCATTTGGGGAGTTTCCCTGGTGGTCCTCTGGTTAGGACTTGGTACTTTCACTCTGGTGGCCCTGGTTCAATCCCTGGTCAAGGGACTAAGATCCTGCAAGCCATGGGGCAAAAAAAAAAAAAAAAAGTCTCATTTTTTTCCTTCTAAGCCTAGATTAGCACACACGAGATTTAATACCCAATCCAAATGTTTCTGGAGCATATACCTGGACCATGCTCTTTTAACAACATATTTATGTATTTATTTGTTTGCTTGGCTGCACTGGGTCTTAGTTGCAGCATGTGGGATTTTAGCTCCCTGACCAGGGATAGAACCTGAATTCCCTGCTTTAGGAGTGTGGAGTCTTAGCCATTGGACCACCAGGGAAGTCCCATGTTCTTAATCTTTTTCTATTTCATAACCCAATGAAAACAACTTTTGATGGAAACATAAAACCTCCCTTTTCTCCGGAGTCTATTAATTTTTGATCAATAAATATTTATTATTGATCAATTAATAGCTGAAGTCATTATTGCCTAATCACGTTTGATTTATTAAAGACTCATGGTCAATTATCAACTGATTCATTGTTAATTATGTTTATTAATTACCATTTGTTTTATAAAAAAATTTGCATCGTGGTAATGATATTTTGAGCAACTCTTATCCCTAGAGTATTAAAATACAAAGCATGATATTTCCATTGAAAGCTTCAACTTGCATAATGCTGCTATTTGTCACTACTTCCCTGGTAGCCAGCTGGTAAAGAATCTGCCTGCAATGCAGGAGACCCTGGTTCAATCCCTGGGTTGGGAAGATCTCCTGGAGAAGAGAATGGCAACCCACTCTAGCATTCTTGCCTGGAGAATTCCATGAACAGAGGAGCCTGGCAGGCCTCAGTCCATGGGATGCTTGCTGGAAACTCCTTGCTGTCCCCAGCCTTCCCCTTGCTAATGCAGCAGCCAGGGGCATCTAATCAAAACCCAGGCCCCATCCAGTCACTCTCTCTGCTCAGAGCCCTCCAACCACTCATCTGACCCAGGGTGAAGTTCTCTGACTTGCCCTCCGAGCGCTCCCAGGCCCACTGATCTTCTTGCTATTCCAACTCTACCTGCTCAGGGCCTATGCTGCACCCCTCCTTGAAATGCTATTTCCCTTTGAAACTGTGAACTTAGTTTCAAAAATGAGCAGTTTTCCTTGCTCCCTTACTTTCACTCTGCCTCTGCTTGAGTGATCTTCCTCGGAGAGGACCTGCCCTGACCGTCCCATCTAAAGGAGCCACCAGCCCTTCAGTGCACTTGTCACCCCTGGCTTGCACTTATTTGGCTTCCCTGTGTGTTTGCTGTTTGTCATTCCTTATTTCAGTGCCCGTAGAAGGATGGAAGCCCTGTGAAGGCAGGAATCCTCCTCGTCATGTTCACTGCTGTATCCTTAGCAACCAGAACAGTGCCTGGCATGCAGTCCATGGACAATAAAGATTTGATGAGGATTTTGTCTAAATGAACCATTAAAAAATATAAATGTAATGAGCAGCTTGGTAACAGGAAGTTTATTGAGAGCCTTCTAATAACTGTAGTCCTGTAGACTATGGAATGATAGACTCTTGTTAAGAATTTTGTGGCTACACTGTGGATCTTACTGAATCAACGCCCTGTCAAGGGGTGCTGTCTTGGGGTCAAGGGCAAGCCACAGCACTTGAGGTTTTGTCAAGTCTGAAGTCTTCCGAGGACCTGACTATCTTTCAGGGCCCCTCATCATCACTGCCAGACGTAAGCTGCAGAACAGGTCAAGGCCAGAGGTAGCCTGCGTGTCTTGGTTGAGGCAGGAGGGGAGACAGCATATAAGGCAGCAGAGGCAAAGTCTCCATAGACCGGAGGCGCAAAGCCCTGGTGTCACATACATGAAATGCACATGGAGGCTTTGGTCACAGCTTGACCTTGTCTCTCTCCCCACTGTTGCAGGTTTGAAGATGGCACCATCTCCTTCCTTGACGTGATAGCACTAAAACATGGATTTGATGCCCTAGAGCGCCTCACAGGTCAGTGGACATCTTTTTTTCTTTTTGGTTCTACCAGATCTTGGTTGTGGCACATGGGATCTTTAGTTATGGCATGTTAACGCTTAGTTGCAGCATGCAGGATCTAGGTCCCAGACCAGGGATAGAACCTGGTCCCCCTGCACTGGGAGTGTGAAGTCTTAGCCACTGGACCACAGAGAAGTCCCCTCAATGGACATCTCTATGCGTGTGGCATTTGCTCCTGTTGCCGGTGTCCTTGAAGGGAGCCCTGGCACGGATGGGATCCAGATAAGGAGAGAGTCTGTGTGAGAGATAAGCACCCGGCAGCTCTGCACTGATGCAGGTGGAGCTGATTCTGAACAGCTTCCAGAAATGATTGTGCAGCAAGAGCGAGAGACTGGGCCTTTCTCTCTCTCTCTCTCTCTCTCTCTCTCTCTTTTTTTTTTTTGGTGGGTTAAAAGAATGTTATAAGAGTAGAGACTTTCCAAATTCTGAGATTAGTAACCTCATAGGAGCAGAGGAGCCATCCTTTGTCCCTGCTTACAGATTCTGAGAACTTACAAAGCTCTTAGTTTGCTGTGTCTTCCCATGGGGAGCTTTGTGATAAGCCCACTTTGTCCACAAAGGAGCCTATACTCGGAGAGATTAGATGCCTTCCCCAGGGCCAGGGAACCTGGAAGCTCAGCTGGTAAAGAATCTGCCTGCAATGCAGGAGACCCTGGTTCAATCCCTGGGTTGGGAAGATCTCCTGGAGAAGAGAATGGCAACCCACTCTAGCATTCTTGCCTGGAGAATTCCATGAACAGAGGAGCCTGGCAGGCCTCAGTCCATGGGATGCTTGCTGGAAACTCCTTGCTGTCCCCAGCCTTCCCCTTGCTAATGCAGCAGCCAGGGGCATCTAATCAAAACCCAGGCCCCATCCAGTCACTCTCTCTGCTCAGAGCCCTCCAACCACTCATCTGACCCAGGGTGAAGTTCTCTGACTTGCCCTCCGAGCGCTCCCAGGCCCACTGATCTTCTTGCTATTCCAACTCTACCTGCTCAGGGCCTATGCTGCACCCCTCCTTGAAATGCTATTTCCCTTTGAAACTGTGAACTTAGTTTCAAAAATGAGCAGTTTTCCTTGCTCCCTTACTTTCACTCTGCCTCTGCTTGAGTGATCTTCCTCGGAGAGGACCTGCCCTGACCGTCCCATCTAAAGGAGCCACCAGCCCTTCAGTGCACTTGTCACCCCTGGCTTGCACTTATTTGGCTTCCCTGTGTGTTTGCTGTTTGTCATTCCTTATTTCAGTGCCCGTAGAAGGATGGAAGCCCTGTGAAGGCAGGAATCCTCCTCGTCATGTTCACTGCTGTATCCTTAGCAACCAGAACAGTGCCTGGCATGCAGTCCATGGACAATAAAGATTTGATGAGGATTTTGTCTAAATGAACCATTAAAAAATATAAATGTAATGAGCAGCTTGGTAACAGGAAGTTTATTGAGAGCCTTCTAATAACTGTAGTCCTGTAGACTATGGAATGATAGACTCTTGTTAAGAATTTTGTGGCTACACTGTGGATCTTACTGAATCAACGCCCTGTCAAGGGGTGCTGTCTTGGGGTCAAGGGCAAGCCACAGCACTTGAGGTTTTGTCAAGTCTGAAGTCTTCCGAGGACCTGCTATCTTTCAGGGCCCCTCATCATCACTGCCAGACGTAAGCTGCAGAACAGGTCAAGGCCAGAGGTAGCCTGCGTGTCTTGGTTGAGGCAGGAGGGGAGACAGCATATAAGGCAGCAGAGGCAAAGTCTCCATAGACCGGAGGCGCAAAGCCCTGGTGTCACATACATGAAATGCACATGGAGGCTTTGGTCACAGCTTGACCTTGTCTCTCTCCCCACTGTTGCAGGTTTGAAGATGGCACCATCTCCTTCCTTGACGTGATAGCACTAAAACATGGATTTGATGCCCTAGAGCGCCTCACAGGTCAGTGGACATCTTTTTTTCTTTTTGGTTCTACCAGATCTTGGTTGTGGCACATGGGATCTTTAGTTATGGCATGTTAACGCTTAGTTGCAGCACGCAGGATCTAGGTCCCAGACCAGGGATAGAACCTGGTCCCCCTGCACTGGGAGTGTGAAGTCTTAGCCACTGGACCACAGAGAAGTCCCCTCAATGGACATCTCTATGCATGTGGCATTTGCTCCTGTTGCCAGTGTCCTTGAAGGGAGCCCTGGCACGGATGGGATCCAGATAAGGAGAGAGTCTGTGTGAGAGATAAGCACCCGGCAGCTCTGCACTGATGCAGGTGGAGCTGATTCTGAACAACTTCCAGAAATGATTGTGCAGCAAGAGCGAGAGACTGGGCCTTTCTCTCTCTCTCTCTCTCTCTTTTTTTTTTGGTGGGTTAAAAGAATGTTATAAGAGTAGAGACTTTCCAAATTCTGAGATTAGTAACCTCATAGGAGCAGAGGAGCCATCCTCGGTCCCTGCTTACAGATTCTGAGAACTTACAAAGCTCTTAGTTTGCTGTGTCTTCCCACGGGGAGCTTTGTGATGAGCCCACTTTGTCCACAAAGGAGCCTATACTCGGAGAGATTAGATGCCTTCCCCAGGGCCAGGGAACCTGGGAGGGCTAGGGTTTAAACCCACGCAATCCTAATGCCATATCCGAGTCCCCAGATGTGGTCTCTGCTGCTGGCCTTGCAATGACACGTGCTTTCTTTCCTGATGAGAGCTTGGGGTGCGTGAGCAGGCGGGGGCATTCCCCATAGTCTGACACACAGATGGGTGCACATCCAATCTTGTGGGGTTGACATGGGGTACAGGCTGGAAGAAGCTCTGTCTGGTTGAGCCGGGCCTCCACCCTCCTGCTATGCTCCTGTCGCTCCTTTCAGAGGCTGAGCTTCCAGGACGAGGCAGCACTGCTTGTCCCGTCCAGATGGGGATGGAGTTGTGGTGAACTTGGCACACCACAGGGGCTTGGCATGGTAGTTAGGCAGCCCTTTCTCTCTCTGTCTCTCTCATCAAAATAATGTAACCCTTAGGTCCTCAGCCTAATCCCAGCACTGCAAACATACAGGACTTGTGGAAGGGTCGTCCTGACAGTAATGCAGGCTGGTGAGTGGGCATCACCCAGACAAAGCGGAGACCGTGAAAACAGACATTGAGAAACAGGCACTTTGTCAAGGAAAGATGCTAACAAGGTGTCCGAACCACAAGTGACAGAGTCAGACAGGGCTGGGGTACCTCTGAAAGCAGGTTGACAGTGTCAACTCCACAATAAGGCAGACCCTGATTTTTCCTTACGTAATTGCTCTTTTTTAGAAAAAATTGTGGTGAAATCTATGTAATATAAATGGCGCTAGTTTAGCCATTTTAAAGTGTAAATGGCGCTAGTTTAGCCATTTTAAAGTGTATACAGTTCAGTGGCATTAAGTGTATTTACACTATAGAGCAGTCATTACCACTATCCATGTCCAGGACTTTTTAATCATCCCAAACTTAAAAAACAATATCTCCCCAATTTCCCCTCCCCAACCCATAGTATGTCTATTCTTTCTGTTTCTATGGATTTGCCTATTTTAGGCACCATACGTAAAAGGGAAAATACAATATTTGTCCTTTTGTGTCTGGCTTATTTTACTTCGCATAATGTTTTCAGAGTTCATCCATGGTATAACAAGTATTCTTAGCTGCTTTGTATAGTATTAAACACTCACAATTGTATGATTTAAACACTTACAAAAAAACAGCCAAACAGAAGTATGTTTGAAGACAAAATTATACATTTTTGCAGTCTGTTACAAAAGGGTCTCAATTAGCTGAATGCTTAAGTAACATTTTTTTTTTTTTTGAAAAGGAAGATGATAGCAGTTCCTATGGAAAACTTCCACAGAAGCAGTAGTGGTAAACCGTCATTCAGTACCAATGACCTAAACATTTACTGTGTGGGCAGTACCATACTCTGTTTACAAGTAGAGTAAGTTCCCTACATGTGAGCCTTCAAACTGTGAACTTTCAAAGATTCGCACGTGCATTCTCGTGTCTAGTCACCTAAGTTAGTTCACGTGTCTGGCGCATATTTTCACGTGCGTGCATCCTCTATAGGTGCTTGTGCTTTTGTGTACTTTACTGTATAGTATGGTATAGAGTGTGATGGTACAGTGTCTTATTTCAAGACCAGGATGTCTGGAAACAGACATAAAGACAGCAGTGATGGAGCTGACACTACTGTCCTTTTCAAGGTGCTGTTCTGTAAGATTAAAAATGCTTTCTTTTTGTATCTGTTTTTCATGTATTATTTGTGTGAGAAGTATTAAAAAACCTATGCAGGTACAGTACTATATAGCCGATCGTAGGCTACCTTTGTTGGACATATGAACAAATTGGACTTACAAACGCACTCCTGGAATGGAACTCATTTGTATGTATTTTGCTGTGTGTAAAATCATTAATACAAGGTCCAAGTTTGCCAGTTATAATGATCTCATTTTCTTAAAACTGAGACTGAATTTTCCATGATGTTCATGCTTCCCTTTCACCCCCGTTCGCTGCTCTAAGGTGGGATGGAGAGCATCCGGCAGCACACGTTTACCCTGGCTCAGTACACCTACGCTGCCTTGTCTTCCCTGCGGTACCCCAACGGAGCCCCTGTCGTGCAGATTTACAGTGACTCTGAGTTCAGCAGCCCGGAGGTGCAGGGTCCGGTCATCAGCTTCAACGTGCTCGATGACCACGGGAACATCTTGGTTACTCACAGGTGGGTTTTTCTTTTCATCCTGCTAACCTGTTCATGTCAGCATTGCTCTTGTCTGGAATTCTGTAGCCCTGAAAGTTGAGGACAAGGCCTCTGGGCCCTTTGCAGTAGTCATGAGGAATCCTGTGTCCTGTTGGAGAGGCCACTGGTCCCGCCTTAGAAGCTCTGCACTCCCATTGACATGCAGTTCTAACAAGCATGGGCTATTTAGTTCTTCAGCCTCCTTTTTCGCCTACTTTATTCAGCCACAGGTGGTCAATTTCAAATGGGAAGAGAGAGACCAAGTCTCTGGTGGCAGTGGCAGGAGATAGCTGACAGCTTGCCAGCAAGGGAAGACACCCTAACATAGTGTAGACAGAGCAATCTGTCTGAGGTTATTTCGCATACCAACAGCTTGGTAGCCCCAACATTACATCAGACCGTATCGCAGTGGCACACAAAATCCCAGGCCTCTTACCACCGTTTGCTTGCATGTTGCTTGGAACTCATCACTCTTTTTTTTATGACAAGTAGAAATGATGTCCTTAGTAGCACAAAAGCCCTTATTTCTGCTGTAGTTCATTATAATAAGTTCAAAGTATTTGGTAGGCTGGCTATAAAATAGTTTCTGCAGATATACCCTTTGTATGCATTTTCTCAAGAAAATACTACAGGTGGTGGTTTTCAGGTTGGGAACTGCTTGGATCCCCGTGATACTGAATAAGCTGGTCACTGCCCAGTACATTAAAAAACCTAGAGTCACACTGAACACTCAGACATGGCAGTGGGTGGTCACCAGATGGGCTGTGACAGATTGGGCCTGGGGAGCCCAAGGCCCTTCCCAGAGCCCAGGTTTCTAGAACTGCTGTGAGGAGCGATTTGATCATCACATCAGTTAGGAAGATGCTGCTTATCATCCCTTGGAAGCCACTCTTTCCATACACCTATGTTAAATCCACAGTTTCTCAGATGGAATTCATTTCTCAAGGAATCCTGTCCGTGCCTCCCATGAACTTTCTTTTTTCAAGGAAAAAAATTTTTTTTTGGAAGATCCATAAACTTTCTGAGGACAAACTTAAAACTGTTTTCTGGAAGAAACGTTGGTTCTCACTGGTGTCCAGGGACCAACACTCTACAATCATTAGTTGTCTCTTGGGTGAGTTGATTGTGAAGATATTGCCCCCGCCCCCACCTCTTACTTACATAGCAGCAGAAGCAGCCCAGTGACCTTCAGAAGCAGGCAATTTTAAATGCTTTTGAGGGGTGGTGTAAAACACATTGGGGCCAAAGGTTTGCCTTCTCAAATACGTTTTTCTGGGTAACTGGTACAATAAGTTTCCTTCTTGAAACTAAAATAAGTGTATTTTTGAGGGGTATGGAGGAGGGCAGGCTGATGACTCTGAAATGTGCTGTGGCAAGCATAATGCTGAACTCAGGTTGGGCTGCTCGTCACTTAAAAGTCAGTGAAGTGGGGGCAAGTGTCAGTAGAAAGGAAAGCTATTGAGTCAGAAAAGCCGAAATCTAGGGAGATGGTGGACTCATGCCTGGAGACTAACTCCAAAGATTCTGCTCAGTCATGACAATTTTTAGCAGGAAAATGGGGCAAGAAAACAAGTTAATCCTTAAGGTAAGAGGTCAGGTTCTTTGTTATTTCTCATCGTGTGTAGACCTGCTGATGTCTCCTCATCTTCTTTTGGAGACTGTCTGGCCTGCGTGGTCCACCTGCAGATTTGCCAAGGGGAGCTGGGGATATAGAGTCAGTCATTGTTTAACTATGTAATTTTTCATTCTTACTCCTTTTAATCCTGAAAAGGGATCAACTGGTTAGGCCAGGCATTGTATACATTCAATAGAGCATAAGTCAGGAGTTAAGTTAAATGTTGCCTCGTGATCTCATTTTTATAATTAAGGTCTGAGGACAACAGAGATGAACAAATTGAAGAGGGGCAAAAGAGCTGCTTACAAATCCCCGCTCTCAGGGATCATTCCACATCTGTGGGAATAGGGACAAAAGTCTGTCTTCTGTAACTGCTTCACACTGAGAAAGGGTGTCTAGTCTTAGAGTGAAAGATGTCCACGTGGGTCTGAGGCACCTCTTTGCTGACCATTTTAGTTGCCAGCTTGCCTATGTGGGCAGAGCAAGCTACAGTTATTCTAATGCCGACAAAGGTATAGATTATTATGAGCAGCAGTGTTAATTCCATTCTTTCATCAAACACTGAATCTGTGACTCTGTTGTCCTGCTCGTTGACTGCTCGAGCCTGCTCTTTTGTGACTGTTGGAGGCCTGGGAGATTTCAGTTTTTCTGCAAGCAAGAGGCAGGGGACATAGAGGAGCTTTTGTACTTGGGTTCGGGTGGGGAATCAGTTCCAGGCAGAATGGTGAAAGAATCATCCATTTTCCCAGAGAAGCAAAGAAGAAGATCTCCTCAAGAAGAGGGAGCTGCCCATCTTGGTGTCTGCCTGACTTCACTGGGACCCTCATTCCCTGAGGTCTCACACAGGGGTTTCTCCCTTGTGCATCTATACAGGAAGCTCATCCCATGAGTGGAGGTCATGGCTGGGGCATGGCCAGCTGTGTCAGCTCAGGAGAATCCTGGGTTTGCCTGGTCTTTGTCACATGTGGGAATTCCACAGAGATTTGGAGGGTCTTTGGAAACATTACATGGCATCATGGCTGGGTCTGGTTGTCTCTTTTTCAGGGTATTTGTGAAGGCATTGAGACTTCTGTGAGAAGCTTTGGGGTACCTGTTTTTGATATCCAGGCCTCCTCATTTCAGTGATGCCTCATTGGATGGCATCAGTGACTCATGGACATGAGTTTGAGCAAGCTCTGGGAGCTGGTAATGGACAGGGAAGCCTGGCATGCTGCAATTCATAGGGTCGCAGAGAGTCAGCCATGACTTAGTGACTGAACAAACATAGGCACCTCCTCATTTCATTTTCCCCTCTGGTGGAAGTCAGTCTACCCAGTTTTTAAGTGGGTGGGTTCAGATTCAGGCTGCCTTGCACTGGCTCTCTGAGCTTGGGTGAGGTAATGTAAGCTCCCCAAGTCTCTGTGAAATGGGATAAGAATGACCCTGATGAGTTTGTCATGAGGATTGAATGAGATACAATATATAGCTCCTTAGTGTCGGGCTGGCATGAAGCAAGTGCCCCATTGTACTGTGAATATAGCTCTCCTCCTGTTCCAGCAGCCAGCTCCTTCACCTGGCTGGGCACTGGCCACGCCTCTGTGGGATTCCAAAGGTCTCAGGGTGAGCAAAGATGAAGTTGTGATGAGAAAGTAGAATGAAGGGCAACTGTGGCCAGAACAGCATCTTCCACCCACATACTTTTCTAGGTGGGGTCCCTGTCTCTTCCCCTTGAACCTTGGCGGGTCTGTGACTCACTCATATTCAACGGCATGCCTCCAAAGGTGACACTGCTTGGCTTTGGAGGTTAGGCCAGAAAAGCCCTTGCAGCGTCAGCATTGCTTCCTGGGGCATTCACTTTTGGAGCCTCAAGTTACTGTGGAAGGAGGTATACCCTGAGCGGCCATGCCTTGAGGAAGCCAAAAGCAAGCATGTTGGTGACTGTCCTGGTTTGAGTGAGGCCAGACCCGTCTTTGAGAAACTGAACCTCAAGGGAATTCTAACCCAGGCATGTCACTGCCAACCTTCTAGTCTTGTCAAATGAGATCAGCCGTCTCTGGGCCCTTTCTGAATATCTGACCCCCTGTAGCCATGAGCACAATACAATGGTTGTTTTATGCCACAATGTCTGGGTGGCTCATTTTGTGGCTGTGGTAGCTGGAATAGTGCATATGCACTGGGTCTGGGAGAGGGGTGAGCGCAGGGGACTTATAATTCAGCTTGGCGGGAGCTGGGGTCGGGGAGGGAGGAGCTTTCCTAGGGGCTGTCCCTTGAGTGGAGGTCACCTGACCCTGGAGGTGGAGTTGGCCAGACCCAGTGGGGCCACCAGGCCTCACCACAGAGAGCAGGGAATCCCTGGGTTTCATCAGCAGAAATGGCTTCTTCACTCTGACAGTCCAGCAGCGATGGCTAAAGTGCCGACAGTGTGGTCTCCACAAAGGCGTGTGGGAGGCACCGCTGTTGGGCCGCCCAGCAGGGCGGCAGGCGGACCCTGTGCGTGGTGACCTGTGTCTGCAGACACAGGACTCTGGCCACCTGGCGTGTTCTTCCCAGGAAGGAAAGTCTCCAAGCCTTCCCCAGCTGGGCAGTTGCGTTTGTTACCTCAAATGCAGTTAGAGGACTTCCCTGAGTTTAACCTGAGTCACCAGGGCTAAGGACTCTCACTGGGTCCCCAGGCCTTTGGGGGAATGGAACCCTGGACCCACAAACAGAGGAACTGGCACAAACATCCCTGGTGCCAGCTCACCTTTGAGCCTTGTGAGCAAGAATCACCTGTCCAGCTTCCAGAGGAGAGGAAAAAGACCTGAAACTTCTGGATTGAATTGCAGTTCTGTGATTGAACCCAAAGTCTAGGATATTATGAAAAGCAAATCGGTACCATGCGGTGTCAACACAGTAATGTTTGTAGTCTGGGCTGGGAGCCGAGGCAGGGCCCCTATAAGTGGTAGCTCTGCTAAGGCCTGCTCTGGGATCAGGGCAGATGGTCCTGGTCTGTCTTGCCTAAGGACACTGAGGAGCTTCCCCACGTTCCAGCCACACTCAGATTTTATTCTTGTGAATCTCACTTAAAACCTGTGGGGTCTTTTTTTTCAAAAATTAATTCCTGAAAATTCTTTTTTTTTAACAAGTGAGATCAAATTGATGTATCACGTTGTATTAGTTTTAGGTGTACAACACAGTAATTCTGTATATGTATACATTGGGAGATGATTTCTACAAGTTTAGTTAACATTTATCACCACACATGGTTATAAAGATTTTTTTTCTTGTGATGACAACTTTTAAGATTTACTCTCTTAGCAACTTTCAAGTATATAATACATTATTGTTAACTATAGTCACCGTGCTGCATGTTATAACCAGGACTTATCTATCTGTACGTAGATAGATATCTGTCTTGTATCTTTCGATCACCTTCACCACACCCCACCCTCCTTTGCCCCGGCAATCGCCGATCTGTTCTCAGAATTTTCATTTGGCTCCATGTTGTGATCATACAGTATTTGTCTTTGTCTGACTTACGTCTTCGCATATTTCATTATGACGAAGCAAAATGCCCTCAAGGGCCATCCTTGTCACAAACGGCAGGATTTCCTTTTTTTTATAGCTGAACAATATCTTACTGTTTTGTTTATATACATCACATTTTCTTTATCCATTAATCCTTTGATGGATGCTTAAATTGTTTTCCTGTTGGCAGTAAACATGGGGATACAGATCTCTTTCCAAGACAATGATTTCATTTCCTTCAGATTAATACAGCCATTAGTTCTACTTTAAATTTTTTGAAGGATTCCTATACAGTTTTCCATAGTTGCTGTGCCCATTCCCACCAACAGTGAACCAGGGTTCCCTTTTCTCCGTGGTCTCCTCAACTCTTGTTATTTGTTGTCTTTCTGATGATAGCCTAACAGGTGTGACGTTACATGCTAGATACTAGATATTGGAGAGGTGGTGTCTTATTTTCCCTAATGACTAGTGAGGTTGAGTGTGTGTTCATGCACCTGTTGGCATTTGTATGTCTTCTTTGGAAAAATGTTTATACAGATTTTCGGCTCATTTAAGAAATCAGATTATTTTAAATGTGAGCTCTCAGCTTAGAATTTGGTGTAATAATTTTTCGCTTTTCACAGGCATATATCTATTACCCAACTGGATAAGCTTTAATTATCAGTAGTATTTTATAAAATGTATTTAGAAAACCCACGATGGATCATAGCACTTTAGAGAAAAATTCTGAACTCATATTTTCATTTTACTGTTAAGAAAGAGAGACTCAAACATGGAACCTGAAACTCTTTTTAGTCTAGGCAATCAGAGTAAAACTGGACACTCCTAACCCTAGTTCTGTGTCATATTAAACCCATAGGTGGATAAAATGGCCAGCCTTCACAACATCCACGTGCGAACTGGCTGCTTCTGTAACACTGGGGCCTGCCAGAGGCACCTGGGGATAAGTGATGAGATGGTGAGGAAGCATCTTCAGGTTGGTACTGGACCCTGTGGTCTAACACTGCCAGCAAGACCCAATGCTAATGCCTCATCTTCACCAGAGGCTGGACCCATGTCTGGAGTGGGGGCTGGTCTTCGGGTTCATTTTTCTGAACCCACCCTGTGAACATGCAAAGAAAAAAGGGTCAACAAAATTAGAAAATGCTTCAAGATAGTGACTCCATGCCAGGCGTTTTTTAGTTTGAGGGCAAAAATTTAAAGACAGTAGAGGACTTTTTTTTTTTTAATTCAGAAGATGACTTTTAACAGGGGACAAGCCAGTGTGAAAATGTGCTCATACATGCAGAGGGTCCTTAACTAGTTTAGTCCTGCCAGAGTTAAATCTGCAAGCTAAGAAGTCGCTCATCCTTTGGCAGAGTGAGGAGAGGAACTTTTCCAGCGGGCATTCTGCATTTCTCAGGTCCCCACCCTTCCTGCCACTTCCCTGAGGTGAGGTTTGTCACTTCAAGGTACATTTTATTTTGAACCATTTCATAAGACTAGTTCGAGTGACAAAAAGCCTTCTTTATATCAGAATAGTTTATAGATTCTTTTGACTGCCACTAAGTAATGAATATATTAGATCCCAACCAACCATGAACTGTGTTCTGCTTAAAAAGAGAGACGGAGTCTTAGAACACAAATGAATGCAATTCCAGATATGATATTGAACCTGAGGAATGCCATGGCCCCATCTCTTTGTGCATCTGACTTGGGTTCAGCTCTGGGGAGGTAGGCCGCTGGAGCAGTGATCAATACCAGGCAGTGGGTTTGGAGAGGCTTGGGGACTTCTTGCTTTTCTTTCCCCACCTCCCAGCCAGGTACTTAGTACTGCCTTTGGCTTTCATTATGGGCTTGGGCCAGTTGTTCCTTGGGGCAGCATCTCTGTCTTGCCATTTTGTCAAAAGGCAATTGCAAAGGATACAGGCCTCCCTTTGATCCTGAGAGAGTCTAAAAGGCATGGCTAGCAAGCTCTCCTCCCGCTTCAGCCCTGGGTAGACCAAGGAGCTGACCCATCTGTGCTTCTGAAACTTCAGTCTTCTTTTGATGCCACTGTGGGTCAGCATTGTATATATGGCTCTGGTAAATGCTTTACGTGAACAATTGCTTTTAAACTTAAAACAAATTTATTTATTTATTTATATTGAAATATAGTTGATTTACAACGTTGTGTCTTTTAAACTTTTTAATGGCCCCATGGGATTGGTATAGATCCGCATTCACAGTGAGCCACGTGATGCCAGAGGGGGAGTCAGGGCCCTGGGTTTGTGGAACTATGCCTAAGGCACGCAGCTTTTCTTGGTGTTGCAGTTCTGTTTTCCTGGGTTAATTTTATCTTCTATTATCAACAAACGTTGTTTTATAGAATGGTTTCTGGTCCCTCCGTGAGGAATATTACACTGGCTGACGTGTTTCTTTCTTCTAGGCTGGTCACGTCTGCGGAGACGATGTGGACCTCATAGACGGGC
The DNA here is from genome assembly GCA_006408695.1 of Aepyceros melampus. Classification (NCBI taxonomy): domain Eukaryota; kingdom Metazoa; phylum Chordata; class Mammalia; order Artiodactyla; family Bovidae; genus Aepyceros; species Aepyceros melampus. Next base: position 48,662 of record SJXQ01008083.1, on the reverse strand, counting down.
AGCCGACGGGCTGTGTGAGGATTTCTTTTGGATACATGTCTACGCTTGAGGATGCCCAGGCCTTCCTCAGGTTCATCATAGCAACCCGACTGCACCCGTCTCACGGCCAGCCCCTCCCTCTGGCCACCCTGGGGGAGGCTGGAGCCCAGCCAGGAGACAGCAAGGCTCAGAACACCGTGCCTGCTGCCCAGGCCAGAGATAGCCCCTCATCTCAGGGAGACGCTTCCCCACACTCTGGGGTTTGGAACAACTTGCCCACTGCTGTGGACACAGAGGGTCTGTGTCCGCCCCTGTTGGAGGCCACCAGAACCCAGCAGACCACTTCAGAGAAAGCTGCTGACATCCCAGATGGGGACCTCAGGTTACATGTTATCACCAACCTTTACCTCTACCCAATCAAGTCCTGTGCAGCGTTTGAGGTAAGGATTTCAGTGGCAGCTAAAGAGATTGCCTCTTTTGTGTTTATTTTATAATATTGTTTGATAAAGCAAAGAAAAAACGTTCAGGAAGTGAAGGGAAGCATGCAGAAAATCAAAACTTCAGTACCTGCAGCACACAGGCTCAGTGGTTGCAGATCCCAGGCTCTGGAGCACGACTGGGTAGTTGTCACCCATGGGTTCAGTGGCTTTGCAGCATGTGGGATTTTCTTGGACCAGGGATCAAACCCATGTCCCCCGGGTTGGTACAGATTCTTTTCCGCTGCTCCACCAGAGAAGTCCTCATTCTGCCTTTCTTGGTTTGAGCTGACTTTTGACCATGACTCTGCTTGTGGGAATCCCCGAAAGGACCCTGTTTCTGGGTGTGACTGCCTAGTTAATGTTGACAGTTATGGATGTAACTTTCATGCAGAAGCATTTTATATACTTTGGTTCATTTGATCATCAAAACGTGCTAGGTAATATCATCCCTATTGTATAGATATGGAGCCTGGGGGCTGTTGAGGTTAAGTACTCTGCCCAGGTCATGACCCTCTAATAAATGATAGGGAAATGATTTGAACCTGGCTCTACTGACTTCTTGGGTCCACACTGTCCTGAGTCTGTCTGCTTAGCTCTCCCTGTGGAGGTGAACTACATGATGTCTGCAAACAGCCTGGCCTGGCAGTCACCCTACCTGGGAGACGGGAGTGCTTGCCTTGGTTGGCCAGCTGGCCCTGACCCCTCCTGCAGTGGCCAAACTTCCTATGAGACTCTTTCTATGATATGTGTGTGTCCCAAGTCCCAGGTGAGGTCCCACCCTCCTGAGCCTCTGGGATCACAGGCTCCCTAGCTCCTCATTGGCTAGTCCATGCTGAAGCACTAGCCAATGGTCTCCAGTCTGAGACCATGAACAAGCAAGTTCTTCTCCACTCCTGAATGCAGGCAGGTGAGGAGTATCGGGACTCTGTTTTCTCAGATGAGTCATGTCCTGTGGAATAGCCTTCCTGCACACAGAAGCACATCAGGAATCAGTGACTCATTTTACAGATGAAGACACTGAGACTCAGTAAGGTTTCATATGGAGAAGGCAATGGCACCCCACTCCAGTACACTTGCCTGGCAAATCCCATGGACAGAGGAGCCTGGTAGGCTGTATTCCATGGGGTCGCTGGGAGTTGGACACGACTGAGCGACTTACTTTGACTTTTCACTTTCATGCATTGGAGAAGGAAATGGCAACCCACTCCAGTGTTCTTGCCTGGAGAATCCCAGGGACGGGGAAGCCTGGTGGGCTGCCATCTCTGGGGTCGCACAGAGTCAGACACGACTGAAGCGACTTAGCAGCAGCAGCAGCAAGGTTTCATATTTTGCTAAAAGTCTTCTGTCTGTCTGCTCATTCAGAAACTATACACTGAGTACTTGCCACCTGCTGGGCCTGCACCTATGTGCAGTGATGAACAAAATGGAAATGGTTCCTTCCCTCAGGGAGGGCAGTATCTCAGGAGAGAAGCAGACGCTTTACAACACACACACACACCCCTATCTATCTGTCTACCTATCATTTATCTGTCTATCCGTTCATAGCCATGATTTCACACTGATATCTCCAATTCCAATCCAACACCACAGGGTTTATTTAGCCATCCCCTGCACTTGTAAATCCTGTGAGAAACCTGGCTCCCATTGACCTCTGCTGCTGCTGCTGCTGCTAAGTTGCTTCAGTCGTGTCCGACTCTGTGCTACCCCATAGACGGCAGCCCACCGTGCTCCCCTGTCCCTGGGATACTCCAGGCAAGAACACTGGAGTATGTTGCCATTTCCTTCTCCAATGCATGAAAGTGAAAAGTGAAAGTAAAGCTGCTCAGTCATGTCTGACTCTTCACAACCCCATGGACTGCAGCCTACCAGGCTCCTCCATCCATGGGCTTTTCCAGGCAAGAGTACTGGAGTGGGGTGCTGTTGCCTTCTCTCCCCATTACCCTCAGTGAATACTTATTTGCTCAAATCCTTCCGTAACCCAGCCCCCAGCTGCAATAGCTGAAAAGCTTACCCTTCACATGCCAACACAGACATGGTGGCTGAAAGTTTGCCCCAGACAAAGAGGAAGAAGGAAGATGGAAGCCAGTAAATTCAATGTTTAGATGGCAAATCAAAGGATAGACAATGATAGACATGTTCCAACAAGTGGGTGTAAGGAACAGCGACGGGCCTGAGACTTGCCCTCCTAGCAAGCTCACAACCCTCAGCCTTCCTCAGTGTCTTGGATGCCGACAAGAGACATGAGATTCCATGGGGCTTCCCTGGTGGTCCAGAGGTAAAGACTCTGCATTTCCAAAGCAGGGGATGTAGCTTTGAGATCTTGCATGCTGGGGAGTGGGGAAGATGAGATTCCTGGGTCAGAGATAAAAGGCTGTTAACTCACAGCCTGCAGGTAGCAAGAGCTTCATGTTTGTGTTGCTTTTCTTTCCCCCCAAGCCCCAAGAATGGGTCCAGAGGGGCCCAGGTAGATACTCTGCTCATATTTAGGAGCCCCCTAACTCAGGAGGCCTCCTTCATAGTAGGATGCCAGCCAAGCTGTGTAGTCCTCAATCAGGGAGGAGCTGATACGTTTGTGATACTGGGCTGTGAGCAAACTTGCCCTCCAGAGGGTTGTAGAGCTGTTCACTATACAAACATCCTCAACAGGAGAGTCTGGAACAGAGGACAGTTCGTGCTTCTGCTTGTTAAAACAGACATGCAGCAATGAGAGATCCATGGAGAAATGCCACCCAATAAGAGATTGTCTTCTAAAAAGTTATTTGTAATTCAAAACATGTTTTCCGAAAGAAAGTTATTTAGTGGTGGACTCTGGGCTTGGCCCCTAACATTGCTGAACTCGAGGGCTCTGCCAGCAGGAGCAGCCATGGTCTGTGGGAGAGGATGTCTGATACACAAGGCAAGTGAAGGGCAGAGTAAAGGGATTAACATCTGTGGATCACCTGTTATATTCAGTTGCTTTACATTTTATGCACTGTTTTGGTTTTCTCCTAAAACGACAATAATGTCCATTTTAAATAGTACATGACAGAGCCAAGGCTCAGGAACGTGGTAAGTTGTCCAAAGCTGATAACTGTCGGAGGTGAGATGTAAGCACCAAGCTTGTCAGTCCTTAAAGTGCCTACCCCCCCCACCCCTCACCCCCGCTGCACCGTGTTTCTGCTTCTTGGGTACAGGGATCCCCTGGCTGGAGGAGCAGTTTCCTTCACATTGTTCCTCCTAGAGGTCTGCGCTGCGCTCACCCCAGACCGGAAGCTCCTCTCCTTCACTTCCTCCCCCTGAAGCCTCCGTCTTCACTCAGGTCCCTCCCTCGAGGACCCACCCCAAAGTGCCCCCAATTAAGTATTCTTCCCTTTCATCATTACCCCCGATTGGAAGTTTTCAGACTCCTTTGGGTGGTTAACTTGGGTGCTCAGAGGAAAACAGAAGGGTGAAACTGTGCAAGAATGTTGGTCTCTTAATCATAATAGTATTTCAAAAGCAATGGGTGGTGTACACCCTTCTTTAACAAACAGCAGGCAGTGCTGAAAACAGTGGGTGTAACCTGTGTATAAAACTGCAAAGACCTGGTCTCACACTATTGATATTTCATTATTTTTCCCCTAATGTGCTTTTTGTGTTCTGGATCCCATCCAGAACACCACATTATGTTTAGGTCTTGTGTCTCCTTAGGCTCCTCTGGGGTTGTACCAGTTTCTTAGACTTTCCCTGTTTTCAGCACCTTGATTGTGTTAAGGGATACTGGTCAGGTATTTATTAGAATATCCATCGGTTTGTTTTTGCCTGATGTCTTTCTGGGGATTAGACTGGGGTTTGGGGTTTTACAGCAGGAGGACCACAGAGTTCCCCCTCCACCCATTCCTGTACTGTACCCTTTAGAGGCAAGTGACTAAGGGTAGCCTACACTTAGTAGGTAAGGAGTTACACTCTACCTTCTTGAGAGGGGGCCATCTACATCAGTAACTTGGAATTCTTCTATATGAGAGAGTTGACCTTTCTATTTAATCATTTATTTATATCAGTATGGATGCATGGGTATTTAATTTATATTTTAGGTTATAATCCAATACTGTGTATATATGTGTTAGTCGCGGTCATATATTTCCTGTATATTTCCTGACCCAGCCCTAGAATAAACCATTTCTCCAAGAAGTCCTGGTTGTTTTCATTGGAGAATGGTACTGAGTGCCAGATCTGGGCAGTGGCCATAATTTGTATTTTAATTTGTAGAAATATGAAGCACTGAGGAATATACATGTTTTATACACTTAAGATGGATCAGCTCAGTGACCATTTCAGTGGAGCCACAATTTGTGCAAGAAACAAGTCTATATTATGAGGATATGCCTGCTCAGGCATCCACCAGTGTGGAAGGATACATAGAAAGCGGGAGCAGCAGAGACCTGTGGGGAGGGAAGTGGAACACAGGGTAGGCAGAGACCTGCTCTCCATGTCCCTGCTAGGCACACGTGTTACCCACTCAAAAGGCACACTGAAGTGGACAAGGATGGAGCTGGATCTGGAGGCTAAATGGAAGGTCCCTTGATGCTGTAGTCTCCTTTGCATTGTCCTCTTCTTCTCTAAATGTTTGTTTCTTCAGCTGCATCAGGTTTTAGTTGAGGCACACGAGTGCTATGTGATGTGGCATCTTTGGTTGCAGCCCCTGGGCTTCCCAGGTGGCACTCATGGTAAAGAACCCTCCTGCCGATGCAGGAGACACAAGAGATGCGGGTTCGATTCCCGGGTCGGGAAGATCCCCCGGAGAAGGAAATGTCAAGCCACTCCAGTTCTTGCCTGGGGAATTCCGTGGATAGAGGAGCCTGGCAGGTTGCAGTCCATGGGGTCTTAAAGAGTTGGGCATGGCTGAGCACACGCACACATGGACTCTACTCCTGGCAAGTGCTCGGGCCCGGTAATTGTGGTTTGCAGGCACTCGAGTTGTAGCATGAAGGCTCCAGAGCGAGGGTCCAGTAGTTGAGGTGCAGGGGCTGAGCCGTTCCGAGGCACGCGGGATCTTCGTTCCTTCACCAGGGATCGTGCCTGCATCTCTTGCATTTCAAGGTGGACTCTTAACCACAAGGCCACCGGGAAAGTCCCTGTCTTCTTTGTTTCCTGCTCTTCCACCCTTTCGTCCTTCAAGAGTCTGTGCTGAATTCCTGAAGCCCATCGGCATCTGTGCAGCCCCCGTGCAATAAATCAGAAGATCATTTTTGAGCAGCGCTGGCTTAAAATACACTGACTTTTTTTTGGTGACCAGGTGGCCTCTAGGAAGTCAAGGGCTGCTGTATGACCGAAGCTGGATGGTTGTGAATCACAACGGCATTTGCCTGAGTCAGAAACAGGAGCCCCGGCTCTGCCTGATTCAGCCCTTCATTGACCTGCAGCGGAGGATCATGGTCATCAAAGCCCAAGGTCCGAAAACAGGGTTCACTTTTACAGCGTAGTTGTCAAGAGTAGCTTTATTCTTATAAAGTAAAATCATGACTTTTCCTCCACTGAATATTAAAATATTCAGAAAGGAAGTGAAGTGATGTATAGCAGAGACAATAGGAAGTTTGTTCCTCTTGTGTTTTTTTTTTTGTTTGTTTGTGTTGTGTGTGTGTGTGTGGAGGATATTTCTGGGAAAAGGTAAAGATCTGACCATCCAATCAGAAAGTAAAGAGGTGTCGATTTTGAAATTGTATGTTGTCCTTTCACTTACATTAGTTTTATTTCCTTTACTCTTCATAGGTTCTGCAAGCTTTAATTCTTCTTTGTAGATTTTTATTATGAACTGTCTAAGACATACACAGTAGACCAGCTCTGTCCGGTGGACCCTTATGTGATGATGGAAATGTTTAGCATCTACATTGTGCTGTTTGGTAGCCATCAATCTGATGTGGCTACTGAGTATGTGTAATATGCAGGATGCTGGAGCTAAATTTTACATTTTATTTAATTTAAATTAATACATGTAGTGGCTACGGTGTTGGACAGCACAAATGTGAATTAGATGCAATCTCAAAAACGACAGAATGATCTCTGTTCATTTCCAAGGCAAACCATTCAATATCACGGTAATCCAAGTCTATGCCCCGACCAGTAACACTGAAGAAGCTGAAGTTGAACAGTTCTATGAAGATCTACAAGACCTTCTAGAGCTAACACCCAAAAAAGATGTCCTTTTCATTATAGGGGACTGGAATGCAAAATAGGAAGTCAAGAAACACGTGGAGTAACAGGCAGATTTGGCCTTGGAGTACAGAATGAAGCAGGGCAAAGGCTAATAGAGTTCTGCCAAGAGAAAACAGTGGTCATAGCAAACACCCTCTTCCAACAACACAAGAGAAGACTCTACACATGGACATTACCAGATGGTCAACACCGAAATCAGATTGATTATATTCTTAGCAGCCAAAGATGGAGAAGCTCTATACAGTCCACAAAATCAAGACTGGGAGCAGACTGTGGCTCAGATCATGAACTCCTTATTGCCAAATTCAGACTGAAATTGAAGAAAGTGGAGAAAACCGCTAGACCATTCAGGTATGACCTAAATCAAATCCCTTATGACTATACAGTGGAAATGAGAAATAGATTTAAGGGACTAAATCTGATAGACAGAGTGCCTGATGAACTATGGCTGGAAGTTCGTGACATTGTACAGGAGACAGGAATGAAGACCATCCCCAAGAAAAAGAAATGCAAAAAAAGCAAAATGACTGTCTGAGGAGGCCTTACAAATAGCTGTGAAAAGAAGGGAAGTAAAAAGCAAAGGAGAAAAGGAAAGATATACCCATTTGAATGCAGAATTCCAAAGAATAGCAAGGAGAGATAAGAAAGCCTTCCTCAGGGATCAATGCAAAGAAATAGAGGAAAACAATTGAATGGGAAAGACTAGAGATGTCTTGAAGAAAATTAGAGATACTAAGGGAACATTTCATGCAAAGATGGGCTCAATAAAGGACAGAAATGGTATGGACCTAACAGAAGCAGAAGATATTAAGAAGAGGTGACGAGAATTTACAGAAGAACTGTACAAAAAAGATCTTCACAACCTGGATAATCACGATGGTGTGATCACTCACCTAGAGCCAGACATCCTAGAATGTGAAGTCAAGTGGGCCTTAGGGAGCATCACTATGAACAAAGCTAGTGGAGATGATGGAATCTCAGTTGAGCTATTTCAAATCCTGAAAGATGATGCTGTGAAAGTGCTATACTCAATATGCCAGCACATTTGGAAAACTCAGCAGTGGCCACAGGACTGGAAAAGGTCAGTTTTCATTCCAATCCCAAAGAAAGGCAATGCCAAAGAATGCTCAAACTACCACACAATCGCACTCATCTTGCACGCTAAAAAAATGATGCTCAAAATTCTCCAAGCCAGGCTTCAACAGTACGTGGTGAGCTTCCAGATGTTCAAGCTGGATTTAGCAAAGGCAGAGGAACCAGAGATCAAATTGCCAACATCCGCTGGATCATCAAAAAAGCAAGAGAGTTCCAGAAAAACATCTTTTTCTGCTTTATTGACTATGCCAAAGCCTTTGACTGTGTGGATCACAATAAACTGTGGACAATTCTGAAAGAGATGGGAATACCAGACCACCTGACCTGCCTCTTGAGAAACCTATATGCAGGTCAGGAAGCAACAGTTAGAACTGGACATGGACCAACAGACTGGTTCCAAATAGGAAAAGNAGCTCAACTGGAATTCCATCACCTCCACTAGCTTTGTTTGTAGTGATGCTTTCTAAGGCCCACTTGACTTCACATTCCAGGATGTCTGGCTCTAGATGAGTGATCACACCATTGTGATTGTCTGAGTCGTGAAGATCTTTTTTTATACAGTTCTTCTGTGTATTCTTCCCACCTCTTCTTAATATCTTCTGCTTCTGTTAGGTCCATACCATTTCTGTCCTTTATCGAGCCCATCTTTGCATGAAATGTTCCCTTGGTATCTCTGATTTTCTTGAAGAGATCTCTAGTCTTTCCCATTCTGTTCTTTTCCTCTCTTTCTTTGCATTGATTGCTGAGGAAGGCTTTCTTATCTCTTCTTGCCATTCTTTGGAACTCTGCATTCAGATGCTTATATCTTTCCTTTTCTCCTTGGCTTTTCACTTCTCTTCTTTTCACAGCTATTTGTAAGGCTTCCCCAGACAGCCATTTTGCTTTTTTGCATTTCTTTGCCATGGGGATGGTCTTGATCCCTGTCTCTTGTACAATGTCACGAACCTTATTCCATAGTTCATCAGGCACTCTATCAGATCTAGGCCCTTAAATCTATTTCTCACTTCCACTGTATAATCATAAGGGATGTTCCATAGTAAGCTTACATTAAAAACATTTAAAACTGAGTTCCTCTCCCCCCACGAAATCAAATCCTCTTTGACTTTAGTATACATCCAATGACAGCAGTGATCATGTCTGTCTTGTTTTCAGCTGTTTATGACCAGTGCCTAGTACAGAACCTGTCTCAAAGAAGGTTTTCAATAAATGTATCTTCCAAGGCCACACCCTATATGGCATCGGAGTCAAGCCTTGTACCTTCTAAATTCCTCAGATCCCTTCTCCATATGTACTGTAGCAGCCTTCACAATCTTGTATCTAATTGTTCATATATATTTACCTTTAGATTTTAAGCTCTGTGGGAAAAGAGATTGTCTGCATCATTTGTCTTTACCACATATTCCAACCTCAGTAAATGTTTACTGAATTAAATAATATTAAAAACTTTAGCTTGTTGTGGCTCTTAATTTTTAAGTAGTTCAAGTGACTTTGTTTCTGGTGATTCAGTGCAGTCATGCTAGAGTAACAATCATAGTGATTATGACACATGCTAAGTGCCATGTGACACATGCTAAGTGACACATGCTTAGGCATAGTACTGTGTTTTCCTGGATTACCTTATAAAATCCTACTCAAACCTATTATTATATTCATTTCACATATGAGAGAACTCAGACACAGATAAGCTAATAACTTACTTAATCTCAAACAGGTAGGAATCAAATCACCCTTAGTTAACTAATATTTATTTTTTATAGCCCCCCCTGGTGTTTATTTTTATATCATTCTTTGCTGAAGAAATACACTTGTTCTTATATAGATTGTTTAAATATGAGTCCATTTGGATTCCAGGACACTCTTACTGGCCATTCAGAGCCTAGAAGTTTTATCAGAAACTTTGTTGGTCATCACTTTGGCGAGCAATTTCAGTAGTCTGGCAGGTGAACCAGAAATTTTCCTGATATAGTTTGATTTCATTTTCAATGTAAGCCACTAGAGACTAGCTATCTTATTGGTTATGAACTCAAGAGTTCAGTCCACTGATGACCTGAGGCTCTGGAGTAGGCACTCACCATGGATCAACTGTAATGCCTTCTGTGGGTGAGATTTGGGTGAGAAGCGTTAGTAATAAATGCAGAAAAGAAAAAAAAATGCTATGCCTCTCTAGTTGACTCGGACCTGGACATTTGAGGAACTGAAAGATCATTTTTTTCTTTAAAATACAAATAAACATGTGAGCAGCATGCAACAAAGCAAGCTTTTTCAGAATATGACAGCCTTTTGTTCAGCTCTGTGTGATGAGAGGAAATTCTTGCACCTCAACTGACTGGAAGGTGTCAGAACATAAATACTTCTAACTAGGCCAAGGCCTCGTTAAAATGCCCTCATTTAACATCAATAAACAAAGCTTTTATCTATTTTCCTGTGAATTCAGTTGGAAATCTCTAAATTCTTGTTGGAAGTCCAGGCGTTTCAGGCCTAAACAGCAAAATGACTTGGTATTTTAATAATTACTTTGATAAAGACTGTGCTTTTTTGGTGCACAACTCCAGGTGGACATAGCAAGGCTGCTGGAATACCCCTAATGACAACTCGAGATAAATACCTCTGAGTTTATTGTCTCAAAACTGTGGTGTGCTTTCCTTTGATTAATGATTTTATTCTGTATTCTCTCCCCTCACAACTCACCATGCCCTAACCATCAGACTATCACCCTTTAGAGCCCTGCTACCTGTGTTTTACCACACTAGACAATTCTACCACACTATTCTTTTTTAGTGTAGTTTTACCACACTACTGTTCATTCCCTTTCCTGCTTCTTCACTTTTGTTTCCTGAGGGAGCATATATTGCTCCTCCTGATAGACACTTACCCAAGGCTTTGTTCAAATGTTACCTCTTTGGGGAAGTCTCTGACAGCCAGCCTCTAATTGCAAAATGAGCTAATCCTCTCTGCTTCCTGACATCATATCTCCATCGCAGTGTATACCACGTGTGTTGCGATTATTTAGGGATATGATTCTTTAAAAATGTTCTACAAGGGGAAGGGCTAGTTTGTGTATGCAAGCATACAGACTAAATAATTTCCTTATTTACTCATACTGAATCTTTTTTTTTTTTTTTCAGCAAGGATTTGAGAAAACTAAAAGGCTGCACTGCAACAACTAAAAAAACAAATAGGTGAGAGTAAAGTACAAATATGTGAATCAGGACACACAGCTGTGAATGACTCAGATAAGTACTGAGATTATATTTTATCCATCTTTATATTTCAATAACTCAGAAAGTGACTAGCATTTAGAAGACAAGTATGTGTAATTTAAATGCATTTATTTATTTTTTATTCATTATCATTGCCCTTGAATCCATTAAGTGGTAATTTATCAAGCCATGAAGCCTCCTCCTATTTATGAACTGATCATTCTGTCATCAACACCAGGACACAACTTATGAAGCACTGGAATTTATCGTTCATTTCTCCCAACAGTTCTCCCCATATATGGATGTGAAACCAAAGATCTAGAGAGATCAAGTCACTTGATCATAGTCACATAGTTTAAACATTGGTGTAATCATCTCTTAGGACCTCATCTGCAAAATGAAAAAGATGAAAAGGAACTCAGCATTTATCCTGCCCAGTCTTTCACATTATATGATTCTAAAGTTATTTTGGATATATTATAGTAAAAGTCATTTCTCATTTTCACTCATTCTAATTCTCTGATGATATTTTATCCTCAGGTTGTCCATAATTGTCCCCAATTCTGTATAATATTTATGCATTATTCAATATTTGATTTCTCCTGTCTCCCATATTTGCTGATTACTTGAAGATCATTAAGTTTGTCTTGTCTGACTAGGGCTTGCCTTTGTAGGTGTCGTAAGAGGTAAGACATATATGGAATGCATGGGTATGATATGTCTACATTGTATGAGCATGTTATGGGAAGAGGTGTGCTACATTCCTGCATTTCATTCAGTGCAGCATCATTTAATCTATATCAGGAACACCGGTGCTTTCTTCTGTTATGCAAGGGATTCTGACACATCTGAACCCACTCCAGTATTCTCTGGCTTCCCTTGTGGCTCAGCTGGTAAAGAATCTGCCTGCAATGCGGGAGACTGGGGTTTGATCCCCGGGTTGGGAAGATTGCCTGGAGAAAGGAAAGGCTACCCACTCCAGTATTCTGGCCCGGAGAATTCCATGGATTACAGTCCATGGGATTGCAAAGAGTCGCACATGACTGGGCGACTTTCTCTTTTGAGTAAACAGGTGGTGGCTGGAGAAAAGGGCTGTTGCTGCTGCTAAGTCACTTCAGTCGTGTCCGACTCTGTGCAACCCCATAGACGGCAGCCCACCAGGCTCCCAAGTCCCTGGGATTCTCCAGGCAAGAACACTGGAGTGGGTTGCCATTTCCTTCTCCAAGGCATGAAAGTGAAAAGTGAAAGTGAAGTCATTCAGTCGTGTCTGACCCTCAGCGACCCCATGGACTGCAGCCTTCCAGGCTCCTCCGTCCATGGGATTTTCCAGGCAAGAGTACTGGAGTGGGGTGCCATTGCCTTCTCCAGGAGAAAAGGGCTAGGAGAAGATTAAAAGCAAACAGATGGGGGTTGTAGGAGGGAAAGAGAAACAGAGGCATTTGTTTGGATATCACTTTCAAATCACAGTTACCAAAAACAAAAATGGATGATTGGAGCAAGATAAGCCTCCATGGTGTGCACTCAAGAAATGAAAATCTAACACAAGACAGATGAAAAATTTCCATGAGGTGATGACATCATACTTTTTTCTTAGAAACTAATCAGAACTGTTTAGAAATGTAGTCTAGGATATTCTGGCCTGACTACAAGCTCATCAGAGCAATTTCTTGAGAGGACATTTCTTTCCACCCAAGAATCATTCTTTGAGCATTTGAGAAAGTTTTATTTGCAAAGCTTCTATAGAGAGAAATTATTTTAAACCAGCCTCAGCATGAAACTTGTAATCAAGATTGGCAGAAGAAATATCAATAACCTCAGATATGCAGATGATACCACCTTATGGAAGAAAGCAAAAAACTAAAGAGCCTCTTGATGAAAGTGAAAGAGGAGAGTGAAAAAGTTGGCTTAAGGCTCAACATTCGGAAAACGAAGATCATGGCATCTGGTCTCATCACTTCATGGAAAATAGATGGGGAAACAGTAGAAACAGTGGCTGACTTTATTTTTCTGGGCTCCAAAATCACTGCAGATGGTGATTGCAGCCATGAAATTAAAGGACACATACTCCTCAGAAGAAAAATTATGACCAACCTAGACAGCATACTAAGAAGCAGGGATATTACTTTGCCAACAAAGGTCCGTCTAGTCAAGGCTATGGTTTTTCCTGTGGTCATGTATGGATGTGAGAGTTGGACTATAAAGAAAGCTGAGAGCCGAAAAAGTGATGCTTTTGAACTGTGGTGGTGGAGAAGACTCCTGAGAGTCCCTTGGAATTCTAGGAGATCCAACCAGTCCATTCGAAAGGAGATCAATCCTGAATATTCATTGGAAGTACTGATGCTGAAGCTGAAACTCCAATAGTTTGGCCATCTGATGCAAAGAGCTGACTCATTTGAAAAGACCCTGATGCTGGGAGAGATTGAGGGCAGGATGAAAAGGGGATGACAGAGGATGAGATGGTTGGATGGTATCATCAACTAAATGGACATGGGTTTGGGTAAACTCCGGGAGTTGGTGATGGACAGGGAGGCCTGGCATGCTGTGGTTCACGGGGTCACAAAGAGTCACACACTACTGAGTGGCTGAACTGAACTGAGCATGAAATGTATAAGGAGGTATCTTCCCAAGTCTACAATTATAACTCTGGAAAATGTTATTGTTTGGTTACTGGACTTGTGAAAACAGTCCTTTGTGTAACAACTTGTACTAAAAGTAGTGTTGGCAAAGTAATGTCTCTGCCTTTTAACAGAGACATTACTTTGTTGCCATTACTTTGCTAACAAAGGTCCATCTAGTCAAAGCTATGGTTTTTCCAGTAGTCATGTATGGATGTGAGAGTTGGACTATAAAGAAAGCTGACACTGAAGAATTGATGTTTTTGAACTGTGGTGTTGGAGAAGACTCTTGAGAGTCCCTTGGACTACAAGGAGATCCAACCAGTTCATCCTAAAGGAAATCAGTCCTGAATATTCATTGGAAGGGCTGATGCTGAAGCTGAAACTCCAATATTTTGGCCACCTGATGTGAAAAACTGACTTACTGGAAAAGACCCTGATGCTGGGGAAGATTGAAGACAGGAGAAGGGGATGACAGAAGATGAGATGGTTGTGTCATGCGAATGTACGTTCCTCGGTTCTTTGTCTCATCACAACAAAGATTTGGAGTGACGGACATTAAAGCCCTTGGTGTGTCATTGCTCTCGGGTCTTGGATAAACCGTGTTATAGCTCTTAGGCAAATCAGTGTTACAGCTCTATTTTATTTAAAAGATAGCAGGAGAATCCATCCTCGAAGGGTGAAGGCATGCCAATCCAAAGACTTGAGGGGAAGAGAGTGGAGGAGCGCATGGGGGAGGGGGAGAGAGAGAGAGAGAGAGAGAGAGAGAGAGAGAGAAAGAGTGCACACACGTGGGAGAGAAAGAGAGAGAGAAAGCGCTTTGACTCCTCCTTTTATATGTTTTTTTTTTTTTTTCCTCCACTTGGGCCTGCCCTATGCAAATTGAGATTAGCCAGGAGTGCTGTTTGTTCTACCTGAGGTCTTCACTCTGGTCCTCGGACCTTCTTCTGTTCTATTTTCACTGGCTTTTCCCTTCCTTGTCTTTTAGCCACCGCCATTTTGGACTCCTTTTCCCTATTCTACCTACCTAACAGTTGGATGGCATCACCAACTCAATGGACATGAGTTTTAGTAAGTTCTGAGAGTTTGTGATGGACAGGGAAGCCTGGCATGCTGCAGTCAATGGAGTTGCAAAGGGTCAGGTGTGACTGAGCAACTAAACTTTATTAAAAAGATGGAGCCAAGTCATTTTGCTAAGTCAAATTAGCCAGTCACAGAGGACAAGCACTACATGATTCAACTTATGCGAGGAGTCTAAAACAGTCAACTCATAGGAACAAAGAATGCAGTGCTGGTTGAGAGAGGCTATCAAAAGGGGGAAGTGGAGAGTGTAAACAAGTATAAAGTTTCAGTTCTATGAAATGAATATATTTTAGAGATCTGCTGGATTTGACATTGTGCTTCTATGGTTAATGATACTGTGTGATTCACTTAAAGCTTGTTAATATGGGAGGTCTCATGTTAAGTGGGAGAAGGCAATGGCAACCCACTCCAGTGCTCTTGCCTGGAGAATCCCATAGATGGAGGAGCCTGGTAGGCTACAGTCCATGGAGTCGCTAGGAGTCGGACATAACTGAGCGACTTCACTTTCACTTTTCACTTTCATGCATTGGAGAAGGAAATGGCAACCCATTCCAGTGTTCTTGCCTGGAGAATCCCAGGGACAGAGGAGCCTGTTGGGCTGCGGTCTATGGGGTCACACAGAGTCGGACACGACTGACGTGACTTAGCAGCAGCAGCATGTTAAGTGCTCTTACTGAAATTTAAAAAATAAAATAAAATAAAATCCTTCTGTCATTAACAGATGTAAATTTCTCTGAACTGACCTAGTAAAATATTTTAAGGTACATGCCATGCGTTATAATTTTTGACTATTTAATATTTCTAAGCAGGCTGCTTCTCTGTAGAGTTGGGTGCTCTGACTCACAGTGATTTGAAAAGTGGTTGGTTTAATATTAAGTACCTAGAGATTGTGTAATTAAAACCGAAGGATATTTCACCTCATTACCTTGTTAACTGATGGTGAATTCTATTCAAAGGAGGTAAATGAATTTTGAATGATAACTCTTAAAACAGAAAATATAAGTTGAACATGCTGTCTTTTCAACACAGCTGGATTTTTAATGGTTATATTAAGAAAGGAAAACTGATAGCTCTTGAGGGGAAAAAGTATGAACACTCCACTTTATAGCTGTGATAAAGCATTACAGATAATGAAAGTCAAGCAATTTTATTAGGAGAAAGATAGAGAACCTAACTAAAACCCAGCTCTCTCTATATAACATCAAGCTTTGAATCTCTGTATACTTACATTTCTGATTACCTTAATTTAGCTAAAATCATTTCTGCAAACAGGCAAATATACATAATTTTTTCATGGTAAAGGGAAAGAAAAAGACCATGTTTGTTTCCTTTTATAACACATATCTGTGACTGATGATTGGAAACTGTTCATTTGATTTACCAAAACTGGGGCCACTCTGTAGTTTTAGAATACATTGAGAATCATCCTTTATTTTTTGTGAAATTAAAATTTTAAAAGATGATAGCAGCCATTGAACAACTAAGGTGTGCTTCTTAAACAGTACATTGTTGTCCAAATCACCATGTCAGTAACAAAGTGCCTGTCTGGCCTTTTAATAAACATGTAAAAAGAGAATTTTAAAGCTGCTCATAGTTTACCTTCTGGGTTTTAATTTCCACACATAGCTTGTTTAAAAAGTATCAGTTCAATTCAGTTGCTCAGTCATGTCCGACTCTGCGATCCCATGAACTGCAGCATCATGTAAATCCAAATTTTGAGTCATTTAAAGTATTCATTGTTTGTTTGAAAGTCTCTGGAAGTATCTCAGGAGCTAATAACTACTACCATACAAACATGTATTCAGTTCAGTTCAGTTGCTCATTCATGTCCGACTCTGTGACCCTATGGACTTCAGCATGCCAGGCCTCCCTCTCCATCACCAACTCCAAGAGTCTACTCAAACTCATGTCCATTGAGTCAGTGATGCCATCCAACAGTCTCATCCTCTGTCATCCCCTTCTCTTCCTGCCTTCAATCTTTCCCAGCATTAGAGTCTTTTCAAATGAGTCAGTTCTTCACATCAGGTGGCCAAAGTATTGGAGTTTTACCTTCAGTTCTTCACATCAGGTGGCCAAAGTATTGGAGTTTTACCTTCAGCATCAGTCCTTTCAATGAATATTCAGGACTGATTTCCTTTAGAATGAACTGGTTGGATCTCCTAGAAGTCCGAGGGACTCTCAAGAGTCTTCTCCAACACCACTGTTCAAAAGCATCAGGTCTTCAGTATCAGCTTTCTTTATAGTCCAACTCTCATATCCATACATGACCACTGGATAAAACATAGCTTTGACTAGACAGACTTTTGTTGGCAATGTAATGTCTCTGCTTTTTAATTTACTGTCTAGGTTGGTCATAACTTTCTTTCCAAGGAGTAAGCGTCTTTCAATTTCATGCTGCAGTCACCATCTGCAGGGGTTTTGGAACCCCCAAAAATAAAGTCTGTCATTGTTTCCACTGTTACTGCATCTGTTTGCCATGAAGTGATGGGACCAGATGCCATGGTTTTAGTTTTCTGAATGTTGAGTTTTAAGCCAGCTTTTTCACTCTCCTCTTTCACTTTCATCAAGAGGCTCTTAAGTTCTTCACTTTCTGCCATATTTGCCATAATGTAAATATGTATTATGAATTGTTAAAAAAAATTTTCCTGCCATTTTAATTTGTTGCAATATAGTATAATGAGGTCAAGCCTGTTTGTTTGGTTAAGAAAGAAGTATTCAGAATAAAAATATTACTGGGCTAGAATAAGAGTTTTAGAAAGCTTCATAAAAATTTTCTTGGCTGAATCACTAATTTGTAATGTCAATGTGAGGATTCCATATTCATTAAATCCACTTCTAGATTTATTTTATTAAATAGGTGAATGTAAGGCTTAATGCTCATCAGTGGTAGGTTTACATGTTTTGGGGATGATTTTTGAAGTTCAAGTATTGAGCCAATGTTGCAGAAATCAAAATCCACGGGTGGTGTCTTAAAGAGACTACTTTGATTTAATCATTTCTCCTTTGTAAGTCACTTCATACATGTCAAGCACTGAGTTAGAAGTCCTGTCAGGTAGAAATGCAGGAAAGAATCAGTTACATGCTCTACGCTCATGGAGAGCAGTTGTAGAGGTAGGCTGTCCACATACACTGTGGTGTGTCCAGCACTCGATCTGGCCATGTAGACCTGGACATGGTAGACATATTAAGTCTATGTATTAAATAGACAATGCATATTTATTTCTTGAATTCATGAACAAATATGTTTCAAGTGTGTGCATACTAAGTCGCTTCAGTCTGTGTCCGACTCTTTGCACCCTATGGAGTGTAGCCCACCAGGCTCCTCTCTCTGTCCATAGTATTCTCTAGGCAAGAATATGGGAATCAGTTGCCATTTCCTTTTCCCCACCCAGGGATTGGACCCGAGTGCCTTATGTCTCTTGCATTGGCAGACAGGATCTTTACCACCAGCCCCAACTGGGAAGCCCATTTTGTAGTATGCTGCTGCTAAGTCGCTTCAGTTGTGTCCGACTCTGTGTGACCCCATAGATGGTAGCCCACCAGGCTCCCCCATCCCTGGGATTCTCCAGGCAAGAACACTGGAGTGGGTTGCCATTGCCTTCTGCATTTCATAGCATAGGGACACACAAATGCTCTGAGAACTCACAAAAGTGAGGGCTTCCTTTTAACTCAAAGAGATAGTGACTTGAATATAGAGGAAGATTTTTTCTGCTTTAGTGCAGTATTGAAACATTTTTAAGGTTTTAATACAACTCTAATCATTAAAAACAACGATGTTAACTAGATTTTTAACCTTAGACGCTTAACTTATCAGTTGTCTTGAAATAAACTTGTTCTTTATTGCAGATGCAAATGTTTAAGGATATGTCAACAATTATGAAAATTGAAAGAAACTTTGATAAACACCATAAAAGAATAAGATCATAGAAAGAGCTCCACCTGCCTGGGTCAATCCGTGCAAAACTAAGGGAGGGATGATATTTAAGAGTAAAACTTTCTTCCTCATACCAATCTTAAGTGCTAGGATGTTGTCTTGAACATCTCAGTTTTAGTTACTAATCCATTGTAGTCGCTTAATCACAGAGTTAGCTGAGCATTTTTATAATCTTAGTCACCTCTTAAGTTAATGAAGTTCATGAGATAGTCAATTTCCTTCTTCTTCTGTACTCTCATCTCTAAGATTAAATTGTGTGAAATGCTACTCAAAATTTATGAATATATAAAAGCTACACAATGAGTTATACTCTTTCTTAAGTAGCTGAACTGCCCTAATCATTTTTATAGAAGTTATCATATTCATTTATTCATTTTCTCCATTCCAATTTAAGAAGTGGTTACTATGTGCCAGATAATGGACCTATACCTTGGAGACACAAAGAAAAGCAAAGACATTTACATTGGTATCTACTCCAATGTAACTCATGGTCCAGTTACAAAAAAAAAAAAAAAGGACATGTTGCTTTCTTAAGAACAATGAAAGAAGGAAATATAGCACTGTGATAGAGACAGATAGGGGTAGGATAGCTAGTTTAGACTGCTGGACAGAGAATTACTCCTTGAAAAAGTGACATTTAAACTGAGCTCAGAAGGATGAGAAGGAGCTAGCCATTCAAACAGCATAAGAAAGAATTTTTTTTTTTCAGGAAATAACACATGTCAATTCCCTAAGGTGAGTAAGAGACTGATTTGTTATAGGAACAGAAAAAAAAAAAAAAAAAGGCCAACGGTTAAACAATGAGGGAGTAGCATAAGATGAAACTGGAAAGAAGGGCAGGAGACTGGACCATGCAAATCCTTAGAGGCCAGCATGTAGAGGTGGGACAATATTGAAATCTTGCATATAGAATATATCAGGATATGACTTAATTATTAAGATGGTTCTGGATATGGTAAAGAGAATAGATTAGAATAAGGAATGAGTTGGAGGAGGATGGTTTTTTCCTTAAGAACCTTTTTAAGTGATTCAAGCAAAGATTTGAAGGTGATTTAGACCAGGATAGTGACAATAGAAATGAATGTATTAAAGAGACATCTGCAAGTTTATTTGATAGGGTAAAATTATAAGTAGACATTTACTTGTGTTTATCCACTTACAGCATGGAGCCCATTGAAAGGAGGGACTAAATCTTGTTTATCTCTATTTCCACTCCCGGCTGGGAAAGTTTAATGAAAAATGATTTTTATTCCATAACTTGGGGTTTCTGGGTTATGACAGGTGCTCATCAAATCTTGAAATAGATGAATCAATTTTGTATCTGCTATCTAGAGAGAGAAAAAAAGGAAGAATTTATCTTTTTTTGCCCCTCTGGTTTTGATAAACTACAATGCAACAGGCATGGCGACATTCTCTTTCTCTATTGTCCCCTCACCTTCAAGATCTTATAGACTTCAGTGATATGCTTTCCTTATTTTTCTCTTTCAGGTTGAAAAAAGAGAATCTTTTGATTTTTTTTTTTTCATGTATGACAGTTCCTTATTTTCACTGGTTATTTCTGTTTCGTCCCCCTGTATTATCTTCAGCTTTTTTATATCTTGTTTGAGATGTGATAGCACAATACTCCTGGGGTGAGCATACTACAATCCTGTATGGCAGTTGAATGTTGGGTTTTGTTTTATTCCAATATTCCAATTGTCTAATAAAGCTTAATATTTTCTAGATAGATTTTGGTTATAAGGAGCAGGCTCAAAGACCCATAAGTCTTCTTATAGTAATAATTTACCTTATTTAATACCTTAAAATGAAATATTTTTTCCTTGTCCTTACATACAAATTTTCTCCCATTTCATATGGCCTTATTTATTTTCTTGCACTTTGTCCCTGCCAGTTTAGTATCTCACTATCTGCAAAAGAGCTTAGTGTTAATTTCATTCTTTCCTTCAAATCACTTACAAAAACCATGGGATCAGGCTGACCCCTGGGAGATATCTCCATTTGTAGTTTCTCTCCAGAGCAATTTCCCCTACTCTTAGTTTCTTGTCTGTAAAGCAATTCTCTAGTCATGATGAAAATAATTTTCTGAACTTCATGGTAATTCTGGTGGAAGATTATGTAAATGC
This sequence comes from Aepyceros melampus, assembly GCA_006408695.1. Classification (NCBI taxonomy): domain Eukaryota; kingdom Metazoa; phylum Chordata; class Mammalia; order Artiodactyla; family Bovidae; genus Aepyceros; species Aepyceros melampus. Next base: position 27,983 of record SJXQ01008083.1, on the reverse strand, counting down.
ACTTTGAAAAGGAATATAACATATCCGCATGTTCCATTTTGTTCATATTATTAGTGATCCATGACTAACTCGATCTGATTAGCTGGATATCATTGCTCTTTTAGAACCCACATTTCCTTTTAATAAATATGTTATACATTCTTGAGTAACTCGTTCTTCTATCTATCTATCTATCTAACCTTCCATTAACTTGCCTGATATGCAGGTGAAATTTGTAGATCTTTAACTGTGAAAGTGTCCTCTAGAACTTTTTTTTAATACAATTCAACGTCATCCTTTCAGAATGTATGACTATTTACATTTGTGGCTAATAGCTCAACAGTTTCAACTTTGGATTCTCTAAAATTTTTGAGGCACTTAACAATTTATCAATTAAATCTATAGCATCACACAGAAATCCCTTGCATTCCTATACACTAACAACGAGAAAACAGAAAGAGAAATTAAGGAAACAATTCCATTCACCACTGCAACGAAGGGAATAAAATACTTAGGAGTATATCTACACAAAGAAACAAAAGACCTATATATAGAAAACTATAAATCACTGGTAAAAGAAATCAAAGAGGACACTAATAGATGGAGAAATATACCATGTTCATGGATCAGAAGAATCAATATAGCAAAAATGAGTATACTACCCAAAGCAATCTATAGATTCAATGCAATCCCTATCAAGCTACCAATGGTCTTTTCACAGAATTAGAACAAATAATTTCACAGTTTATATGGAAATACAAAAAGCCTCGAATAGCCAAAGCAATCTTGAGAAAGAAGAATGGAACTGGAGGAATCAACCTGCCTGAATTCAGGCTCTACTACAAAGCCACAGTCATCAAGACAGTATGGTACTGGCACAAAGACAGAACTATAGATCAGTGGAACAAAATAGAAAGCTCAGAGATGAACCCAGGTACATATGGACACCTTATCTTTGACAAAGGAGGCAAGAATATACAATGGAGAAAAGACAATCTCTTTAACAAGTGGTGCTGGGAAAACTGGTCAACCACTTGTAAAAGAATGAAAGTAGAACACTTTCTAACACCACACACAAAAATAATCTCATAATGGATTAAAGATATAAACATAAGGCCAGAAACTATAAAACTTCTAGAGGAAAACATAGGCAAAACACTCTCTGACATAAATCACAGCAGGATCCTCTATGACCCACCATCAAGAATGTTGGAAATAAAAGCAAAAATAAACAAATGGGACCTAACAAAAATCAAAAGCCTTTGCACAACAAAGGAAATGATAACCAAGGTAAAAAGACAGCCTTCAGAATGGGAAAAAATAATAGCAAATGAAGCAACTGACAAAGAATCTCAAAAATATACAAGCAACTCCTGCAGCTCAATTCCAGAAAAATAAACGACCCAATCAAAAAAAGAGCCAAAGAACTAAACAGACATTTCTCCAAAGAAGACATACAGATGGCTAACAAACACATGAAAATATGCTCAACATCACTCATTCTCAGAGAAATGCAAATAAAAACCACAGTGAGGTACCATTCACGCCAGTCAGAATGGCTGTGTTCCAAAAGTCTACCAGCAATAAATGCTGGAGAGGGTGTGGAGAAAAGGGAACCCTCTTACACTGTTGGTGGGAATGCAAACTAGTACAGCCACTACGGAGAACAGTGTGGAGATTCCTTAAAACCTGGAAATAGAACTGCCATATGACCCAGCAATCCCACTGCTGGGATTCACACCAAGGAAACCACAATTGAAAGAGGCATGTGTATACCAATGTTAATCGCAGCACTGTCTATAATTGCCAGGACATGGAAGCAACCTAGATGTCCATCAGCAGATGAATGGATAAGAAAGCTGTGGTACATATACACAATTGAGTATTACTCAGCCATTAAAAAGAATACATTTGAATCAATTTTAATGAGATGGATGAAACTGGAGCCTATTATACAGAGTGAAGTAAGCCAGAAAGAAAAACATCAATGCAGTATACTGTACATATATGTGGAATTTAGAAAGATGGTAACGATAACCCTGTATGTGAGACAGCAAAAGAGACACAGATTATGGAACAGTCTTTTGGACTCTGTGGGAGAGGGCAAGAGTGGGATGATTTGGGAGAATGTCATTGAAACATGTACATTATCGTATGTGAAACGGATCATCAGTCCAGGTTCGATGCATGATACAGGGTGCTCAGGGCTGGTGTACTGGGATGACTCAGAGGGATGGGATGGGGAGGGAGGTGGGAGGGGGGTTTAAGATGGGGAACACATGTACACCCATGGCAGATTCATGTCAAAACCAGTACAATATTGTAAAGAAATTAGCCTCCAATTAAAATAATAAATTTATATTAAAAATAAATAAAATTTACATTTTATTTATACCAAAACCAGTGTTCATTATAATTTTTTCTTCACTCTAAGAAAAAGAAACTAATCAGTTTTCAAAATGAAAATAAATAAATAAAAATAAATCCTTAGCATCCTATAATTATTTGCTTAAATCCTTTTGTGTCACTCTACTTTCTCAACTGTGATATACCTTCTTTGACTTTGTGAGGATTATTCAAGCATTCATTTAATGAACATTTTTGAGGAGACTATATTCCTAACATGGTGAAGATACCATTGAACAATGTAAGGGAAATTTTCAATTCCTACCTTTTAGGATTGAAAGACAATAAACAAATAAGTAAATAATATGTTAGGAAGTTATAAATGTTATGAAGAAAATAAAGCATTTAAGGGATAGAGGATGAGATAAACACTAAGTCACTTCAGTGATGTCTGACTCTTTGTGACCCTATGGACTGTAGCCCACCAGGTTCCTCTGTCCATGGAATTCTCCAGACAAGAATACTGGAGTGGGTTGCCATGCCCTTCTCCAGGAGATGTTCCCAACATAGGGATTCAGCTCATGTCTCTTATGCTTCCTGCACGTGGGTTCCCTACCACTAGTGCCACCTGGGAAGCCATATTTTGTCTTATCCTCATCCAAATTCTTACTGTTAAAACAATAAAAAATAAAAATAAATTAAAAAAAAAACAATAAAAAATATATATTCAAGGTCTCACCTGGCCCTGCCAACTTGCCTTTTTAAACATGTTACTAGAACTGGCTTGTTTCTGACAGAGGCACCCCTTTGGAATTAATAATACTATTCATACAGTAACTATTTGGCCTTACCCAGTTTTATCTCATGCCCCCCCCCTCTCTTTTTTTATGGTAGAACTCCTCCCACATGCCTGGACATCATGAGCAACTATTGCGATGCTACCCCTCTGACCGCACTTTGTTGGTCAAGGGTTGGCTTAAGAGAGGTTACCACAAAATTTTTCCAATTACAACGGAAGAAACATGCTACTTGGTGGCTTGGACTGCACTGTTTTAATATTTTAAAACTCAGTATGGTGTGCATCCTAGGTCTCTGTTTATTTCGCAAGAATTTCGGGGGGTTTCCTAGGAGAATGTCCAAGGATCAAACTTAGAAAAACTTTGGTATAAATCAGGTTGCTCAAATTTCTCGTTGCTTAGAATACTCTGGGAAGATTGTTAAATATATAGGTTTCCAACCTCTTATGTACAGATTCTGATTCAGTCATCTGTATTTTAATAAGTAACTCTAAGTGATTTTTATTTTCAGAAAAATTTAGAAAATGCTGAACTGGATACTCATTCTGACCAGTTCCTTTGCCTGCAATTCAAGTATTTAGCACTTGATGCCATTGTGCCTTTTCTAAAGACTCTGCTATTTTCTAATGGAAGTTCAGCCAACCATCAGCTTCTTCTTCAAAAGAGATAAGTCTTTGGTCATGGCTTTTTTTTTTTTTTTCACTTTTTAATGACTCTATTTACTCATTCAATAAATACAAGGTGCTTACAGGTTAATAATGGGAGATGACAGATATTAAGTGAATAGTCATATGACCCTTGATTGACAATATGAAGCAATAGTAAAACGTACAATAACTGCAAGAGATCTGATAGGGTGGAGCAATAATTCAAGAAAGATTTTCCTGGGAACACGATTTTTAAACTAATTAGATCATGAAACTTGTTTCTGATCCTAGCACATTGAATTACTGGTACAGATCTGTTCCAGATATTCTGACCCTGAGTTCAGTTGTGAATGGATCGATAACTCCAGATTTATTGGACTTTTGTACTGCTCTATGAAAATGTTATGATTTTTCACCTAAGGCTTCTCACAGACATAAGCTTTCTTCATTCTATGTTAGGTAGAATAGATTGGCAAACAGACACCACAAATCTATTGCATTGATCCCATCATGGGTATCCCGGTTTCTCTTCCTGACTTTTTTCACTTCCTTATTTATCAAAAACGTTGTCCAACTGAGTATCTCAGTCTTTGCTCCATATTTAAGTTCTTTCCCTTTCCCTCTCTTGGCCCCAAGGAAAGAACATTCAGAGAGTGACTCTCCAACTACAAATGTAACCATTTCTCTGCTGAATTTAGAAAGGTCCAAATATTAAGCTGTTGTTCAGTAACTAAATTGTGTCTGACTCTTTGTGACCCCATGAACTGCAGCACACCAGGCTACTGTCCTTCACCATCTCCTGGAGTTTGGTCAACCTCCTGTCCATTGATTCAGTGATGCTATCTAACCATCTCATCCTCTGCTGCCCACTTTTCCTTTGCCTTCAATCTTTCCCAGCATCAGGGTGTTTTCCAACGAGCTGGCTCTTCACATCAAGTAGCCAAAGTATTGGAGCTTCAGCTCCAGCATCAATTATTCCAATGAATATTGAGTGTTGATTTCCTTTAGGTTGACTCATTTGATCTCCTTGTAGTCCAAGGGACTCTCAAAAGTCTTCTCTAGCACGTCAATTTGAAAGCATCAATTCTTCTGTGCTCAGCATTTTTTATGATCCAATACTCACATTTGTACATGACTATTGGAAAAAAAAAACCATAGCTTTGGCTATATGGACCTTTGCCAACAAAGTGATGTCTCTTCTTTTTAATACACTGTCTAGCTTTGTCATAGCTCTCCTTTCAAGGAGCAAGTGTCTTAATTTCATGGCTGCAGTCACTCTCAGCAGTGATTTTGGAGCCCAAGAAAATAGTCTGTCACTGCTTTGACATTTTCTCCTTTTATTTGCCATGAAGTTATGGGATGCTATGACCTTCATTTTCTGAATGTTGAATTTTAAGCCAGCTTTTTCACTCTCCACTTTCACCCTAATTAAGAGGCTCTTTAGTTCTTTTTCACCTTCCACAATTAGTGTGGTATCATCTGCATATCTGAGGTTGTTGATATTTCTTCTGGCAAGCTTGATTCCATCTTGTGATTCATCCAGCCAAGCATTTCACATGATGCACTCTGCATATAAGTTAAATTAGCTGGGTGAAAATACATAGCCTTGTAGTACACCTTCCCCAATTTTGAACCAACCAGTTGTTCCGTGCCCAGTTTTTACTGTTGTTTCTTGACCAACATATTGGTTTTTCAAGAGACAGGTAAGGTGGCCTGGTGCTTCCATCTCTTTAAGAATTTTCCACATTTTTTTTTTTTGTGATCCATGCAGTCAAAAGCAAGTGGTTAGCATAGTCAGTGAAGCAGAAGTAAATATTTTCTTTTGCTGAAATTCTCTTACTTTTTCTATTATCCAGGAGATGTTGGCAATTTGATCTCTGGTTTCTCTGTCTTTTCTAAACCCAACTTGTACCTCTAGAAGTTCTTGGTTCACACACTGCTGAGGCCTAGCTTGAAGGATTTTGAACATAACCTTGCTAGCATGTGAAATGAGCCAATTGTCTCCTAGTTTGAACAATCTTTGGCACTGCCTTCATTGGGATTGGAATGAAAGCTGCCCTTTTCCAGTCCTGTGGCCACTGTTTTCCCAATTTGCTGAGTTTTCCCAAATTTGCTGTTTCCCAAACATTAAAAAAATAACTTAAATAATTGTTTTTAGCACTCCTATAAGTATTACAACTTGAAGAAGGAAGAGAAGGAGGAGTAAGATAAAAAGAAGAAAGACTATTATCTACTCAGAGGAAAAATTAATAGATAAGAAACACAAGGATCAAGTGTTTACATTAGTGTGTTAACCACCTTACAATTTTTAAAGGGTTTTAACATACACTTTCATTTGTGCCTGACAATAATCCAATATAAGAGTGGTGTTATTATCATTTTACTGATAATGAAACCAAGGCCCAGAGATAGAAATGTGTAGCTCGAGGTCAAAACTCTACCTAGTTCAATCTGTTTCTATCTCTGATTATAGTGACAAGGTAGCTCATTCAATTTTGTGACTTATCTTATTCTGCTTCTCTTTTCTTGTCCCTGGGAGCCTTCTTATTTGCAGTTCAACAAGGGTCCTGCAATTTCCATTTGCTTTTTGACTTGCTTTTTCCAGCTGTTCCTGCTGTTTCAGGGCTGGGGCATCAAAGCTCAGCTTGAATCCTGCCACTTTAGGCATGGAAACCTTTATCAGTCCTTAACTACAATGAAGTCTTGCTTATTCTCAGCAGAGAAGGTGCTGGAGCAAGAACCCTGTGTTGTTTAGGTGGTTTAGCTGAAGATAGCTCACATCCCCAAAGGATATGGTGTCTAAGTGGGAGAACCTTGTTTGGCCAACTAGCACATGCTGGATTACTGCTCCTTAAAAACCACTGCCAGCCACTCTGCCATCTGTAGCTGTGGTTGCTTTAAGAATTCCTCATCACAGTTTTCTATACAATTCATAAAACCAAAGGATTCTCCCAGCTTTGTGGTCTAAGTTATCATTAGGAATTTTATTTTGTGATTATTTTTATTTTCTTGGGCTTCAAAATCATTGCAGATGGTGATTGCAGCCATGAAAGAAAAGGCACTTGCTTCTTGGAAGAAAATCTATGATAAACCTAGACAGCATATTAAAAGGCAGAGACATTACTCTGTCAACTAAAGTCCATCTAGTCAAGGCTATGGTTTTTCCGGTAGTCATGTATGGATATGAGAGTTGGACTATAAAGAAAGCTGAGAACCAAATAATTGATGCTTTTGAACTGTGGTGTTGGAGAAGACTCTTGAGAGTCCCTTGGACTGCAAGGAGATAAAATCAGTCAATTCTAAAAGAAATCAGTCCTGAATATTCATTGGAAGGACTGATGCTGAAGGTTGAAGCTCCAATACTTTGGCCACCTGATGTGAAGAACTGACTTATTAGAAAAGACCCTGATGCTGGGAAAGACTGAAGGCAGGAGGAGAAGGGGATGACAGAGGATGAGATGGTTGGATGGTATCACCAACTTGATGGACATGAGTTTGAGGAAGCTCAAGGAGTTGGTGATGGACAGGGAGGCCTGGCGTGCTGCAGTCCATGGGGTTGCGAAGAGTCGGACACGACTGAGGGACTGAACTGAACTAAACATGCTTTTCAAACATACAGAACAAGGATTTTCTTACAATTCATAATCTGTACACTACCAAAGACAAGGAGCAGGGGCACTCCTCATGTCCACCTCAGTCAATACTGAGGTGAGTAATCTGGCTGCATTACATGCTGGTTTTATCCTTGTGTCTACTATTTGCTTTGTATCGTTCAGTATTTTTCTCTGGTTCTCAAGCTGGCATCAGAAAGAAATTGCGATTGCTCAGAAGCCCTGCACAAGTATTCTCTCAAGTCCATTTTGGACCCATATTTAAGGTATTCATTTTTCCTACTCAGACATGTCTCTGCTCTTTGCCTTGGGGTGCTCTAACTATATTTGAAAATATCTTTCCTTAAGCTCTGGCCTTTTTCCTTTAGTCCCTATTTTGCCACTTGATTCCGTCTATCATATTCTGACCTCCCCCATCACACACCCACTAATCATTATAATAGAAGTATTTAAACCTCTGATTCATCAATATCAAAATTCTAGTGACTTTAGAGTAAAAATATTGGGGTTGTGATTCTGACTACACTCCTATGAGCTGACTCGATCATGGAAAAGTTATAAATCCTGTATCTTTATCTCTTCATCTGTAGATTGGAATAATTTAAAGCACCTACCCTTGGTTACTGAGAGAATAAAAAATAAAAAGGCATGAAAAATGTTTAGAATAGTGTCTAGTGGGTAATACGAATGCATAATGTGAACTGTATTATTATGACTCCAGTGTATGTTTTTGACAAATAAAGTTAAGCATATTGACCTTAGAGGTTTACCATGAAAATTAGATTATGTATGCAAAATATTTAGCAAGGTTCTGGCAGAATACAGGCATTCAAAAAAATCATACTCCTGTTTTCTGGTCTCCTTTCCCCATTCTATACTTTCTTGACTCGCTTGGAAGACTGTGTTTCCTCATGTATTTTTGCTTTTGTGAATTAATGACTACAAATTTAATGCTATCTTAAAGTGGCAATTTTGCATAAAGTCCTCCCAAATCAAAGGAAAATAAAGAGGAAAATTGTTAAATAGCAGCTATGTTTTCAGGCTAAGAAACATTATAGCAGTGACTCATTTTCAAAAGTTTCTTTAAATTCCACAGTGAAATGGACATTATAATAGTCCTTACCTTCTGGCTGTTAGACGCCTGAGAACTTCCAGAGACACTGAAAGACTATCTGCTCTGCTCAAAGTGATTCTTCTTAATTTCATGAGGTCAAATGTAAAGTGTAATCACTTCACTTCTGTTCAGTTGGTGCCACTATTCATTTTGCTTTTTTTCATAGTCTCATAGATTTCCAGGCTTTTTAGGGGCCAATATCTGCCATCATCTTTAATTCCAGTTCTAGTATTTGAACCTCTTCTTTTTTACCCCTGCCAACTTGTCTTGCGGAGAAGGCAATGGCACCCCACTCCAGTACTCTTGCCTAGAAAATCCCATGGATGGAGGAGCCTGGAAGGCTGCAGTCCGTGGGGTCGCTGAGGGTCAGACCGACTTCACTTTCACTTTCACTTTTCCTTTCATGCATTGGAGAGGGAAATGGCAACCCACTCCAGTGTTCTTGCCTGGAGAATCCCAGGGACAGGGAGCCTGATGGGCTGCCGTCTATGGGGTCGCACAGAGTCGGACACGACTGAAGTGACTTAGCAGCAGTAGCAGCAACTTGTCTTGTAGCTTCTTTTGATACCTTCCAGGAAAAGGGTGCCAAAAATATCCAGAAAGTTGCCTAGACAAGCTTGAGAAAATTCTCCTTTGATTAGCCAAAATCTACTTCCATATATTCTCTCCCAATGTCCAAGATTTGCCTCTTGAGACCTTATAGAACTAATGTCTTTGTTCTTGTGCAATAGCAGTCAATCTATCATTGGAAGGAAGCTTTCATACTTCTTATGGATTTTCCCCCTCAGTCTGATAAAATCTAAGTCAGTATAAGAAAACAAAAATTAAAAACAAAAAACACAAATTAAATTGAAGTTAATATACAAATACTGTAGAACCAGTGATACATTAGATTTCAGTAAAGTGTTCCCTTAAATAAATTTTATATTTGGATATCCATTGCACACCTCCAGATTCCACTTTGTATTCTATTGTTTGAGATGCTAACAGTTGATATTTAGAGAAACATGGCCTCTTAATGAAGACATTTATTCATTTACTCCAAGTTGTAAATATTTGACATAATTTTACATCATAAAAAGTGTATCTTTCAGGACACTATTATATTATATTCTCCTCACATTGGTCCCCTGTCACCTGTAAACTTCATTTATCCGATTGTGAGATATATTTTTATTGTTAAGTTATAATAATCACAGCAGCTTACATTTATATGGGGCATTATGCCTTGCTTCTATATTCAGTTTCCCATTTGAGCTTCATAACATCTCTTGAAGGTACAGAATATATTGAGTTACTATCCTCATTTTACTGTGAAGAAAGTATGGCTCAGAGAAATGAAGCAATTTAAAAAATTAATAAGAGCTGGATGAAGGAATGGAATGTGTTGAATAGAAAATAGATTTCAAATAAAGGGCAATCAGACATTATTTCAATTTCCCTCTATTACTACCTATGTGACCTTAGACAAGTCAATTGCTCTGAGTTTCCAATTTTCTAAAGGCTAATGATAATGTTTATCAGTGAAATAAGTGATGAAAGGAGAAGGCAATGGCAACCCACTCCAGTACTCTTGCCTGGAAAATCCCATGGACGGAGGAGCCTGGTAGGCTGCAGTCCATGGGGTCGCACAGAGTCGAACACTACTGAAGCGACTTAGCAGTAGCAGCAACATACATAATATGATGAAGTATATTCATGATGGAGTATATATATATATAAACACACATATATACAATGAAATATATCTACAAAGTACTATATATATATATATATATATATATGTTCTTTATTTAATAAAGTAGGTATTCTGATTTCTAATTTGTTCCCCATTTCCAGTGTATGTGGGAGGTTCCCCACACCAACAAATAAATCTTCAGGACACCAGCTGGGTGTCCTACAATTTAACTCAATTCTGACACTATCTATCCAGAAACAGCATCAGATTCCATAGGTTAAGGATTCAGTCATATACGACTGCCCCAAATCCAGGTTGTTACCTCTGTTTCTGACCAACCAGTTACAGATTGGAGGTTCCTACAACCTTCTTGGGTTCAATTAATTTGCTAGAGCAATTCACAAAACTCAGCAAAACATTTTATTTACCAGATTGTCTGATTATTATTATACAAAAGGATGTAACTCAGAAATAGCCAGATGGAAGTGATGCATAGGGCTAAGCATGGAACTTAAGTATGGGACTTCCATGTCCATGCCATTTCCAGGCACATTAGTCTCACAGAATCCCCGTATGTTCACCAACCCAGAGGTTCTCTGAACCCCATCCTTTCGGATGTTTATGGAAGACTCATTACATAGGCATGATTGAGTAAATCATTGGCCATTGGTGATGGATTTAACCTTTAGCCCATTTCTCTTCTCAACAAATCAGGAGGTGGGACTGAAAGTTCCAACCTTTTTCCATGGTTGCATACCAGGCAATCAGCCCTCATCCTCAGCTTGTTTCCAAAAGGCATATCATTAACATAAACCCAGTTGTAGAGCAAAGGGGCTTGTTGAGAATAACAAGACACCCATTTCATCTTTATGGCTCTGAAGCTAGCTCTGAAGTTTTCAGGAACTGAGGACAGGAGAACAAATATGATAAAAGATGTTCCCATGACTTCCTTGGTGGTCCAATGGTTAAGAATCCACCAGCTAATGCAGGAGACACAGGTTGGATCCCTGGTCTGGGAAGAATCCATATGCTGTGAGGCAACTAAACCCTGCACTCTAGAGCCTGCAAACCATGAATACTGAGCCTGACTGCCACAATTACTGAAGTCTGCATGTCCTAGAGCCCATACTCTGCAACAAGAGAAGCCACAGTGATGAGGAACCCATGTACTGCAACTAGAGAAAGTCTGCATGCAAAAACAAAGATGCAGCACAACCAAAAATAAATAAATAAATAAATAACATATTTTTAAAAATTTTAGAAATGTTCCCATTGCTCTTAACTACTCAAGAAATTCCAAGAGTTTTGCAAGCTATGAGCCAAGAACTGTGGATGAAGACCAGAAATACATGAGAAATATATTATGGTTACCTGTATGTGTTAGTCACTCAGTTGTGCCCGACTCTTTGTGACCCCATGGTCTGTAGCCCAACAAGATCCTCTGTCCATAGAACACTCCAGGCAAGAATACTGCAGTGGGTTGCCATTTCCTTCTCCAGGGGATCTTCCCAAGCCAGGGATCGGACACAGCTCTTCCACATTGCAAGCAGACTCTTTATGCACTGAGCTACCAGGGAAGCCCTTATGAACAAATATATATTTCACATATATATAAAATACCTATAAAACTTTATAGCTCAATAAATTGATAGCCACTATTTTTATGAGTAGCAACAACACATAAAATCATTCATTTATCTTTAAAGCAGGAAGACTAGAACTTGACTCATATGATTGTCATTAGTATTAAATGAGATGTTAAAGCAAAAGTATTAATATCTATATTTATTGTTATACATGCAGGTATTCAATCACTGATAGCCAATATTGATTATTTTTATGTTAAGACTCACTTTCCTGAAAGTGACTAAAATCTATCAAATTTAAGCAAAGATGGGGACTTCTTACTGATTCAAGTAACTAAATAATGAATGGATATATCTTGCTTCTGCTGTGCCTAGATAAAGAAAATTAAATGATGTCTTCAGGATATTTTTCCACTACCTAACCCATTTTTTTCTGTGTTAACTCCATTATCAGATGATTTCAAGCTATCTTCCAGCAATTCCAAAGTCTACACACCCCAGTGTTTCTACCTAATGGAAAAGAGCAAAAGTTTTTATCCAAGCATTTTCAGTAAATGTGCCAAAGTTCATTTGATTATGTTAGCCTAGTTTATATGCTCATCCCTGTATCCATCAATCTGTTCAGAGGAATACGATGTGTAGGTTTACTTATTCCTGAGTGACATGCAAATGTTTAACACATTGTTACTGTTCTGTATACACTTGCTCTAAAAGGAGATAGTTCCACATTATTGATCTATGTAATTAGGTTGTTTCATTGTAATCCCCATAGCCATAGTTCACTACCATCTATACTGTCTCTCATTTTCCTGCTTAGTAACACAGAAGAGTAAAACTTAGCACAAATGAGTTCAACAGAACCGTTAATTAACATACTAACCAGATCACACTATTCACTGTAATTAAATATTTATGTGATGACTCCTTATATTGTGTAATAGTACCCTACCTTGGGCACTGTAATGAAGATTAAAAGAAAGCCCTACTTTCAAGAGGGTCCCAGACTCATGGGGTCACAGAAACAGCTTGAAACCAAGTTCCCTTAAAGTTAATTTTTCCTGCCGAGTTTATGGTTAACCTCTCTGTCCAAACACTATTCCCTTTCTTGTCCCACCCAATTTCCTCTCAGGATTGAGGAATATCAAATAAAAGGGGGAATTGAAACTGACCATGATCCTAAGCTCAACATTCAGAAATGAAGATCATGGCATCTGGTCCCATCACTTCATGGGAAATAGATGGGGAAACAGTGGAAACAATGTCAGACTTTATTTTATGGGGCTCCAAAATCACTACAGATGGTGACTGCAGCCATGAAATTAAAAGATGCTTGCTCCTATGGTTTTTCCAGTGGTCATGTATGGATGTGAAAGTTGGACTGTAAAGAAGGCTGAGTGTCAAAGAATCGATGCTTTTGAACTGTGATGTTGGAGAAGACTCTTGAGAGTCCCTTGGACTGCAAGGAGATCCAACCAGTCCATCCTAAATGAAATCAATACTGAATTTTCATTGGTAGGACTCATGCTGAAGCTGAAACTCCAACACTTTGGCCACCTAATGTGGAGAGCTGACTCATTGGAAAAGACCCTGATGCTGGGAAAGATTGAGGGCAGGAGGAGAAGGGGACGACAGAGGATGAGATGGCTGGATGGCGTCACTGACTCCATGGGCGTGGGTCTGGGTGAACTCTGGAAGTTGGTGATGGACAGGGAGGCCTGGCGTGCTGCGATTCGTGGGGTCGTAAAGAGTCGGACACGACCGAGCGACTGCACTGAACTGAACTCCTTGGAAGAAAAGTTATGACCAACCTAGATAGCATATTCAAAAGCAGAGACATTACTTTGCCGACTAAAGTCCGTCTAGTCAAGGCTATGGTTTTTCCAGTGGTCATGTATGGATGTGAGAGTTGGACTATGAAGAAGGCTGAGTGCTGAAGAATTGATGCTTTTGAACTGTGGTGTTGGAGAAGACTCTTGAGAGTCCCTTGGACTGCATGGAGATCCAACCAGTCCATTCTGAAGGAGATCAGCCCTGGGATTTCTTTGGAAGGAATGATGCTAAAGCTGAAACTCCAGTACTTTGGCCACCTCATGTGAAGAGTTGATTCATTGGAAAAGACTCTGATAATGGGAGAAATTGGGGGCAGGAGGAAAAGGGGATGGCAGAAGATGACATGGCTGGAAGGCATAACTGACTCGATGGATGTGAGTCTGAGTGATCTCCGGGAGTTGGTGATGGACAGGGAGGCCTGGCGTGCTGCGATTCATGGCGTTACAAAGAGTCAGACACGACTGAGCGACTGAACTGAACTGAATGATCCTATGGGGACTTCCTTCCCAGGTACAAAACCCCCTTCATTTCTTGTTTGTAGAAAAAAGGCTTTATTTAGTCTCCAAGGCCTTTCCTGAGCGCCAAAGTGTAGCCTCAAACAATTACTAACTAAGGAAATCAAGGAATGAAGAAACAAAGGAAGAGGAATTAAACAAGAAAAGTAAAGATATCATAAACATATTAATAGGTCACTGATAAAAGAGTCCTAATTCCTCCTCAAGGGCTGTGCATATCAATCTGACACATATCTTTGAGTGGTTCTGCAAAAACCAAGACCCCCTCAACCCAGGAGGAGGATGGTGACTATTTGCTGACCGCATATAAACCCCAGTCTGGTTGGAAGCAGAAGGTTGATGATTAACTTTATGGAAACGTCACCCCACTACCTTATCACCAACCAGTCAGAGCAGAGCCCACAAGCTGCGACAATGCTGCCTTAAAAAACCCTTCCCTGAAAGCCATTGAGGAGTTCAGGTTTTTTGAGCACTGGCTGCTCTTTCTCCTTGCTTTGTGCAAATAAATATATGGGCTTCCCTGGTGGCTCAGATGGTAAAGAGTCTGCCTGCAGTGCTGGAGACCTGGGTTTAATCCCTGGATTGGCAAGATCCCCTGGAGAGGGAAATGGAGACTCACCCTAGTATTCTTGTCTGGAAAATCCCATGGATGGAGGAATCTGGTCAACTATACAGTTCATGGGGTCGTGAAGAGTTGCACATGACTGAGAGACTTCTCTTTTTCTTTCTTTTGTTTCAGTAGGTTGGCTTTGCTGCACAGAAGGTGAGCAGACCCACATCCAGTTCAATAAGTTTTTTTCTAATATATGGGTGAATATGGGCAGTAAGATAGCAGGTCTATTGCAAAGTGCTCTAGAAATGCAGAGGATGATATTCATCCACTGAAACAGAGACAAAAACTGAAGAGAAACGGTGATAGAAATTTGGTGGCAAGTTGAGAAAACTTTGTTTTAAGGTGTTAACACTATAGTTCTCCAAAGTTCATAGACCAGGGTGTATGTTGAGGAAGTTATCATGAAGCCAGGGAGCATGTCATTTGCAGATTTATAAATGCATTTTTTTCCTTTTTTCCCCAAGGCATTCTTATTTTTCCTGTCTCTTGTTTCCATCAGATAGAAGAAAATCAATTATATCTATCAATTTCCACAGGCAATTCCTCAGTTGCCTCAACCAACCCACCCCTGGGGCTTACTATTCTGATTATAGTGGATTAAGTACCAGTGTTCATTCATTCATTCATTCATTCAATCTAACCAGTCAGTGAGCTCCTGCAAGGTGTCACTTGTGTACCAGTCACATTAAGGGATAGAAAGATGCTAAGATATGTTTGTTTCTTGCCTAAAATTTAATGTTTATACATTTTGTTTGGGGTACCAACTTAAAAAGTATAATGTACTAGAGATCTATCTATGGAACATTTCTAGAAACATTAGAAGGAAGAATTAATGTTGCCTGATAATGATGCAGATGGATGTTTGGTAGGAAAGTTTTCACTGAGGGGATGACATTTGAGCTGGGTCTCTAAGCAGGGGAAGAAATTTGGTTAAAGGAAGAGAGACATAAATAAACCACCTTGAGAGTTCCCAATAATTTGGCAGTAAGTTGATATGACTGGAGTTGGTGCAGTTCTAAGAGAAGAAGTGGCAAGAGATAAGGCCAAAAATGTGTGCAGTCAGCAGATCAGGAAATATCTTAGAGATTTGACTTCATCTTTTGACACCATTTTTATGATGGTTGTGCAGGGGATCATGGCTGGGATAGAGACACTGGCATGGGAAAAATTCAATCAGGGAAGTGATAAAATTGCTAGACATAATGCCAAGTATAATTACTAAGTTAGAGAACAGAAGGCTATTTGCAACATTTTATAGAAGTCCTGTTTTAGGAAAATCTAGTGAACACAAATGCAACCTAAAATTAAATACATGAATAAACAGATAAATAATTCTCCACTTTAGGGAAAATAGTCATTGAAACTGAGACCTTCCCTGGTGTAATATCACATATAATTCTATTTATACTAAATAATCACAATATTTTCCAGAATTACTTCCATTATCTAAACCAAGGACTACTTGCTTATTTGAGCCAAATGTGTAAATAGGACACAAATTGATGATGTAGCTGAAATGCACTGCTGGACATATCTAATATTTAAAGAGAAAACTGAAGATGACACAGCTATGTTCTCATAATATACCAGAGTCTCACTTTAACAGTGACCTTGGGATCCTTGCTGTAAGATCATCAGACAGGTGAAAGAAAGCAGCAACAGAAATAACTCATGATACCTGAATAACTAAATCCTCTTATATTAAATCCAAAACCTCATCTTAATCTGATTTCTATGCCATGAGAATACCAGGTTTATATTCAAATTATGATGACTTTGTGCTTTTTATTTAGGAAGATTACAGAGATTAGTATTCAAAAGTAGTTTGAGGCTTGAATTTCCAAAGCTGTTGCAAAGACTTACAGAAGGCCATATACATCTTTTAGTTTTTCTTATTGACTCTGCAGTTGTAGCTTAAGTGTTTACTCTTGACACCATCATACTCTTATTCCTTTCAAGCTTTTAGCTGAAGCAAAGTTTTTATTAAACGCCAGTGAAACTCTGAAAAGCCATTCAGAAGGACATGTGTATGGTAACTTTCAAAACCATCATTTGAAAAAAAAAGGATAAATTTGCATGCGTTTGAATATGATATCAAGGAAAGCCACTAAATATAAATGGTTTACCAATTTTTCTTTCCATAAGCTCATGAAATATGTTTCAATCATTATTCTTTTTTAATATAAATTTATTTACTTTCATTGGAGGCAAATTACTTTACAATATTGTATTGGTTTTGCCATACATCAACATGAATCCACCACGGGTGTACATGTGTTCCCCATCCTGAACCCCTCATCCCCTTCCCTCCCCATACCATCCCTCTGGGTCATCCCAGTGCACCAGCCCTGAGCATCCTGCATCATGCATCGAACCTGACTGGTGATTCATTTCACATATGATATTATAGATGTTTCAATGCCATTCTCCCAAATCATCTCACCCTCTCCGTCTCCCACAGAGTCCAAAAGACTGTTCTATACATCTGTGTCTCTTTTCCTGTCTTGCATACAGGGTTATCGTTACCATCTTTCTAAATTCCATATATATGCTTTAGTATACTGTAGTGGTGTTTTTCTTTCTGGCTTACTTCACTCTGTATAATAGGCTCCAGTTTCATCCACCTCATTAGAACTGATTCAAGTGTATTCTTCTTAATGGCTGAGCAATACTTCATTGTGTATATGTACCACAGCTTTTTATCCATTCATCTGCTGATGGACATCTAGGTTGCTTCCATGTCCTGGCTATTATAAACAGTGCCGCAATGAACATTGGGGTACACATGTCTCTTTCAATTCTGGTTTCCTCTGTGTGTATGCCCAGCAGTGGGAGTGGTGGGTCATATGTCAATTCTATTTCCAGGTTTTAAGGAATCTCCACACTGTTCTCCATAGTGGCTGTACTAATTTGCATTCCCACCAACAGTGTAAGAGGGTTCCCTTTTCTCCACACCCTCTCCAGCATTTAACATTCATCTGCTGATGGACATCTAGGTTGCTTCCATGTCCTGGCTATTATAAACAGTGCCGCAATGAACATTGGGGTACACATGTCTCTTTCAATTCTGGTTTCCTCTGTGTGTATGCCCAGCAGTGGGAGTGGTGGGTCATATGTCAATTCTATTTCCAGGTTTTAAGGAATCTCCACACTGTTCTCCATAGTGACTGTACTAGTTTGCATTCCCAACAACAGTGTAAAAGGGTTTCCTTTTCTCCACACCCTCTCCAGCATTTATTGCTGTTAGACATTTGGATAGCAGCCATTCTGACTGGCATGAAATGGTACCTCATTGTGGTTATGATTTGCATTTCTCTGAGAATGAGTGATGTTGAGCATCTTTTCATGTGTTTGTTAGCCATCTGTATGTCTTCTTTGGAGAAATGACTGTTTAGTTCTTTGGCCCATTTTTTGATTGGGTCATTTATTTTTCTGGAATTGAGCTGCAGGTGCTGCTTGTATGTTTTTGAGATTAATTCTTTGTCAGTTGTATCATTTGCTATTATTTTCACCCATACTGAAGGCTGTCTTTTTGCCTTGCTTATAGTTTCCTTTCTTGTGCAGAAGCTTGTAATTTTAATTAGGTCCCATTTGTTTATTTTTGCTCTTATTTCTTGTATTCTGGGAGGTGCGTCACAAAGGATCCTGCTGAGATGCATGTCATAGAGTGTTTTGCCTGTGTTCTCCACAAGGAGTTTTATAGTTTCTGGTCTTAGGTTTAGATCTTTAATCCATTTTGAGTTTATTTTTGTGTATGGTATTAGAAAGTGTTCTAGTTTCATTCTTTTACAAATGGTTGACCAGTTTTCCCAGCACTACTTGTTAAAGAGGTTATCTTTTCTCCATTGTATATTCTTGCTTCCTTTGTCGAAGATAAGGTGTTCATAGGTGCATGGGTTTATCTCTGAGTTTTCATTTTGTTCTATTGATCTATATTTCTGTCTTTGTGCCAGTACCATACTGTCTTGATGACTGTGGCTTTGTAATAGAGCCTGAAGTCAGGTAGGTTGATTCCTCCAGTTCCATTCTTCTTTCTCAAGATTGCTTTGGTCATTCGAGGTTTTTTTTGTATTTCCATGCAAATTGTGAAATTATTTGTTTTAGCTCTGTGAAAAATACCATTGGTAGCTTCATAGGGATTGCATTGACTCTATAGATTGCTTTGGGTAGTATACTCATTTTCACTATATTGATTCTTCTGATCCATGAACACGGTATATTTTTCCATCTATTAGTGTTCTCCTTGATTTCTTTCACCAATCCTTTATAGTTTTCTATATACAGGTCTTTAGTTTCTTTAGGTTGATATATTTCTAAGATTTTATTCTTTTCCTTGCAATGGTGAATGGAATTGTTTCCTTAATTTCTCTTTCTATTTTCTCATTATTAGTGTATAGGAATGCAAGGGATTTGTGTGTGTTGATTTTATATCCTGCAACTTTACTATATTCATTGATTAACTCTAGTAATTTTCTGGTGGAGTCTTTAGGGTTCTCTATGTAGAGGATCATGTCATCTGCAAACAGAGAAAGTTTTACTTCTTCTTTTCCAATTTGGATTCCTTTTATTTCTTTTTCTGCTCTGATTGCTGTGGCCAAAACTTCCAAAACCATGTCAAATAGTAGTGGTGAAAGTGGGCACCCTTGTCTTGTTCCTGACTTTAGGGGAAATGCTTTCAGTTTTTCACCATTGAGGATAATGTTTGCTGTGGGTTTGTCATATATAGCTTTTTATCATGTTGAGATTTGTTCCTTCTATGCCTGCTTTTTGGAAAGTTTTTTTTTTTTTTATCATAAATGGATGTTGAATTTTGTCAAAGGCTTTCTCTGTGTCTATTGAGATAATCATATGGTTTTTATTTTTCAATTCATTAATGTGGTGTACTACATTGATTGATTTGCAGATATGGAAGAATCCTTGCATCCCTGGGATAAAACCCACTTGGTCATGGTGTATGATCTTTTCAATGTGTTGTTGGATGCTGTTCCTTTCCTCTATTTCTTTGCATTGATTGCTGAGGAAGGCTTTCTTAACTCTTCTTGCCATTCTTTGGAACTCTGCATTCAGATGCTTATATCTTTCCTTTTCTCCTTTGCTTTTTGCTTCTCTTCTTTTCACAGCTATTTGTAAGGCCTCCCCAGACAGCCATTTTGCCTTTTTGCATTTCTTTTCCAATCCTGACTTTAGGGGAAATGCTTTCAGTTTTTCACCATTGAGGATAATGTTTGCTGTGGGTTTGTCATATATAGCTTTTTATCATGTTGAGATTTGTTCCTTCTATGCCTGCTTTTTGGAAAGTTTTTTTTTTTTTTATCATAAATGGATGTTGAATTTTGTCAAAGGCTTTCTCTGTGTCTATTGAGATAATCATATGGTTTTTATTTTTCAATTCATTAATGTGGTGTACTACATTGATTGATTTGCAGATATGGAAGAATCCTTGCATCCCTGGGATAAAACCCACTTGGTCATGGTGTATGATCTTTTCAATGTGTTGTTGGATGCTGTTCCTTTCCTCTATTTCTTTGCATTGATTGCTGAGGAAGGCTTTCTTAACTCTTCTTGCCATTCTTTGGAACTCTGCATTCAGATGTTTATATCTTTCCTTTTCTCCTTTGCTTTTTGCTTCTCTTCTTTTCACAGCTATTTGTAAGGCCTCCCCAGACAGCCATTTTGCCTTGTTGCATTTCTTTCCCAAAGACTAGAGATCTCTTCAAGAAAATTAAAGATACCAAGGGAACATTTCATACAAAGATGGGCTCGATAAAGGACAGAAATGATATGGACCTAACAGAAGCAGAAGATATTAAGAAAAGGTGGCAAGAATACACAGAGGAACTGTACAAAAAAATATCTTCATGACCTGGATAATCACGATGGATCCTTTGCTTTTTGCTTCTCTTCTTTTCACAGCTATTTGTAAGGCCTCCCCAGACAGCCATTTTGCCTTGTTGCATTTCTTTCCCAAAGACTAGAGATCTCTTCAAGAAAATTAAAGATACCAAGGGAACATTTCATACAAAGATGGGCTCGATAAAGGACAGAAATGATATGGACCTAACAGAAGCAGAAGATATTAAGAAAAGGTGGCAAGAATACACAGAGGAACTGTACAAAAAAATATCTTCATGACCTGGATAATCACGATGGCGTGATCACTAATCTAGAGCTAGACATCCTGGAATGTTAAGTCAAGTGGGCCTTAGAAAGCATCATTAGGAACAAAGCTAGTGGAGGTGATCGAATTCCAGTTGAGCTATTCCAAATTCTGAAAGATGATGCTGTGAAAGTGCTGCACTCAATATGCCAGGAAATTTGGAAAACTCAGCAGTGGCCAAAGGACTGGAAAAGGTTTTTTTTATTCCAATACCAAAGAAAGGTAATGCCAAAGAATGCTCAAACTACTGCACAATTGCACTTATCTCACACGCTAATAAAGTAATGCTCAAAATTATCCAAGCCAGGCTTCAGCAGTACTATCTGAAGGAGATCAGCCCTGGGATTTCTTTGGAAGGAATGATGCTAAAACTGAAGCTCCAGTACTTTGGCCACCTTGTGCGAAGAGTTGAGTTATTGGAAAAGACTCTGATGCTGGGAGGGATTGGGGGCAGGAGGAGAAGGGGACGACCGCGTATGAGATTGCTGGATGGCATCACGGACTCAATGGATGTGAGTCTGAGTGAACTCCGGGAGTTGGTCATGGACAGGGAGACCTGGCGTTCTGCGATTCATGGGGTCGCAAAGGGTCAGATACAACTGAGCGACTGAACTGAAGTGAGCTGGATTCTGTTTACTAGAATTTTGTTAAGGATTTTTGCATCTATGTTCATCAGTGATATTGGCCTGTAGTTTTCCTTTTTTTTGATATCTTCGTCTGGTTTTGGTATTAGGGTGATGATAGAATGAGTTTGGAAGTTTACCTTCCTCTGCAATATTTTGAAAGAATTTGAGTAGGATAGGTGTTAGCTCTTCTCTAAATTTTTGATAGAATTCAGCTGTGAAGCTGTTGGGACCTGGGCTTTTGTTTGCTGGAAGATTTCTGATTACAGTTTTGATTTCCGTGCTTGTGATGGGCCTGTTAAGATTTTCTATTTCTTCCTGGTTCAGTTTTGGAAAGTTGTACTTTTCTAAGAATTGTCCATTTCTTCTAAGTTGTCCCTTTTATTGGCATATAATTGCTGATAGTAGTCTCTTATGATCCTTTGTATTTCTGTGTTGTCTGTTGTGATCTCTCCATTTTCATTTCTAATTTTATTGATTTGATTTTTTTCTCCCTTTGTGTCTTGATGAGTTTGGCTAGTGGTTTGTCAATTTTATTTATCCTCTCAAAGAACCAGCTTTTGGCTTTGTTGATTTTTGCTATGGTCTCTTTTGTTTCTTTGCATTTATTTCTGCCCTAATTTTTAAGATTTCTTTCCTTCTACTAACCCTGGGGTTCTCCATTTCTTCCTTTTCTAGTTGCTTTAGGTGTAGAGTTATGTTATTTATTTGACTTTTTTTGTTGTTTCTTCAGGTATGCCTGTATTGCTATGAACCTTCCCCTTAGGACTATTTTTACAGTGTCCACAGCTTTTGGGTTGTTATGTTTTCATTTTCATTTGTTTCTATGCATATTTTGATTTTTTAAAAATTTCTCTGTTATTTGTTGTTTATTCAGTAGTGTGTTGTTCAGCCTCCATATTTTGGAATTTTTATAGTTTTTCTTTTGTAATTGAGATCTATTCTTACTGCATTGTGGTCAGAAAAGATGCTTGGAATGATTTCAATTTTTTTGAATTTACCAAGGCTAGATTTACGGCCCAGGATGTGATCTGTCCTGGAGAAGGTTCCGTGTGTGCTTGAGAAAAAGGTGAAATTCATTGTTTTGGGGTGAAACGTCCTGTAGATATCAATTAGGTCTCACTGGTCTATTTTATCATTTAAAGTTTGTTTTTCCTTGTTAATTTTCTGTTTAGTTGGTGTATCCATAGGTGTGAGTGGGGTATTTATGTTTCTCACTATTATTGTGTTATTGTTAATTTCCCCTTTCATACTTGTTAGCATTTGTCTTACATATTGCAGTGCTCCTATGTTGGGTGCATATGTATGTAATTGTTATATCTTCTTGGATTGATCCTTTGATCATTATAGAGTGTCCTTCTTTGTTTCTTTTCACAGGTTTGTTTTAAAGTCTACTTTATCTGATATGAGTATTGCTACTCTTGCTTTCTTTCGGTCTCTATTTGCGTGGAATAACTTTTCCCAGCCCTTCACTTTCAGTCTGTGTGTGTCCCTTTTTTTGAGATGGATCTCTTGTAGACAACATATATAGGGGTCTTGTTTTTGTATCCATTCAGCCAGTCTTTGTCTTTCTTGGGGCATTCAACCCATTTACGTTTAAGGTAATTATTGATAAGTATGATCCCATTGCCATTTACTTCATTGTTTTGGGTTCAAGTTTATATTCCCTTTTTGTGTTTCCTGTCTAGAGAAGATCCTTTAGCACTTGTTGGAGAGCCAATTTGGTGGTTCTGAATTCTCTCAGCTTTTGCTTGTCTGTAAAGCTTTTCATTTCTCCTTCATATTTGAATGAGATCTTGCTGGTTACAGTAATCTGGACTGTAGGTTATTTTCTTTCATCACTTTAATTATGTTCTGCCATTCCTTTCTGACCTGAAGAGTTTCTATTGAAACATGTTTCTATTGAAAGATTATCCTTATGGGAATCCCCTTGTGTGTTATTTGTTGTTTTCCCTTGTTGCTTTTAATATTTGTTCTTTGTGTTTCATCTTTGCTAATTTGATTAATATGTGTCTTGGAGTGTTTCACCTTGGATTTATCCTGCTTCAGACTCTCTGGGTTTCTTGAACTTGGGTGATTATTTCTTTCCCCATTTTAGGGAAATTTTCAACTATTATGTCCTCAAGTATTTTCTCATTATCTTTCTTTTTGTCTTCTTCTTCTGGGACTCCTATGATTCGAATGTTGGGGCGTTTTACATTGTCCCAGAGGTCTCTGAAGTTGTCCTCATTTCTTTTAATTTGTTTTTCTTTTTTGCTCTCTGATTCATTTATTTCTACCATTCTATCTTCTACCTCACTAATCCTATCTTCTGCCTCCGTTATTCTACTATTTGTTCCTCCAGAGTGTTTTTGATATCATTTATTGAATTATTCATTATATATTGCCTCTTTTTTATTCTTCTCAGTCTTTGTTAAACCTTTCTTGCATCTTCTCAATCTTTCTCTCCAGACTATTTATCTGTAATTCCATTTTGTTTTCAAGATTTTGGATCATTTTAACTATCATTATTCCGAATTCTTTATCAGGTAGAGGCCCTATCTCTTCCTCTTTTGTTTGGTTTGGTGGGCATTTATCCTGTTCCTTTACCTACTGGAGAAGGAAATGGCAACCCACTCCAGTATTCTTGCTTGGAAAATCCCATGGAAGGAGGAGTCTGGCACGTTATAATCCATGGGGTCGCAAAGAGTCAGATACGACTGAGCAACTTCACCACTTCACTTTACCTACTGAGTATTCCTCTGTCTCTTCATCTTGTTTATATTGCTGTGTTTAGGGTGGTCTTTTGTATTCTGGCAGTGTGTGGAGTTCTCTTTATTGTGGAGTTTCCTCACTGTGGGTGGGATTGTACGGGTGGCTTGTCAAGGTTTCCTGGTTAGGGAAGCTTGTGTTGGTGTTCTGGTGGGTGGAGCTGAATTTCTTCTCTCTGGAGTGCAGTGAAGTGTCCAGTAATGAGTTATGAGATGTCAGCGGGTTTGGTGTGATTTGGGCAGTCTGTATATTGAAGATCAGGGCTATGTTCCTGTGTTCCTGGAGAATTTGCATGGTATGTCTTGCTCTGGAACTTGTTGGCCCTTTGGTGGTGCTTGGTTTCAGTGTAGGTATGGAGGCATTTGATGAGCTCCTATCAATTAATGTTCCCTGGAGTCAGGAGTTCTCTGATGTTCTCAGGATTTGGACTTAAGCCTCCTGCTTCTGGTTTTCAGTCTTATTTTTAAAGTAGCCTCAAGACTTCTCCATCTATACAGCACTATTGAAAAAACATCTAGTTTAAAGATGAAAAGTTTCTCCACAGTGAGGGACACTCAGAGAGGTTCACAGAGTTACATAGAGATGAAAAGAGGGAGGAAGGAGATAGAGGTGACCCGAATAAGATGAGGTGGAATCAAAAGAGGAGAGAGGAAGCTAGCCAGTAATCAATACTTCCTTATGTGTGCTCCACAGTCTGGACCGCTTAGAGATGTTCACAGAATTATAGAGAGAAGAGGGAGGAAGCAGAGAGAGGTGGCCAGGAGGATAAAGGGGGAAATCAAAAGGAGAGAGACAGATCCAGCTAGTAATCAGTTTCCTAAGTGTTCTCCACTGTCTGGAACACACAGAGATTCACAGAAGGGTAGAGAAGAGAAGGGGGGTGGGGGGATAGAGGTGACCTGGTAGAGAAAAAGGAGAGTCCAAAGGGGGAGAGAGCAGTCAAGTCAGTAATCTCACTCCCAAGTAAAAATCGGTATTGAAGATTGGGTTCTTAAAGGTACAAAATTGATAATAAATACCAAAAAGCAAAAATTAAAAATCTAGAATAGAGGTTGGATTTTCAAAAATTCAATATTTAAAAAAAAGTCACAAAATTATAATATATATATATATATATGAAGTGTGCTTTAAAAAATGGGGTTTGTAAAAAAATGGAGTTTGTCTTTTTTTGCAAAGTAATAGTAGATTATGAGAATGAAAATTAAAGGAGTTATAGAGGACTTAAACTTTAAAAAATTAAAGAATGAT
The DNA here is from genome assembly GCA_006408695.1 of Aepyceros melampus. NCBI lineage: Eukaryota > Metazoa > Chordata > Mammalia > Artiodactyla > Bovidae > Aepyceros > Aepyceros melampus. Next base: position 2,488 of record SJXQ01008083.1, on the reverse strand, counting down.
AGTAAAAATATATCTAGGTCTTTCTCTGGTGTTGTTGTGGGCAGTGTGGGGTTGGTTCATTTTTGGATAGTTCCTTGATTCAGCTTATATTTCTCAAGATCTATAGGCCCCTTCCTATGTAGTCATTACTAACCATAGGGTTTTAATCTATTGCACCTGTCATTTCCAAGGAGGTTCCCTCTGCCTTAGCTTCTTCTGTTTGCTGGTCTCTTCAGTTTCTAATTTCCACCCTGATGCAAGGGGGCTGTGGTGGACACTTTTTTAGGCTCACTTGTTCAGTCATGCTGTGGGGAGTGAGGGACACTGCAAACAAATAACACTGGCGTGTGCTCACAATGTCTCGGCCACACTGGGTTTGCCCCCTCTCAGGCACTAGGGTACTCCTCAAAGGCGCAGACTCGGTTGGGCCTGCCTTTTGTGCCCTTCCCAGGTCTGAGCAGCTCAGTGACCAGGTGTTTGGTGAGCACGGTTGCTGTGATTTATCATTACCCTCATCCCTGCCACTCGGTTTTCTGGTTTATAACCAGTGCACCTTCTCAGGTGGATGTTAACCATCCAGAATCCCGAGAAGTCTTGGTTAGTCACAAAGCCTGCTTGCAGTTTGGTAGATTATGCCTCTCTGGGGCTGCAATTGCCCCCTTCCCCCTCTGGCTGCCCTGGCCTGCCTGTCACCGGAGGGGGATGGGCCAGCCTGCAGCCGGCTAGCTCTTCTCAGTCCTTTGTTCTGTGAGCGGGCCTGAAGGTGTCTTAGGTTAGAGTTTTTCACGTGGTAGCTATCCCACAGGCTGGTTTGCTATCCCAAGTTAGTTCCCTCAGATTGTCCTTGGGGCATTCAGGCCCAGTCCTTACTCTAAGCAATGCAGCCCGTGCTTCCCTGCCCAGCCCCCACTTCCTAGTGGCTGATGCAGGAGTCTGCGCTGCCTTTCCTCTGGGGGAGTTACCAATGGGCACATAATCTTTGGGGTTTAATTATTTATTTATTTTTTTCCTCCCGGTTATGTTGCCCTCTCTGGTTCCAAGGCTCGCCACAGACTTGGCAGTGAGTTTCCTGGTGTTTGGAAACCTCTCTTTTTAAAGACTCCCTTCCCAGGAAGGAGGTCTGTCCCTACATCTTTTGTCTCTTTTTTTTTTTTATCTTTTAAACATTTTCTCACCTCCTTTCTAAGACAATAGGCTGCTTTTCTGGGTGCCTGATGTCCTCTGCCAGCATTCAGAAGTTGTTCTGTGGAATTTACTCAGCATTCAAATGTTCTTTTGATGAATTTGTGGGGGAGAAAGTGGTCTCCCTGTCCTATTCCTCCGCCATCTCTTGATCATCATTCTTAACTTTAGATCATCTTAATGGGGAAAAAAATGTTGTAAAATGGGAAACAGTGGACACACATTTTTCCTTCTCAGGTTCTCAGAATATGCTTACTGAACTCAATTATTTCCCTTTAATGTGGAAGGCAGTCCAGAAACCTACTTCCTTCTACTTTATTCAGCACAGAAATGATTTCTCCTCATACAGTGATGACATAAAATATATTTTTGGTCTCTGTTAGTTGACATGCAAATGTACCCAGTGTATCAAAAGCAAAAATTCATTAAAAGCCGCTGGAATGCAATTGTGTTATTTTCCAGGAACACAGAAAATAACATTAGTCATCACTCCAGTGCATTTTCATTGGCTAACATAGTGAAATCACATACCCCATGTCCATTCCCCGAGGTTTCCATATAAATTTTTCATATTTCATTCTAGTTCCATCAGACAAATGCTCTAGGTGTCTATTTATCACTAAGACACTTAAAAAAATTAAATTGCAGAATATTGCCACCTGATTTCATGTATGACCATGGAGACTTTTGTTTTCTAATAGGTCATGCAGGTCTGACTCTTTAGATAATGCTAAAAATTCCCCATCAAGTATTAGGAATTGTTGCTTGGATGACTAGTATTTGGCTAAATCAGACAGAAGATAGAGGCTAATATATATATTAAAATATTACATATAACATCTGAAAATATATCTTTTCTCTAATATTTTACTCATTTTATGGAAGTATTTCCTTTGCAGACAGAATTCCAGTGCTTTTCATTTTGTAGGTACTCTCTTAATGGGCATGTAATAGACATTTGGGCAAATCTTACCCTGGCTTGCCTTCTCCAGGTTTCCTGTTCCTACTTACTATAAGCACCAACTCATAAAAATTGAAAAGAATCTTATTAGCCTTGGGAAACTTCAGAAGAAAAAAAACAAATGAGTGAGATAAACTAATATAGAAATGTTTGTTATAGGCCTGGGTAATTACCTTCTTTCCTCTGCAGAAGGTTTCAGCCAGACATGATGCCCATTGGTTTCATAAAGCTATCTAAAGCCAAGATGGGCATAACACAGAGAGCAAAGGGGCGCGGCTGTAAGTGCATAGAGTGCCTGGGTGCCTCACGGGGGAGACTGAGGAATGGTGAGGGGATCTGGCCAACTGGCATGTGGTTCCTTTGAAG
>SJXQ01008082.1:0-84040 GCA_006408695.1 Aepyceros melampus | reverse complement strand
TGGACAGGGAGGCCTGGCGTACTGCGATTCATGGGGTCACAAAGAGTCGGACACAACTGAGCGACTGAACTGAACTGAAGAGTAGACTGCATTGGAGGACGATTTAGTGTCATGCTCTTGGAAGCTGATGGTGGGTGGAGTCATAAAGACCTACTACTCAGTTTATTTCCATGGTGTAAGTGTATGATTCATTCATATTTGCAGAAAATGTGTTGACAAGATTCTTTATCAATGCAGGGAGTTTTACTTTTGCATGTATATACAAATATCCCCATACTTACAATGGGGATATTTGTATATGTTCTTTTAAATATCTTACATGTGAGTTATTAAAATAGGAATTATTGTTTCATCAAAACATCCAATGTGGGAAATTGATGAATACCAACACTAATAAGCAATAATGATGCAAAATGAAAGCTATTATTTGAACATCAGAATTCTCAAATCATAGAGAGATAGTTTTACAAACAATGGTTAAGAACCTACCAAAGAGAAATTCTCTTCACATTAAGGAAGTTTGATAAAGATAACAGTGTTTATATTTGATCAGAATTGGAGAAGAAGGTTCATTTTGAGTGGTCATATTTTTTGCCATGGTAGGAAAAGTCCAATATTGGTGACTATACCATTACAGTCTAAGCAAGAAAATAGTTTCATGGTCACGAGCAGAGACAGAAAGAAGACGTAAGACATTTTAATATGAAACTTTTATCCAGAAGTCACATTTTCAATTAAAAAAATTATAACCAACATATTTTTAAATATAATGTACAATATCTATCTCAGAAAGTTAAATAAATTTTACATCAAGTCAGTCAGTTCAGTCAATTCAGTCACTCAGTCATGTCTGACTGTGTGCTACCCCATGGACTGCAGCACGCCAGGCTTCCTTGTCCATCACCAACTCCTGGAGCTTGCTCAAACTCATGTCCATGGAATTGGTGATGCCATCCAACCATCTCATCCTCTGTTGTCTGCTTCTCCTCCTGCCCTCAGTCTTTCCCAGCATCAGAGTCTTTCAATGAGTCGGTTCTTCATATCAGGTGGCCAAAGTATTGGAGTTTCAGCTACATCATCAGTCCTTCCAGTGAATATTCAGGACAGATTTCCTTTAGGATGGACTGGTTTAATCTCCTTGCAGTCCAAGGGACTCTCAAGTGTCTTCTCCAAGACCACAGTTCAAAAGCAACAATTCTTCAGCACTAAGGGCTTCCCTGATGGCTCAGCTGGTAAAGAATCTGCCCACAATGTGAGAGGCCTGGGTTCGATCCCTGGGTTGGGAAGATCCTCTGGAAAAGGGAAAGGCTGCCCACTCCAGTATTCTAGCCTGGAGAATTCCATGGACTGTATAATCCATGGAGTAGCAAAAAGTTGGACAGGACTGAGAGACTTTCACTTTCCCTTTTGTATAGGCCATTGGGTGACAAAGAGGACAGGACTGAGCAACTTTTACTTTCTTTCTTAGAATATGGTGCAAATTAGAAAGGATTAGAAATGGGGGGGGAAGGCAGTGAAAATCATTCAAGATGGGCAAGGAGAAAAGAGTTTACTGAAAGCAGTAAGTTACCTTTCTACCCAAGTTGACGTAACCAGTTTTACAAGGAAATTCTAAGGTCATTAGACCTCACATATCCTAGTCATTCTGAAAGACTTGCTTTGATATTTTCTCCTTGGACACATTGAATAATTTTCACCACATATTCTGCTGAACTTTGTTTGTGGCATTTTGACACGGATACAGATAAGAAGGAAAAATCAATCTTGGGAGAAGTTCTTTAGAAGCACCTCCCCCCCCGAAAAAAAAAAAATCTGTCATGGCTTCCATTGTTTCCCCATCCATTAGCCATGAAATGATGGGACAAGATGTCATGATCTTCGTTTTTTTGAATTAGAGTTTTAAGCTGGCTTTCTCATGCTCCTCTTTCACTTTCATTAAGAGATTTTTAGTCCTCCTTGCTTTCTGCCATAAGGTTAGTGTCATCTGTATATCTGAGGTTATTGCTATTTCTCCTGGCAATCTTGATTCCAGCTTGTGCTTTTCCATGATGTACTCTGCATATAAGTTAAATAAGCTAGCTGACAATATATAGCCTTGATGTACTCCTTTCCCGATTTGGAACCAGTCTGTAGAGTGTTGAGCAATTAGTATTCACAAACATTTTAAATATAAATCATTTAAGACCACGCTACATTGATGTAATTGAGAGTTGGACTGTGAAGAAAGCTGAGCGCCAAAGAATTGATGCTTTTGAACTGTGGTGTTGGAGAAAACTCTTGAGAGTCCCTTGGACTGCAAGGAGATCCAACCAGTCCATCCTAAAGGAGATCAGTCCTGGGTGTTCATTGGAAGGACTGATGCTGAAGCTGAAACTCCAATACTTTGGCCACCTCATGCAAAGAATTGACGCATTGGAAAAGACCTTGATGCTGGGAAGGATTGGGGGCAGGAGGAGAAGGAGATGACAGAGGATAAGATGGCTGGATGGCATCACTGACTCGATGCACATGAGTTTGGGTGAACTCCAGGAGTTGGTGACGGACAGGGAGGCCTGGTGTGCTGTAATTCATGGGGTCGCAAAGAGTCGGACATGAATAAGTGACTGAACTGAACTGACTAGTTTTTAGAGACCTTGATGGAAAACAAATCACCCCTTGCAGATACTTTGTTTTACATCTGTAACATTCTATTAACTATGTGAACCACTTGGAAAGAATAAGAAAAACAAAAAATCTCCTTGAAGTCTTTTTATTTAATTAGGAAAAATCATGAAACTCCATTTTTTGTATGATTTTATATTCAAGTTTTCATTGGAACTTCAATATTGGAAAATAATTATTTAATTCACCAGAATGGAAAAAAAAAAGAATCAATCAAAAAGGCTTATTCTAATATAGTACTTATGGAGTGTTCAGTGTTGGACTGGATGTTGTAGAAAAAAGAGGATGTGTAATAGTGAATCACTGCTTCTAAGGAAATTATAGTTTAATTGAAGAATTACATTAGCTTGATGGAAATAATTATGGAATAATACATTGAAGAGTGGAGATGATTTTAAAAATCTCAAAAGTATTTAAGAAAGATTGGATCTTAAGAAACAAGGATTTTGAAATGCTTGAGGATATAAGGAAAGGATGATTAACATTTCTTGAGCCCTATTAATTTCTGGACACAGCACTAAATAACATCTTGCACATTTTTAACTTTTAATTCTCATAGCAGCTCTGTGTGGAGAAGGCAATGGCACCCCACTCCAGTACTCTTGCCTGGAAAATCCCATGGATGGAGGAGCCTGGTAGGCTGCAGTCCATGGGGTCGCTAAGAGTTGAACATGACTGAGCAACTTCCCTTTCACTTTTCACTTTCACGCATTGGAAAAGGAAATGGCAACCCACTCCAGTGTTCTTGCTTGGAGAATCCCAGGGATGGGGGAGCCTGGTGGGCTGCCGTCTGTGGGGTCGCACAGAGTTGGACATGACTGAAGCGACTTAACAGTAGCAGCAGCAGCTCTGTGAGCTGGGCAAAGTTATTTCCACTTTGAAGTGAAAGATATTGAAGCTTAAAGAAGTGAGTTAATTTGCCCATACTCTACTGCTTGTAAATGGGAGCCATTGAGTTTTACAAAATTTTTGGCATTGCCATGCAACATGTTGGACCTTAGTTTCCCTGCCAGGGAGGGAACCTGCATCTCTTGCAGTGGAAGCATGGATTCTTAACTACTGGAGGTTAAATACAGACTTCTCTTGCTCCAAATTCTGTGACACTCTCCCAATAACAGTATTCCAGAGGTGAGAAATTCTAGGATGAAAGAGCATTCATGTGAGAGGGAAAAGGAGACAAATCAATGGGTAATATATCAGTTATCAGTGGGTACAATAAGTGTGACATTACCCCCTCAAGCATTTCTGATTTCAGAGGTTTCCTTGGGCTCCTTTTACCTCTTTAGTGGAACACTTTCCATAAACCAGTCTCCTATAATTTATTCAGTAACATTATTATACATCTAGTTACTCAAATCATCTTTGAATTCTTTTGTATCTTTACGCTCTTAGCTAATTCACTAGCAAATTCTATCATGTCCACCTTAATGTATATCCAAATCTATGCTTGTGCCTCTAACTCTGTCTAAACTCATGTACTTCTGCATTGATATCTATCTCTATTTGTTTCTACATATGTTTATATATCTTTATTTCTCTATATTTTATCTTAAATCTATTATCTATCTCTATATGTTTCTCTCTCTATATTTATTTCTCTCTATATATTTATGTAAGTATGTATAACTACTTACATATTGATTTCTAAGTGCATACATATGTCTCTATTTCCATTTAAATCTATACATATATAGGTCTACCTCTAAATCTATATCACTGTCTCTATCTGTACTTACACCCTATACCTATATCTGCATTCATCTTAAATCTATCTCCACTGGAATCAAGTGAATCTAAAACATCACCATCTCATACTTGAATTACTGTGATAGTCTCCTAACTGTTCTTCCAACTGCTATTCTTGCACTTCTATAATCCTTTAAATATGTAAATTACTTCATGCTAATTTCAAAAGCTCCCAGTGCCTTCCCTTACACTAAGAATAGTATCCAAATTCCTGCTTATGGCCAACTGACTCTACTTTTACTACCTCATGCCCTTAAAATCTCTTCCTCAATCTTCATGATCCAATCACTCTAGCTTTCACTCTTTTCTCAAATACATCAATCATTTATGCATTGGGGGTTTTGTACTTGCTATTCCTTCTGTCTGTTATGGTCTGCTTTTACATGTTAGTGTTTCAATTTCTTCTTGTCATTCAGGACTCAGTTAAATCATAACGGCCTGAGGAAAGCTATCCTAATGATTCAACTTTGTATCAGAAACTCAGTGGTAGATTAAAATGGCCTTGTATGCTGTGACACTTCTCTGCTGAGAACTGGGGACCCATTAGCATCTCCTTGAGTCTGGGTGGGCTCTGTGACTGCTCATACAAAGAGACATTGCCAGTTTCTTCTGGGCTTTGGTGAAGAGAGATTATCAACTTTCACTCACACTTAGAAGCATACTACCATTAATTAGTGTGACTTGCTCTGGTCGCCATACTGTAGGAGTCCAAGTCACATAGAAAGATGGGGGATGAAATGCCATGTGAATATAGAAAGGGAGAGAAAGGTAAAAGCAGGAGAGGGAGAGAGAGGCTCTGAGTACTAGACATGTGAATGAAAAACTGGTTCTTGGAAGTGGATCATCCTGTTCCAGCTGCCACTATGTGGACCAGGGACAAGTTACTCAGTTAAATCTTTCCAGAGTTCTAAACTCACAAAAACTATAAACAAAACACAATATTGTTTTAAGTCACTAACTATGTGAGGGTTGTGCTACAAAGTACTAGTGAACCAGGCAATTGCCAAGTATGGTTTGGTTTATCATCTCACTTTTCTACTAGTTAACAATACGGTTCTTTTTTCTTCCTTTCCTTCCCTTTTCTCTGCTTCCCTTTTAGTTTTGCCCTCTCTTTCTTTTCTTCCTTTGTCTTTCCTTTACCTGGCTACTGTCTCTACTCTTTAGATTATAAACACCACATGAATAAGGTGGAGAAGGAAATGGCAACCCCCTCCAGTATTCTTGCCTGGAGAATCCCAGGGATGGAGGAGCCTGGTGGGCTGCCATCTATGAGGTCGCACAGAGTTGGATGTGACTGAAGCGACTTAGCAACAGCATGAATGAGGACTTTATGTATCTCTTTTCCCATTGAACTCTAGTCTGTAGAAGTATGCCTCAAAGATAATTGGAAGCAGTCAATAGTTATCAAATAAATAAAATAAGCCTATGCATTTAGTACATCTACCTACCCAGGGTTGGTCATTACTCTATCAAAATTATAACTATTATGTGTAAATAAACAAAGAAACAAATGCACAAAATCCAGCCAAAATAATTCCAAATATAAATGGAAAAGAAATAAACACCATACTCTATTCTGTAATTTTACAGTGAGATAGGTTTTAGCAGAATATGATGCTTCAATTGGCTGGAAAATTATACCTCTTGACTGCCCTTTGATATTAGACTTTGGTGGGATTACTAATGGTTAGCTCAGTGCTGTAACGATTGTCAAAGAGGAAAAAGGTCCACAGATTTTGAAGCAGCTTAAAACACATAATTTGGCTTCTCAGAACTAGATCTTGTAGCTGGCAGAGTCCCAACCCTCTCTTCCTCAGCTACATGGCAACCTGGATAAGGCCATGTGGATCCTGGCTGCCTCTGATCTGAGGAGCTGAGGCAGAAATAACTTCATTGCTCACAGATACCTCTTCACAATGGCAGAATTAATATGGCTCTCCAAATGCCAACTTGGGGCCATTTGAGAGCTCCTGCTGTGGAGAAGATGAGGTTTTAAGACATGAAAAGAAGTCCTCTCAATCTTCACCCTGTGCACTCAGTACATGTGTGTGCTGATGCTAAGTCGCTTCAGTTATGTCTGACTCTGTGTGACCATATGGTCTGTAGCCTTCCAAGCTCCTCTGTCCCCAGGACTCTCCAGGCAAGAACACTGGAGTGGGTTGACATACCCTCCACCAGGGGATCCTCCTGCCCCCGGGATAAAACTTTGCCTCTTACATTTAACCTGCATTGGCAGGCAGGCTCTTTACCACTAGTGCCACCAGGGAGGCCCTTACCCTAAGTACAAAGACAGTAAAAGTGGGCAGAGACTTGGAGAGAGGTTCCTGTCACCCATAAAATAACCCAACTGAGCCAGCCAATTCAGAGACACTTCCTATGCTGCCCACCCAGCCTACACTCTGCTCTACCTCTAAGAAATTCTCTCCTGCTTCTCTGTAGTCACAGAGGTGAATTCTTCCCTGCCAGATTCCAGCCAGTCTGGTCTTTGTTCCGCTTCTTCAGCATGAGGTACAACGTTGAGGCTCAAGGCTTTTGCAGACTATTCACTCTGACTAAAGCTTCCCTAACACTTACCTTCTTTACTTCACTCAAAATCAAGCTGAGGCTTAAATGTCACTTCCTCTGGGAAGGCTTTTCTGTTCCCCTGGGCAAGATGATGTATCTCTGCCTTACACTTTTGTTACATCCTTCATAATAAGGAAAATTCTGCATTTAAACAGCTAGTCCACCATTTTATGTGTTCTTTGGATTAATCAGTCAATGTATTGTGTTAAGTGTTCTCTGGTGTTTGGCAGTGAGCCCAACAGAGGCAAAAAGCAGACATGTTTTGTTCTTTTCTGTATCGAGAAGACTTAGCATGATTCCAGCATAGAGTAGATGTTTAGCAATTAGTCTTTGAATGACTGAATGAATGTTTGATAGGTGAATGAATTGCAGGAAAGCAATCTTTTACTGATTTTTTTCCCCTTTGAATTTGGAACAATATATGTGTCCTTAGTAAGGTGAGAGACTTTATGCTTGTTTTTTTTAAAAAAATATTTCCAACCTCACAGATCATTGATTTGTTCAGCTGCAGACTTAATTGCATCCTGTGTTCTAAAAATGATCAAGATTTGAGGCAGGAAGTAAGTACATAATAATTCCCATTCTCTAATTCATATATTTCTTACAAAGTTGTCTTTCTGGATAAAGATTCTAAAATCCTCAGGGCTGAATGGTGGGATTCCAACTGCATCCTTTCAGAGGACTCCATTCTGATAAAAGGAACTAAAAACACTTAATTCAAGTCTGAGACTCTGCTATAATATTTCCAATTATTGAAACTTATTTCAGTATCTAGTTCAGCCTAAGGTATATGCAGGCACTCAGTAATTGATGGTCATAGCAGATGGGTATTACAGCCATGAAATTAAAAGACGCTTACTCCTTGAAAGGAAAGCTATGACCAACATAGATAGCATATTCAAAAGCAGAGACATTACTTTGCCAACAAAGGTTCGTATAGTCAAGACTATGGTTTTTCCAGTGGTCATGTATGGATGTGAGAGTTGGACTGTGAAGAAAGCTGAGCACCAAAGAATTGATGCTTTTGAGCTGTGTTGTTGGAGAAGACTCTTGAGAATCCCTTGGACTGCAAGGAGATCCAACCAGTCCATTCTGAAGGAGATGAGCCCTGGGATTTCTTTGGAAGGAATGATGCTAAAGCTGAAACTCCAGTACTTTGGCCACCTCATGCGAAGAGTTGACTCATCGGAAAAGACTTGTGATGTGGGAGTGATTGGGGGCAGGAGGAGAAGGGGACGACAGAGGATGCAATGGCTGGATGGCATCACTGACTCGATGGATGTGAGTTTGAGTGAACTCTGGGAGTTGGTGATGGACAGGGAGGCCTGGCGTGCTGCAATTCATGGGTTGGCAAAGAGTCGGACATGACTGAGCAACTGAACTGATTATCAATGTGATTGATTATATCAGCATTGTAGTCATCTGGACAGTCCTCCCCTTTCCTAATGAGCTTGTATATTCCTTACATTTCTGTCAAGTCCTTTCAAATGGGTCCAAAATTTTTTACTCTGATCCTGATCCATGAACTCAGGCTTTTTTCTCCTGACTGTTTTTCTGATGCTACTAGCTAGCTTGCTTCTAGCTTGTAGTTGCTAGAAGCAACTACAGAGCATTTGCGTTGGAATTCCATTCAGGGAAACTCATCTGTTGGAAACCCTAGTTACTTTTTGGATCACTATCTTAACAGATCATTTTGTCTGAGATTGGAGATTACTGAGACCCTTGAATATCATTGTCAAGTCCTTTGATCTGAAATACTAGTATTAAGTCACTTCATTTGAGCATCTCTGACTTCTAATAGTTAAGAGCCTAGATTTGAGAGTCACATTTTGAGAGACACATTTTGAAGACTAGATCCTCCATTTATTTGCTCTGAAAACTTGGGGAAATTATTTAGTCCCTAAGTACCCCTTTCCTATTTTATAAAACGGAAATCAATAATAGTACCTGTTTCCAAGGGCTGTTGTCAAGATGAAGTGAGATGACACGATAGAAAAAGACTACTGGCAAACTTGTTTCTCCCTGGTCTGTCTGTCTACCCGTGACCATTATTTCTTACTTGGTCTTAATATCTGCCCTAAGGTTTTGCTTGATGTAACTGGTCCATGTACTTGTCCCAGTGTATGACCTGAAGGCAAAAATACATTACTGGCTCTTTGGGAACTAAGGATTGCATAGGTAACAATATTTTAAGTAGTTTTTGAGTTAACTTTCTAGGATTGGCTGTCACAGTAGCAAATATTATTTTTGTGATTCTGTCACTTGCTGGGCTATCTCTCAAATAAACTAGATGGTGGATTTTTGAATTTAAAACAACATAAATGAACATTTTTTGAAGTTTTGTTAATGAGAATTCTGCTTCTAGGAGATGGAGTAGACATACTTCCCTTATCATCACACTAAGTACAATTAATAACACTGAACACTATATATAAAACTAATATAATATAATAAGACTCTGAAATATAGAAAGAAGGTGACAGACTGTCAAGAAAACTTAAGACCTAGGGAATGACATGCTGGTTAGTTACCTGAGCTTTCTTTTTGCCTCATACATCATTAGTGAGAAGTGATAAAGCCAGCAACCTGGAAATATGAGCCAGTGCAGACAAATATGTCCCCCACCCCCGCCAAAAACCCGCTCTTTCTAGCCAAAGGACCAGAAAAAGACAGAAAAATCTTCAGATAATGACTGCTCCATTCCAGCTAGACAACACAGAAAAAAGTCTGCCCCCACCCTTGCCAGCAAAGGCTGAGTGGGCATCCACTCAAGGATGAAAGAAGAAAATAGAACACCCCCGCTGCAATGGAGTTGGAGAAGGTTGGGTCAAGAGCTAGAATTTTATTCCCTATTGGCAGTATTAAGTTCCTCAACCAGTGTCAGTGCAGACCACCTGGCAGGCTAGATTTCTACATACTTGTCAGTAATGCTTTTAATCTCCACTCAAATGGCATCAGATGAAGGCTAATGGAGAGTGGTAACAAAACCACCCCCCACTGCTGTCAGTGGAGACATGAGAAGTCAGAACTTTCACCTCTGCCCAGCAATAATGAGGAGCCTTGCCCAACAGGAGTATTAGTGATGGCTAAGTGGCAAATTGGAAGACCCTAATGCTGGGAAAGATTGAAGACAAAAGGAGAAGAGGGCAGCAGAGGATGATTTGGTTGGGTGGCATTACAGACACAACGGACATGAACTTGGGTGAACTCCAGGAGATGGTGAGGGACAGGGAGGCCTGGTGTGCTGCGTCCATGGGGTGGCAAAGAGTCAGACATGACTTAGCGACTGAACAACAAGTGGTAAATCCACTATTCTATTCCATGTGGCAATAAAGAGATAATACCTTCTCCTTTTCCCTCCATAGGTCATACCCAAAAAATCCAACTTAAAGTGAAGTTTAATAATATCAAGAATTGTCCAAAATAACTTAAAAACATTCAGGTTTCAATACAAATTACTTATCAGATCAAGAAACAGTAGGATCTCATATTAAATGTAATAAAATCAAGAGATTTCAATATGACAGAGATGTTAAAATTATCAAAGATTTAAAGCAGCAAAAATAAAAATATTGTATTGACCAATTAGCAATGTACTTTTAACAAAGTAACTAATAAAAAGCCTCAGCAAAGAAATAGTCTCAGCAAGGAAAGACCCTAATGCTGGGAAAGATTGAAGACAAAAGGAGAAGAGGGCAGCAGAGGATGATTTGGTTGGGTGGCATTACAGACACAACGGACATGAACTTGGGTGAACTCCAGGAGATGGTGAGGGACAGGGAGGCCTGGTGTGCTGCAGTCCATGGGGTGGCAAAGAGTCAGACATGACTTAGCGACTGAACAACAAGTGGTAAATCCACTATTCTATTCCATGTGGCAATAAAGAGATAATACCTTCTCCTTTTCCCTCCATAGGTCATACCCAAAAAATCCAACTTAAAGTGAAGTTTAATAATATCAAGAATTGTCCAAAATAACTTAAAAACATTCAGGTTTCAATACAAATTACTTATCAGATCAAGAAACAGTAGGATCTCATATTAAATGTAATAAAATCAAGAGATTTCAATATGACAGAGATGTTAAAATTATCAAAGATTTTAAAGCAGCAAAAATAAAAATATTGTATTGACCAATTAGCAATGTACTTTTAACAAAGTAACTAATAAAAAGCCTCAGCAATGAAATAGTCTCAGCAAGGAAATGAAAGATATAAAGAGGAACCAAAAAAATTTTAGAACTAAAAAGTAAAATTACTGAAATAAAAAGCTCAGTGAATGGCTTCAATCACAGAATGGAGGGAACAGGAGAAATCATCAGTGAATGAAAGATAGACGAATAGACATCATCTAAGCTGAACAGCAAAGAGAAAACAGACTTAAAAAATCAATGAAGTCTTTGGAATCTGTGGGACTATGATCAAACACTTAACATTTCTGCTATTGGAGTTTAAGAAAAATAGGTAAAAGAGAAGAGATGAAAAAAGTACACATAAGAATAATGACCAACTTCCTAAATTTGTCAAAAGACATACATCTCCAGATTCAAGAAGATGTGTAAATTCCAAGCAGGATAAACTGAGAGGGATCCATGCAAAGACACATTTTAATTAGTATTTTGAAAACTAAAAGACAAAGAAAAAATATTGAAAGTGGTCAGAGAAAAAATGCCACTTTATCTGTAGGGAAAAATTGAAATAAAATGATAACAGATTTCACATCAAAAATGTTAGAGGCCAGAATAAAGTGGACAATATTTTTCAAACAGTGAAAGAAAAGAATTGTCAACCTGGCAAACCATAGCCATCAAAAATGTCCTTCAGGAATAAAAGGTAAATAAAGATATTCTTGGAGGAAGAAAAACTAAAATAATCTCTCACTCTCAGACTTATTCTAATAAAAGTGGCTAAAATAAGTTCTCTAAACAAAAAAAAATTTTAAAAAAGAAACCTAGAAATTTGGAGAGGAGAAAATAACAAATTGAAGAAAATATTAAAAAGTTTTCTTCTCTTGAATTTTCTAATTTTTTGATGATTAATGCAAAACTTTTAACACTGTATAATATAGTTCTAAATGTTAGCTGAGGAAATATTTAAGCCAATTATGTTATAAATAAGGGAATGCAAAGGAAGTTAAAGGGAGGGAACGTTTTGGTTTATAATAGGCTTAAGTTATGTATATACATATGAGATGATATATTTATATATATATATATATATCTCACATATATAACTATAATATTCTAAGTATAATGTGATAGCTAGAATAACCACTAAAAAAGCTGCATAAAGAGATATACAATATAAAACTATAGATAAATCAAAATGGATTCTTAAAAAATTTTAAGTAACACATAGATAGTCAGGAAAAGGAACCCAGAAATAAAATCTGTTTTGTTCAGTCACTAAATTGTGTCCAACTCTTTGCAGTCCCATAGACTGTAGCATGATAGGGTTCCCTGTCTTTCACCATCCTGCAGAGTTTGCTCAAAAGATAACAACAAAAATGAAAATAAAATGTCAGATTTAATCCTAAAATATTAATAATTATATTAAATGTAAATGGCATAAATATACCAATTAAATGACAGATATTGGCAGAGTGGTTTATAAAACATAATCCATCTATATTATATATATTATATAATATAATGCAAACATTAATCAAAGGACAGCAAGAATGGATGCATTATTATCAGATAAAGTAGATTTTAGAGCAAAAAAATTATAAGAATACAAGAGCAACATAAAATGATAAAAGGGTAAGCCCACAAGTGGACACAGAAATTCTATATGTACATATGCAAACAACAGATCTGTAAAGTGTTTGAGGCAGAAATTGATAAAACTAAAACAAAAAACATACACTCAATTATAATTAGAGACCTCAACACCTTTCTCTCAGCAATGTATTGAAAAACTAGACAGAAAATCAGCAAGGCTATAGAAAAACCAAATAGCACTATTTAAACAACAGTATCTACTCAATACTTTCAGAAAACTCAACAACAATAGAACATGCATCATTTTCAAGTGCCCTTGAATCATGTCCCAATGTAATCATATCCTGATGGAGAAACTTCAAAAATTTAAACTAGTGAAATTGTACAGAGTTTATTCTCTGACCACAATGGAACCAAACTAGAAATAAATAGTAGAATTTACAGAAAAAATTTCCAGATATTGGGAAACTAAGCAACATATCTATAAAAAAGCCATGTGTCATAGGATAGCTTCAGAAGAAATTTTAAAATGTTCATTTAACCAAATGAAAATGGAAATACAATTATTGAAATTTGTGAGACAGATAAAGCAGTGCTAAGGAGAAAATATGCACAACTAAATTCACATATTAGGGAAAACTGTCTCAAATCAATACTCTAAACTTCCACTTTAACCCAGAAAAGAACAAAATAAAACCAAAGCAAACAGAAGGAAGGAAATAATAAGAGCAGAAATCGGTAAATGTGGAAACAGAAACACAATAGAGAAAATCAATGAAACCAAGAGATTATTCTTCAAAAAAATCAATAAAATTGACAAAGAGCTAGCAAGACTGAGGAAGAAAAAATAAAGGAAAATAATTACAAACATTTGAAATGACACAGGGGATACCATTAAGACTCTGCATATGTACCAAAAAATATAGATATATTATGAACAACTCTTCACATATAATTTGAAAACAGATGAAATAAATCACTTTATTGAAAGAAAACAAACAACCAATACTTATCCAATATAAAATAGATTATGAAATACATGGTTGCAATTATCATAGAATTATTCAGGGATTTGAATTCAACTATTAAGCAATTGAATTTGAATACCTTATAAAACCAATTAATACTACTTATTTCATTTTGAGAGTTAAGAAATTTTAAAAATCATATGAGGTATCATTTTATGTTTTATGTTCTTTAGTAATCTGATAATATATTCTATTTTCTTTTCCTCCTAAAAGTTTTATTTATACTTAAATCAATGGTGCATTTGGGGTTAATTCTGAATACATGTGAAGTTTGTTGTGTTTTTGACCAATGATTTAGTATGAATCATTACTAGCTAACAAATCTTAAAGAACTAAATATCCAAGACCAGATAACAGTTGATTTGTAGTTCAATACAACTTGAAATTCAGCTTTTATCATTTTAACTATGCTATAGCCATGACTTGTAAAATGAGAGTCCAGCAAAATGAACCATGCTATTGTGATTCAGTGAAAAGGACTTGGTATAGGGGCCCTAGTCTAATTTTGGTATGTTAATATCTAATTATCTGTCTTATCTTGGGCAATTGCTTAAATTCCTTGAATTGGCAATTGAAAAAAAGTTGCATGAGATTATTTTATGGTCTTTTCCTTTTAGCTATGACTTTTTATTTTTAATTCAAGTCCAATATATCTCATCAGAACCAGATTAAGGGGCAAGAAAGCCAGGGTATTTTTGGCAAATTGGATTTCCCAAAGATGGTCAAACAAATATTAATTTCATCCAACACACTCTTCTTGCAAAGTGATTGTCAATAGACAATCCTCTATTGAAAGATGAAGTCTCTGGTCCATCCAGTCAAACCTCAGCATATTTTTAACTGCTTCCACCATGAGAACATGGTGAAAACTGACAACTTGCCTGACTTCTGAGGCTAGGTTATGAAATGCAATATAGCTTCACCTGAAGCCCTTTTCTCTCTCTTTCTTTTTCACTGTATGTACTTATACCTTTGGGGATCTGATTAACTATGTAAGTGATTCTGAAGATGCTATGCTGGACATTACATAGAACAACTCAGAGTGACAACAGATACCTGAGGACCCCTGCAATCCCCAGATATCCAAGTGTTCTGAGCTGAAATTCCATGCACATGAGTGAGGAAGTTTTCATGACACTAGCTCTAGTCACATTCAGAAAACTAAGGTCACAGCATCTGTTCCATGACTTCATGGCAAATAGATGAGGAAACAATGAAAACAATGAGATGCTTTATTTTGGGGGGCTCCAAAATCACTGCAGATGGTGACTGCAGTCATGAAATTAAATGATGCTTACTCCTTGGAATCAAAGCTATGACCAACCTAGACAGCATATTAAAAAGCAGAGACATTACTTTGTTGACAAAGGTCCATCTAGTGAAAGCCATGGTTTTTCCAGTAGTCATATATGGATGTGAGAGTTGAACTATAAAGAGAGCTGAGCACAGAAGAATTGATGTTTTTTAACTGTGGTGTTGGAGAAGACTCTTGAGAGTTCCTTGGACTGCAAGGAGATCAATCAGTCCATCCTAAAGGAAATAAATCCTGAATACATTGGAAGGACTGATGCAGAAGCTGAAACTCCAATTCTTTGGCCACCTGATGTGAAGAACTGACTCATTGGAAAAGACCCTGATGCTGGAAAGATTAAGGGCAGGGGGAGAAGGGGATAACAGAGGATGAGATGGTTGGATGGCATCACCTACTCCATGGACATGAGTTTGAGCAAGCTCCAAGAGTTGGTGATGGCCAGGTAAGCCTGGTGTGCTGCAGTCCATGGGGTCACAAAGAGTCAGACACGACTGAGCGACTGAACTGACTGAGCTCTAGCCACCATCAATCTATGACCTCAGAACTACAGAGTTCAGTTGCACTTAAATTTCTGACTCATGTGTTTCTTGGGAGATAATAAATTTTCATTGATGTTTTAAGTCACTGAGTGTTGGGGTAGCTTTTTAAACAGCTACTGTTACTAGAATGGTGCCCATCTATGGATTCTCAAAACATCATTGGAAATGTAGCAAAATGGAGAAAAGTGTATTTACTAGAATGCTTTAGAGTACATAAATGTATGAATAAATTTATTGAATATAAATCCCACTGATACCTCAGATATGAAGATGACACCACCCTTATGGCAGAAAGTGAAGAGGAGCTAAAAAGCCTCTTGATGAAAGTGAAAGAGGAGAGTGAAAAAGTTGGCTTAAAGCTCAACATTCAGAAAACGAAGATCATGGCATCTGGTCCCATCACTTCATGGGAAATAGATGGGGAAACAGTGGAAACAGTGTCAGACTTTATTTTTTTGGGCTCCAAAATCACTGCAGATGGTGACTGCAGCCATGAAATTAAAAGACGCTTACTCCTTGGAAGAAAAGTTATGACCAACCTAGATAGTATATTCAAAAGCAGAGACATTACTTTGCCGACTAAGGTCCGTCTAGTCAAGGCTATGGTTTTTCCTGTGGTCATGTATGGATGTGAGAGTTGGACTGTGAAGAAGGCTGAGCACCGAAGAATTGATGCTTTTGAACTGTGGTGTTGGAGAAGACTCTTGAGAGTCCCTTGGACTGCAAGGAGATCCAACCAGTCCATTCTGAAGGAGATCAACCCTGGGATTTCTTTGGAAGGAATGATGCTAAAGCTGAAGCTCCAGTACTTTGGCCACCTCATGCGAAGAGTTGACTCATTGGAAAAGACCCTGATGCTGGGAGGGATTGGGGGCAGGAGGAGAAGGGGATGACAGAGGATGAGATGGCTGGATGGCATCACGGACTCAATGGACATGAGTCTGAGTGAACTCTGGGAGTTGGTGATAGACAGGAAGGCCTGGCGTACTGCGATTCATGGGGTCGCAAAGAGTTGGACACGACTGAGCGACTGAACTGAACTGAACCACATCTTAATAGTATCAACATTTGAAGGGTGTATATTTTGCATATTTCCTAAAAAAAACAGAAAACAAAACCTAGAGTCAGAGGAACAGGATGGTGGAGTCAAATATTTGCCAATAATATCTAAAACCAACACATTAGGGTTAGTTCATTTTCATATAACTTTCTGAACAAGCTTTATTTTGGGGAGCCCATTATAGTAACATTTCTCCTACTGAAGGGTACAAAATCCCTAAGAGTTTTCCATTCCAGCCAAAGCTTTCACAGCTCTACGGCTTGTGCAAAAGTATATGGTTTTTCTCTGTGCTAAGTCTTGAAGGTAAATTTTCTCATTAGAGACTCCAGAAATCTAAGGAAAGCCTGGCTTTTTGATTCAAGCCAAAAAAGTGTCTGAGAGGGCAGCTAAGTTAAGAGTGTAATAAAATCTGACACAAATCTATTGCTTCTGATTATGTCTATTGTGTCAGATTATGTTATTGTTCAAAACAATTCACTCCCATTTTTGAGGGGAGTTTATATGTTCTTTGTGTTTGTTGTGTACCTTACCATGCCAGTGTGTAGGTGGCATACACTTTCTTGTCCCATTGGAAGACTTGCCCACTGTAATCTGAATGAACATGATGTGGGCCATGTTGGAGCAGAAGCCTTAAATATGACTGCATAATTCAGCTTAGTCTCTGGCTTCTGATTTCTGCTCTGAGAATGGCACATTCCAAATAGAAGTTGCTCCTATAGTCTGGAGGTCTAGTGGACAAGACAGAGGAACTCTACTGGATTAAAGCCTACATATAATCTAAGTTAGAAATAAATCTCTGTGTTATATGACCCTGAGATATTGGAGTTGTTCGTCACTCCAACAAAGCTTCCCTGGTGGCTTCCCTGGTGGCTCAGTGGTAAAAGAATCTGCCTGCATTGAAGGAGATCCTGGTTCAATCCCTGGGTTGGGAAGATTCCCTGGAGAAGGAAATGGCAGCCCACCCCAGTATTCTTGCTTAGAGAATTGCATGGAGAGAGAAGTCTGGCAGGCTAGGCAGGCTACAATCCATGGGGTCACAAAGAGTTGGAAACAACTGAGCAGGTAACGCACACTTTGACCAACAAAGCTACCAAATATGTGGATAAAAGGGGATATTAATTGGATATATACTTACCCAGAAAATTGGAGTATTGTGACCTTTAACCCTTACTGAAAAGAAATGTGTGGGGCTGTATATGTATATTAAGAGGAAAGTTTCTTGTCTAGATAAATTAAATAAATTTATATTGCATAATTTAGTTATGGGACTATGATGTTTTATAATCCCATACAAGATATAAGTAATTCAGAAAGGCTCCCAGTGGTAAGTTTTGCACTTATTATATGAAAGTCAGTAGAATGAATTTAACATTTGAGTCTAGATTTGACAGTGCTTTTCAAGGGCAGTACTATGAACAGTTGGAAGAGATGGGTTTCGTAAGAGATTGTACTAATAAGTGGCCTTCCCGGGTGGCTCAGACAGTAAAGAATCCCCCTGCAATGTAGAAGACTCAGGTTTGATTCCTAGGAAGACTCCCTGGAGAAGGGGATGGCTACTCATGCCAGTATTCTTGCCTAGAGAATTCCATAGACAGAGGAACCTGGCTGGCTACCGTCCATGGGGTCGCAAAGAGTCAGACACACCTGAACAACTAACACTTTCACTTTCACTGTATTAATAAAGCCTGGTTTTGAGTGACAGAAACACAAATCACACGAGTGTAAGCAAAACAATAACTATGATTTTTATATAAATTAAAAAAATGCTGTGTGTGTGCGTGTGTGTGTGTGTGTGTGTTGAAAGTAGAATATTAATTGGCTTTTATAACTTGAAATTTTCCCTGGTGTCTCAGCTGTAAAGAATCCACCTTCAATGCAGGAGATGTAGGTTCGATCTCTGGGTCAGGGAGATACACTGGAGAAAGAAATGATAACCTACTCCGTGATTCTTGCCTTTGAAATCTCACAGACAGAGGAGCCTGGTGGGTTATAGCACATGGGGTAGCAAGAGTTAGACACGACTTAGCCAGTCAATAACAATGTAATTTGAAAATATAGTTTGGGACATGGTTGGATTCATAATCTCAAATGATGTCATCAGTGTTTTCTGTTTGTCCTCCTCTCTTTTCTTTCTCCTGTTTCTTTTCTTTTGTTCAACTTATTTACTCTGGTCCATCTCTGTCTCTGAACTATACCTCCCTTTGTTTTGTCTCTATTCTTAACGCCGAGGGTGTGGAACTGTTCAGAAGCCACAATGACTGAGAATATGAGATAAAGTGTATAAAGAAAAAGTAGTGCTCTATTTTCAAAAGAGGGAATAGATGGTAGGCAGGCAAAATTAAAGAAAAAAAAATCTACTATAAAGGTAAATCCCACAAAGATTGTGCGCAGGGTGGCACAGATGTTTGCAAAGCTGTTTTTGAAGACGAGTGGAAAGGATTCAATGCAAGTCACTAGTTTTGCTGAGTGAAGTAAGCCAGCTTGAGGCTAGAGCTGAACTGTTCAGGATGACCAAGGGGAAAAAGGAAGGCCACCTTGTCCCAAGCACAGTAAACAAGTTCTCTACTAAAGGAACATCAAACAACTATTTTAAAATCTTGGTTTGAAAACAAAGCTAGTACAAATTTACTTGCAAGCTTGGCAGCAGGAACTTAGAACTCGCTTCAGCACTATCTCTACATAGTGCCCTGGATTCGAAACATATTGCCTTGATATTCAAGGTTGAAAGGGGAAAAATTCAACTTCTCCCCATCAAAAGATGGTATTAGTAGGTCACAAACTTTTTCCCATTTGATTTTTTTGGTAGCGTATTGTGCATGGTTCAATGCCTTTGTCTTTAGTGAAAAAAAAAAAATCAAATATTTAAAAAGCTTTTTAAATACAGTCTCCCAGGTGTCTGTTGCAGCCTCAAGCCCCTTTTCTTTCTTCTATTGTTCTCTTAATTGTTACTTCACAACAATTAGTTGGTTATTCATATGCAAATATATGCAAATAAAAAGGGACTCAATATATGAGATTTTTACTACTATTTAATTTCTACTTTAGGGTCTACTGATAAGATCTGCAAAACTGATTTTTTGTATCCTTACTCCTTGGAGGATAAAAGAGAAAGGGTAGTGTGAAAACAACCTAAATATCTCAAAAGTGCTGCCATTGTTAAGATTCCTCTTTAGCTTGGAAAGTCTTTTTTAATTATTTTTTACTTGTCTGCCTTGGTTTCACAGAAAATGTTGTGTAGAAGCTTCCATTATTTGTAACTAACTAGTTATTTCGGATCCAGAATGGCATTTGAAGTATTATTATCAATATGGAAATGGACTCAGAAAGGAAAGAAGTAATCATCAGCCAAATAAATGGAATTTGATTGACTGATTGATTGAAATTGTTTTAAAACATCACACAATGTTTATTAAATTAAATATTAAATAAATTAATTTAATAAATGAATCAAAATATTTATTAAGGTAAATATTAAACATCATGAGCAAGGGAGGTCTGATGAATAAATTAAAAATACGTTTAAGCTTCTGAGAAACACTAGATTATTTGTAGGGTGGGTGGTGTGTTTGTAAATGGAATGATTACTATTTTCGTCCTTGTAATAAAGATGTCTGCAAAATTTGCTGTCCTACTCTTAAGGAAAGGGAACTTATTTTCCATTCTGTGGAGTCTAAGCCTCCCTTAAGTGATGTGTCTGACCAATGAATATAGAAAAAGTGGCTTTCTGGTACTTCAAGGCTAGATTAAAAGGTGTATTGTAGCTTTCATTGGTCTGAAAAAGCATTCATTTTAGGAACCCAGCTGCTCTTGCATAAAGAAGTCCAACCAGACTGCAAACAGGGCCTCATGAAACACAACCAAGTTACCCTGACAAAAGACTAGGCTAAATTCTTAGCCAGCATCAGCACCAACTTGCATGCCCTGTGAGTGAACCATCTTGGACCAGTCAAGCCACTCCAGTTAACATCTCATGTAGTGGAGAGAAGACACCCAGTGAATCCCCTCCTGACTTCCTCATCCACAAAATCACATCCAAGTAAACTGTTGCTTTAAGCCACTACATTTTGAGATAGTTTGCCATATATCAACAGTAACAGGCACACTAGATACAGATCAAAAAACAGAGGAAAAAAAAAGATGTTGTCTCCATAAAAGCAGTCATACTACCTGTACAATTTCCCTTGCCAAGCGAAAGGGATCTATTCATGGACGGTTTAAAAACAGGAAGCAATTAAATCCAGTTTACAAATGCTAAAAAGAGCTTTTAATTGTTAAGGTTTCCTTCCTTGCATTTAACCTTGGCTCTTTTGGTCTCTATTCACCAGTGGATGCTCAGAGGAGAGGGAAGAGCGCTCTGGTGAGGATAAATGTGCCGGCCAAGACTCCAGTGTCCTCTGTACAACCTACAGATGCCTCAGTGACTAATCTTCATCTGCAGATAATTCAGAAACAGGGCAGATCCCTCGGATTTGAAAATGGGAACTAAAACTCATCCATCTTCTCCTGATGGCTAAACAGGCTATTATTAGCAGGCCAGATGATTTAATAGGCCGGGGATGGAAAGGCACATGTTGATAATTAAACACTCCAGAGTTCCATTCCAAAGCAAGTGTCCTTTAACAGCATGACTAAGGTTTGTTTGCTTTTTAAACCCTTTTCTTTCACTTCCAAGACTCTAGAATGTGTTCAGGCATCAACATAAACTTTTTCGATGGCTAGAAATGATGTGTGTCAAACCAATGCTCTGTTGTTTAGATGACATGTTACATGGAATTACCTGTCCTGAACCAGCTTTTTAGATGTATATATCTATGAATTCTAAAAAAACTGATCACTCCTTCAGCAAATATGAATCGAGGTCAAATAGATAGTGGTAGAATGATAGCACTGTCTTTCAGAGCTGACTCTGCCTGGTGACTGTTTGACCTTGAAAAAGTCAGAGCAACTTTGGTAACTTAGTTTGATCATATGAAAGTGAAGAATACTTGATTCTAAGTTTCCTTCAAGCACTAGAATGTGTTCATTCTACAAACTTTATTGTCAAAGTGACTCATCTCTATTAAAAATATGTTTAGGTAGTAGTTTAATTAATAGGAAATGGATTGTTTTTGCTTTAAGCATGTGCATCAATATTCTTAGCCTTCTTTATTTCCCATATTACCCAAGATTACTATATTACTTAGCATTTTCCATATTACCTAAGATTATTTTTAAATATTGCTATTTTATAATCATAAATAATAGTAAATATTTATTTTACTCATCACTGTACACCACGCATGAGCTGACAGTTTCACAAATGTAATCTGTTATATATATACTTACGTGTATGTATATAAAAAAAAAGTTATTCCCTCAGGTGTGTCCTAGTCTTTGCAGTCCTATGAACTGTAACCTGCCAGGCTCTTCTGTCCATGTGATTTCCCATCCACAAATACAAGAGTGGTTAGCTATTCCCTTCTCCAGGGGATCTTCCCGACCCAAGGATAGAACCCAGGTCTCCGGCATTGCAGGCAGATTCTTTATTGTCAGTGCCAGCAGGGAAGCCCCAAGTATACATACATGTCTGTATATTTATATAAAAATACACATGTGTAAGTATACATATATACCAGAAACAGTGCAAGAAAGAAGACTGTAAAGTCAGCAAGCTCAGTGATAAAGGGACCTTCTGCAAGGGATGGTGTTCTCATTGACCTCTTGGGGGATTCTTTTCCATCCTTATCTTGGAATAGGCTTCAGGGAAGAATTGAACTACAGTCAGAGGGAAAAAAAATTAAAACACTTTTCCAGAAAAATATCTTTCCTGCTCTTTGGAGATAAATTCACTTGATTTTATTTTTGGTGTATTGTAGTTTCCAGGGAAGGGATTTTATTTTTTAAGCTGGAAAATTGCCATCTTGACATTGCTGTCTGTTGTTGTTGTCTGTTTCTGAGTTACACACTCAAATGCTTCCTTAATAGTAGACTTCCTTTGCCCTGAGAGTCACCTCTATGATATTTCAGTTAAATAAATGTAGCACAAGTCCATGATTCGTCTTCAAAAGGTATGCGTCTGAAGCATGCCTTTTTCATCCTATTAGGGCTCAAGCTCATGCTGAGTAAGTCTTTGGTGCTCCTCCTCCCTATACATAACCAAGCAAGCAGGAAAACTTGCAGAAATGAGTCTTTAAGCCAATGTAGGGGTTTCCAAACATTTAGAACATATTTATTGGATTGGAGTGACCCTGATTGAGGTCAGCATCAGGAAAGAGTCGAAGCAGACAAGAAAGACATATCATGGTAGATGCTATTGTCCATATTTCTGTCATATCTCTTTGGCTCCTATTACAGGCTGAATGTTTGTGTTCCCTGCAAATCCATATGCTGAAACTTTAACATTCAGTGTAGTGGTATCTGGACCGAGGTCTTTGGTTGGTAATGGGATTAGGTCATGAGTGTGGGTCCCTCAGGGTGGATTAGTGCTCTTTCAGTGAGAAGAGACATCTCTTTCTCACACTGAGGACATAAGGAGAAGTCAGTCATCTTCAAGGAGGAGATATTTCACCAGAAACTGAATTGATTGACACCTTAATCTTAAAGTTCTCAGCAGTTAGAATCATGAGAAAATGAAGTTTTGTTGTTTAAGACACCCGATCTATTCGGTAATGGCAGCACAAGCAGACTAAGAGAGCTACTCTTTACCTTTGCTTTGCATTCTTCCCCTAGTTTTGATGTTTTGGCTTCCAATGGCTATCAGGCAGCTCCCTTCTTGGAGGACAGCACTTGGGAATTCTCTTAACCCTACTCAGACCAAGACAACCCTATGATATAACTTCCACTCCTGAGTTCTCCTCCAGTATCAGTTGGATTAGCTTCTTATTTTAACATCTCATTCCTATTCTACCTCCACCTCTTGACAGTTTACCCTAGGAACAGTTCCTTAATAAATCACAATCACAAGAATCCTGTTTCAGGATCTGCTTCTGGAGAATCTGACCTACGACACTTTCTATAAAAAGAAGAAAATTTTAAAAAAGGAAAGTCTGTACTGTTGACCTGGTTACCAAGTGGCCTGTAGAGGTTAAACTCTGGAGATAGCTTGAAATTCATGAAGAAATCCTTTTGTATCTTTACCTTTTGTGCTCAGTATCAATGTGGAAGATCTGGCAGGGAGTTAGAGATTTACTTTAACGTTAAAACAACCAAAGTGAGTTGACTGCTCTAACAGACACCTCCTGGTGTGCCCACCCGGTCTGTAATCTGCAGTCTCTTCTCTTCTCACCTCCAGGGTTACAGAGGTGAGTCGTTGCACTATCCACATTCCAGCCACTCTGGCCTTCTTTCACCTTGAATGTATGTTTTATTTTTCAGTCACAGGGCTTTGCACATGCTGTTTACTCTTTCACTCTTCCTGAAACTTTCAAATTGTTCACCCTTCTAACCCTAGCTCTAGATATACAGCTCTTTCAGAATTGTATGTTTTGGAAAACATGGCCAAATGTATGAAAATAACTGAATCTGTGAAATTTGTTATGACTTGTAATGACCCTTATTTAGAAAACCACTGATTAAGCTGCCTTATTCTGCATATTTCAGTACCAACTCTATATCCCAGTTGGCCTGGCTTCCGTGTTTGCTCATTGATTCTTTACTATCTGCTCCAACTCTCATCACCATTTGATGAGAGTTATTAAAAGGTTATTAAAAGGATTCTTTTGTCAGCCAGTGTCTTCTCTGTCCTCAAATTAGCATCATTAGTATCACCTCAATGACACCCCACTCCAGTACTATTGACTGGAAAATCCCAAGGATGGAGGAGCCTGGTGGGCTGCAGTCCATGAGGTCGCTAAGATCGGACACGACTGAGTGACTTCCCTTTCACTTTTCACTTTCATGCATTGGAGAAGGAAATGGCAACCACTCCAGTGTTCTTGCCTGGAGAATCCCAGGGATGGGGGAGCCTGGTGGGCTGCCATCTATGGGGTCGCACAGAGTTGGACATGACTGAAGCGACTTAGCAGCAGCAGTAATAGCTTATTAGAAAAGCAAATCCTTAGGCCTCATCTTAGGCCTATTGGTTATTTAATAGAAACTCTGAGAACAGATCTATCAACCAGTGTTTTGGAAAATCCTTCCTGTCATTTTGCTGCACATTAAATTTTGAGGATAGTTGATCTAAATGTTGCAGGACTTTGACTTTTAATATATAATGGCAAATTCTAGGAAAACAAAATGTAACATCCAAGATAAACAAGCAAACAACCTTTCCTTAAGATCTTGGCTATTGAAAATCATAAGTACCTTAGTTCTCAAATGGTTTGTATTAATTTACTCACATTTCCACTAACAAAGTACTGCAAATTGGGTGCCTTAAAGAATAGAAATTTACTGTCTTACTGTTCTGGGGGCTGGAAGTTGCAAACTGAGGTGTCCTCAGGGTTGTCTCCTTCTAAGGGCTGTGAGCAGGAATCTATCTCATGCTCCTCTCCTAGCTTTTGGTGGTTTACTGATAATATTTGGCATTCCTTGGCTTGAGACAGCATAATTCAATCTTCATATAGTGTTTCTATGTCTATGTGTTTAAGTTTCACTTTTCAGAAGGATATAAGTGGTTTTGAATTAAGGCCAACACTAAGGATCTCATTTTAATTTCATTAGCCCAGTGAAGACCCTATCTCCAAATAATGTCACATTGTGAAGTACTGGGGGTTAGAACTTCAATATATATATATATATATATATATATATATATATATTTTTTTTTTTTTAATTTGAGTAGGGGCATCATTTAACCCACAGCATGATTAAGTCTTTTTTTTTTTTTTAATGCCCCTTGGGTTATACCTACTCTTCTACTGAGACAGTGGTGACTATAGCTAAGTGCTTAGGGGACAATCAGACAGGAGGAAAAATTTGAAAAAAAAATTAATTATTATATATAAAGATAGTTTTAGTAGAAGTAGAAAGATGAGGAATTGGTTCAGCATAAACTCCAGAGCTTATTGTATTAGTCTGCTTGGCTACCATAACAAAATACCACAGACGGGTTATAAACAACACAATTTATTTTCTTACAATACTGGAGGTTGGAAATTTAAGATCAGTGTGCCATCATGGTTGGGTTCTAGTGAGACTGCTCCCCTGTGTTGCAGGCAGCCTCCCTCTTACTGTGTACTCACACAACCTTTTGTGTACTACAGCACAGAGAGCAAGCTATCCAGTGTCTTTTTTTACAAGGACAGTAATTCTATGATGAGAACACCACCCTCATCTATTTTCAAAGGCCTCATCTCCAAATGCCATCACATAAGGGGTTAGGGCTTCCATATATAAAATTTGAGAGAATACAAATATTTAATCTGTAACACTTACCCAGAGAGTTTCTCATTTGTTTCTTCTAGGGTGGAGTGAATCCATCTGAATTTTTAGAAATTCACAAGCAATTGTGATGCACAGCTAGCTGTTCAAACCTTTGCCCTAGATCTTTATTTTCATGGAAAAGGCCAGTAATTACTGATATGTGTTGCTAGGTAACACAGAAGAGGAAATGAAGCCAGTCAAAACTTTAGCATCTTGCTTCATCGTCCTGATTGTCATGTGTATGTCTTGTCAGCCCCTCTCTTCTGTAAGCACCCAAAGGAAAGTCACTCCATTTCTAATAGCCCTTCTCCAAATCCCCACAGAGGTGACTGCTTATTAAGTTCTTAACAAATATAAGGTGATTGGCCAAATAGAATCTTGGATTCTTTACTTCAACCCCTTTGCTTCAATAACTATACAAATAAAAAATCAATACATGCACATTATTAATTCTCTTCTGTGATAGAGAAATACAAGGAACACATGTTGGAAATTTTATTGTGTCTGGCTAGGTAACAGGGGCAAGGAAAGGCAAACTCAGCCTCTATTTAGTAATTAGTCTCTCTACCCACTGTCTCTCTTTTATAATCTGGTTGCTTAGAAAAACTACTCTGATGTAACTGGCTGAAGTTTATCTGAGTTGGATATATCCTTATACATCTGTGAGATACATTAGGGATTGACAGAGATGTCTTTCCCATACAGCTGCATCATAGAAGGAGAGTTATAGAAGGCATTCTCAAACTCTTGTCCCTCCCATCACTTTCACCCTTTGTTGAAAAATGAAAGTATTTAGGATGTCAAGAGCTTAGAAAATATGTTATAAAAACAATGCTCTGAAAGTTGATCTCTCCTCCCCAATTCTCTTCCACAACATCAGAGTAAAACCACTCACATGCTACTACATTCTGGAAAATAACAGTTTCCTATCTGTCCACCCATTACAGGATTTTTCTATTAAGCCCAGAACACACTGATTTGTTTGGAGAGATAAATTCCACCCCCAGCATTTCTTTAATAATCCCTTTATACTTTCTCCTTATCTCTCCTCTTGCTGCTATTGTTTGATAGTGCCACTTAAACAGGTCTTTCCACAAGGTTACTCAAATTAAACATTAGCCAGCTCAATAAGCAGCTACAGAGAACTACTGACATTATCTAGCAAGATAAACATCCACACACCAAACTTTTGAGATTTCTTTATTTTTACCATGATTGTCTCAGGGTAATGGTTTTCAAGACCACCTGACTTATTTCTCTTATGTTTTTAGATGTTAAATCTACCAGTACTAAATAGACCATGGGGCACTGATAATTGGCTACATTTCACTGAATTTTGATAAAAGCAAATTTAGTGTTTACATGGTCTGTTCTTAGATTTGAGAGAATGAAACTCTACCTTCAGAGATTCATTTCTCTGAATTAAACAATAGCAGATAGGAAAGAAACAATGTTTCCTTTATCTTTGGTTCTCTAGGTAAGGCAAACACAAAACAGTCTAAACAAGCAAGCTGAGACTAACAGCAACAAAGAAGGCTTAAGTAAAAATTCGAACATCAGAGATGGTCCACTTCTGGGAAACTCAGATACTGGCTAAGAGCTCTGGATGCCTAAATGCTAAAGGGAGTTGGGTACTACAAGGAGAAACTAAGATCTATGACAGGAATGTTACAGGTGGAGGTATCATAGGTATTCTTAAGCTGCTTCATATTTAATCAAGGGCAAACCCTGCTCTAAGTCAAGAATCCTCTCTTCTCTGTAAGAGTGAACTGAATACACACTTTAGCTGCAGACATGTTTCTGGGAAATTGGTTCTTTCCATTGTTACTGGTGAAACTGAGATGATATTGAATGTCATTAAGCTCAATTTGATCATCTGTGAAGGGTTCATAATAACATACATCTAACAGTGTTGGTGGGAAAACAAAGCAATGTAATATTTATGAAGTATCTTACTTGTGCAGTTCAGTTCAGTTCAGTTCAGTCACTCAGTCGTGTCTGGCTCTTTGTGACCCCGTGAATTGCAGCACGCCAGGCCTCCCTGTCCATCACCAACTCCCGGAGTTCACTCAGACTCACGGCCATTGAGTCTGTGATGCCATCCAGCCATCTCATCCTCTGTCATCCCCTTTTCCTCCTGCCCCCCAATCCCTCCCAGCATCAGAGTCTTTTCCAATGAGTCAACTCTTCGCATGAGGTGGCCAAGGTACTAGAGTTTCAGCTTTAGCATCATTCCTTCCAAAGAACACCCAGGACTGATCTCCTTTAGACTGGATTGGCTGGATCTCCTTGCAGTCCAAGGGACTCTCAAGAGTCTTCTCCAACACCACAGCTTAAAACACACCTTACTTGTACAGCGACTACCTAATTACTAGACTGCATCCAGCACAGCAACCCCACCTTGAGCTCGGATACAATTTCACTTTTCCTTTTCTTCTGCCTTGGGAACACGTGAAAGAAAGGATGTATCATTTTGGCAGCTGCTGCTACTGCTGCTAAGTTGCTTCAGTCTTTTCCAGCTCTGTGCAACCCAATGGCAGCCCACCAGGCTCCTCTGTCCCTGGGATTCTGCAGGCAAGAGCACTGGAGTGGGTTGCCATTTCCTTCTCCAATGCATGGAAATGAAAAGTGAAAGTGAAGTCTCTAGTCGTGTCCCACTCTTCACGACCCCATGGACTGCAGCCTACTAGGCTCCTCTGTCCATGGAATTTTCCAGGCAAGAGTACTGGAGTGGGGTGCCATCGCCTTGGCAGAGAATAATACAAATTGTACAAGAATCACCTGACAACTGGTAGCTGATTTTTCTTTTTAGTGATGCAATCTGGTTTTATTAACACATTTGATTCAAGTAACGCATCTTTGCTTCCTGATGGCCAGGTAGGACACTAATAAGGCTCCAGTGATTCAGATTCCAGAAAGTCCAACCACCCACAAAGCTTGGGATATAAGAGAGACCTTGGGCATTTATGGAGTTCTGCCTTTTTTTTCTTTTCCTCTGTGTTTCCCACACCCCTCAAAGGTCATAAGAAATCATAAGATTGGGCTTTGAATATGTGGGACTGGTGATTTTCAACAAGAACATCTTTAACATGGAAAACTACTAAAAGTCTCAAAGACACTTAGAAAATGCATTAGAAGGAAAAAAGAGAACCCCGGTTTTTGTTATGTTATATAATAGGAAAGGATAATTTTTATTATTATAATAGACTATATGCTTATATGTTATATATGCAAGTATATAATATATACTTAATTATAGTATACCATTTTATGTTAATACTATTATTTGATATTTTATTATTATATAGTAAACACATATTACTCTGGGCTTCCCTGGTAGCTCAGCTGGTAAAGAATCCACTGCAATGCAGGAGACACTGGTTTGACTCCTGAGTTGGTAAGATCCCCTGGAGAAGGGATAGGCTACCCACTCCAGTACTCTTGGGCTTCCCTGATGGCTCCACAGGTAAAGAGTCCACCTGCAATGCAGGACATCTGGGTTCAATACCTGAGTTGGGAAGATCCCCTGGAGGGCATGGCAACCCACTATATGTACTATATATCCTTTTGGATTACATAGTAAGATGCTCTTCACAATAGCTGGCAGAAAATGTGGAGAAAATGCAAAATCAGTAGTGACAATCTATTCATGAGGAATCAGTTTTCAGTAATGTGCAATTCAGGGAGCAATAAAGAAGTAGGGTGTGTATGTGTGTGTATGTGTGTAAATAAGGGCAAGGAGAAGAAAGGAGATAGAAAAGAAAGAAGAGAGCAAGCTCTGAAGGCTTCCAGTTGCTAAAGATCAACCCATGTGCCTTCTGAAACCCTCCAGGGTGACTGTCCAGGTGAGAGCAGAGAATATTTTCTTTTTATCTTTCAATCACTGCCTTTGTAGGTATAAATAAGAATATCGATCACTGGAAGGTGATAATGGTTTCTCAGCCAAAATGTTATTTCCTGTTGGAATTCAGTTCCCTGTTGCCTGATTTTTATGTCACTCTCCTCAAGTCTTCAATCTTCTTCAGACATGGTCAATGTACTGGCAGGTCCGAGGAAGATGTGGTGCATGGGACATTCTTAAATCAGAGCCAGCCTGGCCATGGCTTATGGTGCTGGGTTCACATCTGAATTCTCAATCCCCTCCTGCTTGCTACTGTTGACATAAAAGAATAAGCTTGATTTTTAGTTCCTGACAAGAGTTAAAATGAGAATACTGCTCTCTCTTCCCCTGAAGTACTGTCTGATAGTAGCAAATACAAAGGAGAGAAGCATCTAAACACACAAAGCAATTCTAAAAATGTGCATGGTTTCGAGGTCATAGGAAGCGTTTTTAACTGATAAGAGGAGCAAAGAGCAAGCTAAGGACAAAATCCAGTGCCATCCACATACAAAGAATAAAAATATGAATTAAGAGTAAAAACTCAACATAAAAGATAAATAGCAACAAGGAACATCCAAAAGGGTTGGCTGACCTAGAAAACAGAGTTTGAGATATCACCAAAGGAACACAGAAAGAAACTGAGACATGAGAAAAAAAAAAAGAGTTGGAGGATATGGAGAGTAGAATAAATACATAAATAAAATAGCAGTTTTAACTTTTTATATGATTCCTTAAAGGTAAGAAAGCTCATAAATGAAGGAGAAAATGTATTTTAAGAAATGAGACCTGAGAATTTATTATAGTGGATATAAAAGACCTCAATTTGAAAGGGATTATAGAGTGCCATATAATTAGATTAAAAAGTTCTATGTATAGACATCTTGTGGTGAATGCCAAAAAATAAACAATGGCAAAAATAAAATATACTTAAACTCTCTAGATTAAAAAAATCATTGAACATTAAGTTTTTCAATAACAAAACAAGGAAAGATAATGAGATAATATCTGCAAACTGCTGGAAAAATGAAACTTAAACTTTTTAATAAGCTAAAATTTATTTAAATATGCATAAGCAAAGCTATTTTCATTCTTAATAAGTTTAGCCCATATAATCTGCTCTGAGAATATTTTTGCAGAAAATACCTGGACAAGAAGAGAAATCTTAGAGGAGAAAGATATAGATATATAAACAGATAGACAGGTAGATATAATACGTAAATAACATTAGGGATGTAAGTAGTTCCATTAAGGATGTAAGACTTCATGGGAAATAGATGGGGAAACAGTAGAAACAGTGTCAGACTTTATTTTTCTGGGCTCCAAAATCACTGCAGATAGTGACTGCAGCCATGAAATTAAAAGACGCTTACTCCTTGGAAGAAAAGTTATGACCAACCTAGATAGTATATTCAAAAGCAGAGACATTACTTTACCAACTAAGGTCCGTCTAGTCAAGGCTATGGTTTTTCCTGTGGTCATGTATGGTTGTGAGAGTTGGACTGTGAAGAAGGCTGAGCGCCGAAGAATTGATGCTTTTGAACTGTGGTGTTGGAGAAGACTCTTGAGAGTCCCTTGGACTGCAAGGAGATCCAACCAGTCCATTCTGAAGGAGATCAGCCCTGGGATTTCTTTGGAAGGGATGATGCTAAAACTGAGGCTCCAGTACTTTGGCCACCTCATGCGAAGAGTTGACTCATTGGAAAAGACCCTGATGCTGGGAGGGATTGGGGGCAGGAGGAGAAGGGAACGACCGAGGATGAGATGGCTAGATGGCATCACGGACTCAATGGATGTGAGTCTGAGTGAACTCCGGGAGTTGGTGATGGACAGGAGGCCTGGCGTGCTGTGATTCATGGGGTCGCAAAGAGTCGGACACGACTGAGGGACTGAACTGAACTGAACTGAAGTAGTTCATTCAAGTTTATTGTCCAAAGAAGAAAGGACTCTAAAGAGGAAGATATAGTTATTAGAAAGTATGCTGCTGCTACTAAGTCGCTTCCGTCGTGTCTGACTCTGTGCGACTCCGTAAACGGCAGCCCACCAGGCTCCCCCGTTCCTGGGATTCTCCAGGCAAGAACACCTGGAATGGGTTGCCATTTCCTTCTCCTGTCCATGACAGTGAAAAGTGAAAGTGAAGTCACTCAGGCGTGTCTGACTCTTAGCGACCCCATGGACTGCCCACCAAGTTCCTCCGTCCATGGAAAGTATAAAATAGTATATTAATGGATATTTATGTTAGGCATAATTGGAGATTAAAAATACAGTGTATATAAGAAAGAAATCATAAAAGAAATTAAAACATACTATAATTATTAATAGTACTTAGTGTTAAAGTGAGTGCATTTTAAAGAGGGATATTCATATGCACCCAATGTAAAAAGTTGGGAAAAAACAAACAAAAGAAGAAACAAGAGTAGCTGATCATAATCTAAGTAAGATCTAGAGAATAACATGAACATGTAACCTCCATGAGGGCAAGGGTTTTAGTCTGCTTTATTCACTGCTATCAATATATCAGAGTGCCTGTAAGAGACTAGCACATTTAAGGCACATATTTAATAAATGAATGGATAAGTAAACTCCCACAACACAACGATATTTTCCAAAGTGAATTTTCTTGAAAGGATTCCTATGATAGAGATTATCTTCGGCAAAAATGATCTAGGAAAAATATAAAAGCAAATATACAAATCAACAAAACATAGAATGAAAAAAATATTGTGTGTATATATATATACAAAAAAGTTAGTATAACAGCTTTACACTAAAATAGTTGAAAACCTAGAAAGAAGAGAGATATTTGCATAGAACCATAAAAAAAGCCAGAATTGAAGCAAGGAGAATAAAAATCTGGTAGACTAATGACCATTAGAGAAATTGAGATGGTAATTTCAGATTCTTCTCCAAAGATACCTGAGTTCCAAAGAGCTTCATAACTGAGTTCTTCCATACTTTCAAGAGATAGATATTTCCTGTCTTCTAAAAGGCTTTCAGAAAACTAAAAAAAAAAAGAGAGAGAAACACACCCAAGTTTTTATGAGACTAGTATAATATTGATTTTCAAGTTGGATAAGTAGAATGCAAAATAAAGCATTTATAAATTCATTTTGTCTTTTACCACATAAAGA
Organism: Aepyceros melampus; assembly: GCA_006408695.1. Taxonomy (NCBI): domain Eukaryota; kingdom Metazoa; phylum Chordata; class Mammalia; order Artiodactyla; family Bovidae; genus Aepyceros; species Aepyceros melampus. The sequence goes on along the minus strand of SJXQ01008082.1, from coordinate 51,058 downwards.
ACTAATCATACAATGATTTTAATGGACACAAAAAATCATTTATTTAATTATTATTCATTTAATTTATTTAATTTCAATGTCTATTTTTGACATAGAAAATCATTTGTAGAATGAGTGTGTCTGACTCGTTGCAACCCCATGGGCTGTAGCCTACCATGCCCTCTGTCCATGGGCTTCCACAGGCAAGAATACTGGACTGGGTAGGCATTCCCTTCGCCAGGGTGTCTTTCTGACCCAGGAATCCAACCTGGGTCTCTTGCATTATAGGCAGATTTTTTACCACCTGAGCCACCAGGGAAGCCCAGTCCCTAACTTAATAAAAACCTTAGTACTAAAACCTACAATTTATTTAGTGGAAAAACTTGAGTCATATTTCTTTAGGTTTATGAATAAAATAATAATTTTTATATGCATTCTTGTTAACATAGTACTGGATTTTCTGATTTATTCTATGAGAATGAAGAAATAAGAAATGTAAAGATTAGAAAATTATAAACACAGTTTAAGATTTAGATGAGATAATCCAGGTAGGAAATACAATATGCAGTCTGTTAGATTACCTGATAAAAGATCAATTTATAAAAGTTAATTGTGTCCTCTATTAATCAATAATATTTGTCTAGAAAGTACTATTCAATATATAAGATTTAAATATCAATAAAACCCAATAAAATATATCCAGGATAATCTGACAAAGAAGGCAAAATACTTTTATGAAGCAAAAATTTAAAGTTATTAATTGACCTAAAGAAAAAATCTGAATCATGTAGAAAGATTGGTGTATGTTATTGGGTGACTGAAATTCATGTCTAAAGGGTCAGTTCCAAATTTTATCAATTGATTTAATATAATCCTAAAAAATTCAACTTAATATTTTGACAAAACTGAAACATTATTCCAAATTTAAAAGAAAGATGAGAGCTCTACATAGACTGTATTAAAAAGAATAGCAATAAGAGAAAATTCTTTTTGGAAAGTTATGTTGCAAAGCCATCATAAAAAAAGAGGAGAGGAAAGAAAAATATGTAAATATTGTGATAAAACAGAAATCTAGGGGAAAGAGCTTAAAATAAATACCATTTATATATTACAATTTGATTTAAATCATTGAGGAAGAAAAACTGGTTCAGTTTATAGAAAATAAAAAGAAACCTTGATCTCTTGCTTACACAATATAAAAAAACACCCTCTACGCTGTATCACATGTGGATTAAGCACTCAAATGTGAAAGAAAAATCTATAAAGCTCTTAGATGAAAAATAGGAGACATATATTTGTCTCTAGAGGTGATAAAGACCTTCCCAAACAAGACAGCAAAAGCAAAACATAAGAAGAAAAATAGGTAACTGTGACTACTTAAAAATAAAGAATATGTTCTTAAGGAAACCACTCATAAGGTTGATGATAGACAGTAGACTGGGAAAATTACTTCCAACATCAAAAGACAACATAGGATTAATATTGAATGTAAAAGAAACTCCTGCAAGCCATGGAGAAAAGATAAGAAAAAAGTAACTGATTAAAGTCTCTAGAGGTGATAAAGACCTTCCCAAACAAGACAGCAAAAGCAAAACATAAGAAGAAAAATAGGTAACTGTGACTACTTAAAAATAAAGAATATGTTCTTAAGGAAACCACTCACAAGGTTGATGATAGATAGTAGACTGGGAAAATTACTTCCAACATCAAAAGACAACATAGGATTAATATTGAATGTAAAAGAAACTCCTGAAAGCCATGGAGAAAAGATAAGAAAAAAGTAACTGATTAAAAAAAAAAACTAGTTAAAAGATGCAAATAAGGAATTAATAGAAAATAAAATCAATAAATCATTACTGTTAGCAGTGATATTAAAGTCCTTCCTACTATATTAAGACTATTTGTGTGGAGAAGCAAAAGACCTTAAGGGAATGTAGTGTAGTAGTTTTGAGAATGGAACTGAGCTGCACATTGATGGCATAGAACTGTCCCCAGAGCTGTGCAGACTATTTTGGAATTTCCGTGCATTTGAAGGTCCATACACCTCTCCATAGAGCTAGAACTGAATAACAGGAAAGTGACAGATGATACTTAATAACCAAGAAGATGATCCTGATGGCCATCTGGGAGCATTTTCTGGGGTTTTCAAAAACGATCAGTAAAGGACTGGGAAACGTTCTTAAAAAACACATTTAGAGGCATTGCAATAGTCTATAGGGGAAAAAACCAAATGCATGTCATTTGGTGCTGTTGTAAACTAGCCTTTTTATATATTAGGTTTAGCCTGGGAAATCTGAAGTCTACTAGCTGCTACTGCTACTTCTGCTAAGTCGCTTCTAAGTGTCCAACTCTGTGTGAGCCCAGGGATGGACCTGGGTTGGGAGATCCCCTGGAGAAGGGATAGGCTACCCACTTCAGTATTCTTGGGCTTCCCTTGTAGCTCAGCTGGTAAGGAATTCACCTGCAATGTGGGAGACCTGGGTTGGATCCCTCAGTTGGGAAAATCCCTTGGGGAAGGGAAAGACTACCCACTCCAGTATTCGGGCCTGGAGAATTCCATGGACTGTATAGTCCATGGGGTTGCAAAGAATCAGAGGTGACTGAGTGACTTTTACTTTCACTAATTTATTATATTAATATAAAATTTAACTTGTCCAAATCCCAGCTTTCTATTTTTATAGAAGTTTACAAGCTGATCTTAAAATTTATGTAGAAATGCAAGGCACCTGGAAGAGCCAGACAATCTTGAAAGACCAAAGTTAAAGAACTCACACTTTCCAATTTCAAACCTTAGTGCAGTACTAACATACAGATAGACATATAGTTCAATGAAATAGAATTGAGAGATCAGAAATAAAGCCATGCACATTTGCTTGATTGATTTCTGAGAGAGGTACCAAGATAATTCAATAGAAATATAAAATTTAACTTGTCCAAATCCCAGCTGTCTATTTTTATAGAAGTTTACAAGCTGATCTTAAAATTTATGTAGAAATGCAAGGCACCTGGAAGAGCCAGACAATCTTGAAAGACCAAAGTTAAAGAACTCACTCTTTCCAATTTCAAACCTTAGTTCAGTACTACATACAGATAGACATATAGTTCAATGAAATAGAATTGAGAGATCAGAAATAAAGCCATGCACATTTGCTTGATTGATTTCTGAGAGAGGTACCAAGATAATTCAATAGAGAGACAATAGTGTTTCAGTGATGTGAAACAACTAGATACCCACATGCAAAATAATAAAATGGAACACACACTTCACATCATATACACAAAATTAACTCAAAATGGATCATAAACCTAAATATAAGGGCTAAGACTATAAAACTCACAGAGGAAATCTCAAAAGTAAGGTTTTGTAACCTTGGACTGGACACGGTACCCAAAGCACAAACGAATAAAAACTAAACTGAATTTAAAAAAAAATTTGTTCTGATACCATTAAGAGTTTGAAAAGACAACTCATAGAACAGGAGAAAAAAAATTTGGAAATCATATTTCCAATAAGAGACTTTTATCCAGAATATAAAGTACCCTTATAATTTAATAATAAAAAGACAACCCAATTTTAAAAAATGGCAGAATACTTTTCTAAGACATTGGAAGCATTGCACATTTTTGGTAGAAATGCAGTCACTTTGCCAAAGTGGTTGGTAGTTTTTAAAAGGTAAACGTAAATATACCATACGACTTAGCAATTCTACTTCTGATAGACATCAAATAAAAAGAAAATCGTAAAGCAACACAACACTTGTATAGTTCACAGCAGCATTATTTATACTTATCAAAAAATTAAAACAAACCTGATGTTTATCTACTGATGGATGGATATGCAGAATGTGGTTTATTCATATAATGAAATATTTATTTACTCACCAAACAGAGGAATGAAGTATAAATACATGCTACAACATGGATAAACCTTGAAAACATCATACTAAGTGAAAGAGGATGGTCACACATGTAGTATATTGTACAATTTTATTTATACAAGATGTCCAGAAAAGACAAATTTATGGAGCCAGATGGTAAATTAGTGATTGCTTAGAGCTGAGGATTAGAGTGGGGGATGGGGAGTGACTGCTAGTGAGTATGAGGTTTATTTCAGAGTGATGAAGATATTCTACAGTGAGATTTTAGCAATGGCTTCACTGTGATTACCTTATAAACCTATGAATAATATATTTTAAATGAATTTTATGGTATGTGAATTATATCTCAATAAAACTGTTTTTAAATGTGTAACTCATCCTTTTAGATTGCTTATATCATTTGAGGACCTGATTTCATCATTTAATATATTTTCTATCCCTCCCACTTAATGTTGATTGCAAATATGTATGTCATCGAAATCTTCCAATCATTGACAAAAAATGCAAACCAGAATAATGACATTAGCAACTTTTCACTACACTGTTATTAATCACTGATTCTTGCCTATGTTCATTCCATAAGGTAAATCATTCATTCACTTATTTATGAGCACCTATTGTAAGAGAGGCATTATATTAAATGATGAGTATAAAAGGACGTGAAGTGCCTGCTCCCTGCTCTTTAAGAGAAAACAGCCTCTAATGTGAGTGAGACAAATAAAAGATAAGTCTCAAAAGAGTTGAAAAAGTGAGGATGTCTTTGGCTGTACTCAATAGAAATCAGCTTTAGTTAATTTAATTAAAGTTTTTGTGAAGGCTGTGGAGTTGCTCACAGTACTAAAAGGGAATCTGAGTAACTAAGGCTTCTAAATGGATAGGCGCCAGAGGGACTCCTTGATAAAAGGCAGGGGCCAGTGAGTGGTTTTGTCAAGTCGCCAGAGCTGGTGTTAATCAGCTCTAACCATTCTCCATCCCCACGGCTCTCCACTCAAGATCTCAGTTTCCAAGAGAGTGAGCTCAGTTGGACTAGCTTTATCTCAACTCACCAGTTCGCTAGGGGAAAGCAGGGCATTCTGGATGGCAAACCACCCAAGAATTCATATCACTCAGAAAAGAAAATTAGAAAAAGAGGGCATGAATTTTGAGCAGGAAAAAAAAAAAACAAACCCAGAAGTGACCACTAAAATAACTATGTCAGGAGAATGTAGAAGTATATAGTGTTAGCACTGGAATAGCCCTGAGGGATTTAGAGTTTTTCTGTTGAAAGTGGTGCTTTAATGGAAATATGAAAACATATTATCTGTGTGAAGTATATAGCAGGAAGCTAGGATGGGAAATTAAGAGGCATTTTACATGAATGAAATAATATGTGTTGAAATACACACAGGTTTGAAAATCCATGAGTTGTTGAAGGAATTGGAAATTACTTTTTCAATAGGGGATATGAATATGGCTAAGTAAAAGAGGAGAAAATGGCAACCCACTCCAGTATTCTTGCCTGCAAAATCCCATGGACAGAAGATCCAGGCTGACTACAGTCCATGGGGTTGCAAAAAGTCAGACACAACTAAGCAAACACACTCACACAAGGAAGTTAGGCTGTGAATGTCTCACGTCTCACTGGGATGGAGTCTGACATTTATTTTGGAATTCAGGAGACTCATCTAGAACCCCCAAGCAGGTATATGATATGATTAGATCTGCGATTTAAAAATTCTGACTATTGTGTCTAGAGTGATCTGTGGGCTGAAAGAGGCAGGAGGACTGGTGAGGAGGTTTCTTTAAGGCTATAGTTGATGCTTGGAAAGAAGATGCATTAGAGGGTAGTGATAAAGATGTTAAAAGGGCTATGCACAAGAGATGTATAGAGTAAAGAGGTCGAGGACTAGACTGGAGTAACTGGACGTGGATTTGGGAGGGAGTCGTGGAAAGGAAGACGGGAGTCCAGACTGTCACCTTGATTTCAGGTCTAGGGGACTACTGGAATTTCTCAGGAAGACTTTCCACCGTTAGCTTTACTAGAGTAGCTCTTTAGGACCCCTTGTTTGTGACTGTCCTGTCTTTTAGATGACAATATGGAGGCTGTAAGTCCCTCGCACATATCTTTGACACTCATGTTCTAGGAACCCCTATTCTGATCCTATATTTGTTTCAGAGTCTTTAGAGTCCTTGGGGGTTAAAGCCTCGACCACCTTGTTTCCTCTGACACAATGCCTTTTGGTAGAGGCTTTGCTGTTTTAGTACCTGAGGTAAATCTAAGAGCTGTGGCTTGTTGTTCATGCAGCCCCGAAGCATTTTTGTCAAAGGCAAGATAGAACACCCAGTGCAATGCCAGCAACGCGTATTCCTTTGGATAGTGCAGTGTGCCTGGCTGTGCTGGCAGTGTGGTATAACTTTGGGTTGCTGCCAACAGGATGAAATGCAAACTGGCCATTCAGAACTGAAAGGTTCTCTCTTGCAGTACGAATCCACTGATCCAGGAGTGCAATTTTAACTTTCTAATCAATTCAAGCAAATGACCTTTCATCAAATGGAATCACTAGGTTAGAGGGGACGCCGAGAAGTCGCTTAGTCTATGCCACCTGCATTCAGGCAAGACAACATGAGTCCATGGAAAAAGGTAAATGTTTAGGTTGTTCATAAGACATCCACTGGAGCAGTCCCTAAGGTATCAGCGTTCTGAGTCTTGTAAAGCCAGGAAGGCTTTCTAAGGATGACACAAGGTTTTCCTCTGTCTCGAGCCATTTTCCTCTTGTTCTGGACTCATTAGAAGTAAGGGAATCTGCTTCTTGTCACTCACACACTTCTTCATATACTTGAGAACTATTATTAATTCCTTATTCAGCCTTCCTTTCTGTGGGCTAAATAAACTCTTTTAGCCTTTCCTCAGAGGGGATATTAGTCAAACCTTTCATCATTTTAGTTGCTGTCTTCTGGACTGTCTCCAGATTTTCCACAGCACATTTTATCTGAAAGAGCTGAAATGGAATGCAATTGGGTAAAAACTTCATTAATTCAGATCTTTCCAATTTGAAATTTGTGATAATTCAGACAGGGATTTGCATAACCAACCCTCCCTTGATTGTGCAAGTTCAAGGCAAAACAGATCAGGAGGAGGAGTAACTGTGGAAACTACTCAGATTCTCCTGGGAGCTGTTTTTTCCCAAGTATGTAAGTATACCTTCCCACCAAGCCACCTGTAGGCCAAGTGTTACCTGGACACATCGGCAAGTTCCCTAAAGACACCCACTAAGCTGCAGAGCAAGGGTAGATTGAATTGTTGTCCCTGTGGCGTATATTCTCTCTCCTGTGAATGTGCTTATTGGGCTAAAAGGCTTAAATTTATCAGTCTGATGCTGTTCCAAAATTCTAGGCTATAAATCACCATATTTTCTGTAAGTATTCTAAAATAACACAATTATATTTCAATTTGGTGTTGGGCCTTTAACCAACTCTGGGTAGCTATTCTTTATGAATCTCTATGATAATTCTTATTTTGTGTGCAAAGATCACACTAATCCACATTTAATTCCAAAATAAGTTCACCTTGCAAGTCCAAGCTATTCATCCATTTACTCACTGAATGAATATCTATTTCATCTACTGTGTGCCCAGGCATAACTGTATTAGCTATTTTCAAAGAAGAGTAAGTAGCCCCTGTCCTCACGGCTTTTTTTCCTGTGAGTGAATATTATACTACAGGTATCCAGAAGGGTCATTGAGAAGAAGAGGATGAGTGAAAACAAGTGATCTCTGGAGAGGCCATGGAAAGCTATAGCAAAAAGGGATCTTCTGGAGGGGTGAGTTTATCTCAAAAGAGGAGCAAGACTTTTCCAAATGGACAATGTAGAGCTTGTACAATGTCACAGAAGTCTAAATCCTTCATTGTATGGAGGCAGTTTAATTAGATTATACTTATATTTTTGGCCTCCAAAATCACTGCAGATGGTGATTGCAGCCATGAAATTAAAAGATGCTTACTCCTTGGAAGAAAAGTTATGACCAACCTAGATAGCATATTCAAAAGCAGAGACATTACTTTGCCGACTAAGATCTGTCTAGTCAAGGCTATGATTTTCCCAGGGGTCATGTATGTATGTGAGAGTTGGACTGTGAAGAAGTCTGAGCACCGAAGAATTGATGCTTTTGAACTGTGGTGTTGGAGAAGACTCTTGAGAGTCCCTTGGACTGCAAGGAGATCCAATCAGTCCATTCTGAAGGAGATCAACCCTGGGATTTCTTTGGAAGGAATGATGCTAAAGCTGAAACTCCAGTACTTTGGCCACCTCATGCGAAGAGTTGATTCATTGGAAAAACTAGGATCCTGGGAAGGATTGAGGGCAGGAGGAGAAGGGGACGACCAAGGATGAGATGGCTGGATGGCATCACTGACTCCATGGATGTGACTCTGAGTGAACTCTGGGAGTTGGTGATGGACAGGGAGGCCTGGCGTGCTGCGATTCATGGGGTCACAAAGAGTCAGACACAACTGAGTGACTGAACTGAACTGATGGCTATTATAGCTACTGAGTAATTTTGCTATGAAAGTTCTGAAAAGGCAGTCTTGCTTCCCTTGGTGTATGCATCTTAATGGTTTTGAAGAGGGAAAAGAATCCATGCTTGATTCCAGAACATACTCAGACATCAGCTATATTAAATGAAGTACAGACCAAACTATCTTTGTTAATTGGTGACAATGGGTGGATTGAAGGAGGCAGTTCAGATGTCCAGCAAGAACGTGTTTCCTAAGATGCAGAATTTAAGCCTCTGTACTGAGTAAGGCTAGAAAACCCTAGGCGTTACAAAATAGAGACAAACCCTTTCTCTGGGTTTATTTGAAAGAGATAAAGTTTCTTTCTAGATAGGAGACACCAAGAGAACCCAGAATCAGCTGCTCCATAATGGGCCCAGGTCTTTATTGTAGATTTAACTGTCAGGAAACTTAGGGACCCTAAAAGTCCAGAAGTCTCTCTCTAAAAGAAATAATGAAGATTGTGGGGAAAAGATTCCAGTTGGGCATAATCTGTCCCATTTTCCATAGTCTGGTTATTATGAGATTCTAGAAAACCAGCACAACTCCTTAATCTAATCAAGTGCATTGTAGCTCTCTGTTCATTTGAGAATCACTGGAGAGAGTCTTAGGAATATTACAAGGTGAGGGGCCAAATCAGTGAAATTTAGAATGTAATTCTCTCCCTTATTAAATAAATATTCTTGAATAAGTGACCCAACTTCTATGTACAAAATGTGGATATAGCAATACCTACTTTATAGGGTTGTTATAAGGCTTAAATGAATCAATGTATCTAACATAAATTTTTACTGGCATACAGTTGATTACAATATTGTGTTTCTGCTGTACACCAAAGTGAATCTGTTATACATGTACATACATGCATATATATATATATATGCACTCTTTTTTTTAGATTATTTTCCTATGTAGGTCATTTCAGAGTATTAAGTAGAATTCCCTGTACTATACAGTAGATCCTTATTACTTATCTATTTCATATATAGTAGAGTGTATATTTCCATCCCAATTTCCCAATTTATCCCTCCTCCCTCTTCTTCCCCCCCTGGTAACCATAAGTTTGATTTTTTTTTTTTTTAACATCTGTGGCTCTATTTCTGTTTTGCAAATAAGTTCATTTGTACCATGTTTAGATTCTACATATAAGCAATATCATGGTATTTGTCTTTTTCTGTCTGACTTACTTGACTCAGTATAACAATTTCTAGGTCCACTCATGCTGCTGAAAATGGCATTATTTTGCTCTTTTTATGACTGAGTGATATTCCATTGTATATATACGTGGTGTGCTGAAGTCCATGGGGCAGCAAAGAGTCAGACACGACTCAATAACTGAACAACAACATTTGTAAATGAGGCTCAGCACACAGGTGCTAGACAAGTGCTTACTTTTCCTGTGTTTCTGTCTAATATCTAAAGGCCACATGACTTATGGCAGTTTTATTCATTCTTTTCATCAACTCAAATTCAGAAGCAATATGCACCATGTCCCACTGCACAAAAGATTAAACCAATGCTTCTCAAAACTTCATGGGCAACTGGTCATTTGGGGATTTTATTTGAAGCAGATCTCATTCAATGAGTCTGGGATAGAGTCCCGAGATTCTTTAGTTGTTGAAGTTCCCAGATGACTTCACTATTGCTGAGTGGTGGATCATATTTTATACAGAATGAGCACAGACACTTGTGCCATGGATCTATAAATCCATTTGGGTGGATCCAAAGAAACAGACTTAAGTGCTGCTTCCAGGTACTGACATGTGGGTTTGGCTACAATGGGATGTTTCTTCATTTATTTAAGTGCTTTCTTAATTCTAACATGTGTATGGATTTATGCCCTACCTCTTGTGATTTACAACTTAGAATCTTCTGATCACTTTCTCTCTTAATTCTTACCCTAAGTCCTTATTTCAGATACAGCCAGAAAACAGTCCTGACAAAATCTGATGTTTAGGGACAGGTTAAATCAATAAAGATACCCTTTTGCACTTGTTTTCAAACTTTAGTATGCGTTGGAATCACTTGAAAGATTTCTTTAATTGCAGACCATAGGAACCCACCCTAGGAAGTTCTGACTCATTAGGTCTGGGATGATGGTTTTGTTTAGTTGCATCCAACTTTTGCAACCTCGACCCCATGGCCTGTAACCTGCCAGTCTCCTCTGTCCGTGGGATTTCCCAGGCAAGAATGCTGGAGTGAGTTGCCATCCCCTTCTCCAGGGGATCTTCCTGACCCAGGGATCAAACTCAACTCTCCTGTATTAGGAGGCGAATTCTTTACCGCTGAGCCACCAGGGAAGCGATAGCATGAGGGCGAAGAATGATTTTTTCCTAACAAAGGTTGGTTTGAGAACTGCAAATTGAAAGCCTTAGCTCATACTGACAAGGTTTGGGTGCCTGTGAAGAGGAATTACTATTCAGACAAGAGGGGCCAATCATACTTGAAACATGAAATTCTGAAGTAGCACAAATGGAATACACATGTAACCAAAGATTTCGGCAGTATAGTGGAGGATAAATTCTATTTCATCAAAACATACCACAGCTAAAACCAGCTCACAGCATGCAAAGCCGTTATTTACTGTAAACAGAGGAGACTATATGAAATTGAGGGAAAAGATCATGTGTAAAGACCAAACTTAGTCTCTCTGTATTTCAAATAAGACAAGAAATAATAAGGCTCAGATATTTTGCAAATTTTGCATTGGAAAGTGTCATGAAAGGATCCTAGTGTAGGTATCATCATGTTTCAAATATCAACATCATCTCCACCTCCTCTTGGAAGCTTTATCTGATAGTTTGATGGAGAGATCAACATTCTTGGTACTCAATTTTGGAGTCCCTATTCACTTTGGCTATTTATACTATTATTTATAATGTTATGCCACCTGTCACAGACTTGGAAACCATGGAGGACAATGATTATCCTTTTAATTCTGTTTTCAGAGTTTATCACAGTGCACACACATATTTTTAACATAGAATACACACTTGTCTTTAAAAATTGTGATAAAAGTTACACTGCATCTAAGGCATCTCTGTTTTTGTTACAAAGTCAAGTGTTAAATATATATAGTAAATAATTAGACTGATATCAGACAGCTGTCAGCATTTTGCCATATAAGTACAGAATATTGTGTTTACCCGAAAATAGCACTTTCCACTGCATAGTCATTTCAATAGCATGATCAATTCATGTACAAGGAAGGAAAACTTTAAACTTATCTAAAAATTTCTTACTATAATCTCAAATGTTCACTAACAAAAGGGTAGTTCTTTAAAATGGGGTTATATTTACAAGATGAAGTATTATACAGGAATGAAAATGGGTGAAAGATAACCACAGCCAACCTTCGTTATTCTCTGATTCAATAATTGCATGTTCCCACCTTGCTGAAATTTGTTTGTATAGCCCCAAAACAAATACAAGTGGCACTTTTGGGGTCACTTTTGGACACACAGAGTAAGAAATTTGCATTGCCTGATGCACAAAATACTCTGCCTTCTTGTTTCAGTTCTCATTCTGGAAATGTATATCCTTTTCACAGTCTGTTCCATGCCATAGTTTTCTCACTTTTGTACATCTTTTGATGATTTTTGTGTTTAAAACACCTCCAAGTATAGCTGCCAAAGTTCTTGCAAATGGTCCTAAGTGCAAGAAGGTGGTTGCATGACTTACAGAGAAAATGTATATTGTATATAAGTCACGGTCCTACTGGCTCTGAGGTCAGTGTTAAAGAATCAGCTGCTGCTGCTGCTAAGTCACTTCAGTCATGTCCGACTCTGTGCGACCCCATGGACTGCAGCCACCCAGATTCCTCCGTCCATGGGATTTTCCAGGCAAGAGTACTGGAGTGGGGTGCCATTTCCTCTCCAGATCAGAGATGTTAGGTGACTTAATTTCAAAGCAGGATATGTTAAAATAGCTGTCATAAAACAAAAATAAGTACAAAACAAGATTAGATATTAATCAGTTAACAAAAATGTTGGAACCAAAGGCTCCTAGGAACTTAACTCTGAATTTCTGCTAGGAGCAATCATTCAATATTGGCTATTTCAGTATTCAGAGTGACTTTACAGAACATAAGTATGGCAAATAATGAGAATCAACTGTAGTGCAGCTAGAAAAATAAACCTCAGTAACATAATTCTAAGTGAAAAAAAAAATGACATCCTGGAAGAGCATATGGTGTTCTTTTTACAAAATTCAAAAACAAAACTAAACAATACTTTGTTTAAAAATGATTTTAAAAAGCAAAGAAGTACAAATTTGTAGGTAGTCATTGCCTTGTGGAAGCAAAAGGGGAAGGGTTAGGTCCAAGTAAATTGATAGACACAAGGAAACAGGTGATGGGTTCAGAGTGCTAGTCATCTTCTTATTATTTAGCTAAAATAATTAAACAAATAAATTGAGATGGTCATGTGTGCAGGATAACAACTGGTCATAAACATAGGATTACAATTATATCAACTTTTGGCACTGGCCACTTAAAACAAGTCTGGACATTTTTTCATACCTCAAAATATATATGATGAACAAATGAATAAGCAGATATATTTTACCCCAGTCAGTACATGATTTACCCCCTGGATCCAGATTTTCTGTGAGACTCTGAAACAGGGATCCTAGGGAAGAATTGGAGGGTACTCTGCCACAGACAGAAATGATGAGTTCTCAAACTTCGAGACCTGCACCTGGATTTCTTGTGTCATTTCTGAGAGTCCAGACACTTCACATATGGATGGATCACTGATGGAGAGGGGTTCCATAGAGCACAGCAGCACAGAATTCAGATGCATCCTTGACCCAACCAGTCAAAACTCAAAAGTGAAAAGGGGGGGAATGATCCTGCATACAAAGATAACAAGCACAAAAAGGATGACTGGATCTCCGTGATTTCAAGCTATAGATAAGAATAAAAACTAGTTTTAAAACCCAGAACTCTGTGGAAGGGGGTGATAGAGAAATGCCTACAGTGTTGAGAAAGATGCAGAAAGCATAAATGTTGTTAAGCAAGTAGTTACTGCCAGTTTGCCATGGTGGCTAAACCTCAAAAAGTCCGAAGGGAAGTTAGTAGGATTGGATTTGGGGAAGGGCAAGTACTATAAGGCAACAAAGTGTATCATCTTAAATAAGAAATCAAGGCGTGTCCTCACAGGGCGGGGGTTGCCTTTGATATACGAAGGCTATATTCCAGCAGCCAGTTTCTTCACAGCGGTCAATAATTTAGGATGATTTGTATAATGCACCTTGCTGTAGCATGCAAATGACACAACGTCCTCCCCGGTGGGGCTGTGATGGAGTCAGGCTGGTGGAACCGAAACAAATGCCTGATATTCAGCCCGCATTTAATCACACCTCTGGTTTGATTTACTAATGCTATTGTGTTTCCATTTTCTGGTAAGATATTATTAGCAAGCAACTCAGCCTGAATACTAGAATATGTTGGATCAATTTAAGAGGCAATATAGATCACTGGGGTTTCTTTTGTCAAATGGAACCATTAGACTTGCATGTTAAAAAAGTATATATTTCTGTTTCAAATGTGTAAGCGATGCAATGCTCACCATTATGCAAAAGGCCACCAAGAAGCTAAGAGGAGAGATGCAAATGGGTGGCAGGGAGGGGATGATAAATATGTTGTTGCCCATGTAGCTTATACTCAACCATGGATGTCTTGTTTTGCAGAAGGGACGTGCATTATCCTTTTTTTCCCTAGAAAGGAGCTTAGCATATTCTCAAGTTTGTAATCTGAGACAGTCCACCATCTACTTTTTACACAAACACACTATAACTAAAATATATTCCACCTCTGTGTAACAACGAATATGGCCACTCTTGATGAGCAGTCTGCCTGCAAATCGGACTCAAGTCAAGTGTTTCGTCTTTGTCCTCTTAGGATGCATTTCCCACGTGCTTGTGTTTCTGTGTCACGTCAGCTCCGCTTTTTTGGTGTCCCACTGTCTTTTGCTATACAGCGCATGGACGGAACAGCTGAGTAATTATGCCAGTGTGACTGCAGTTTTACCTTTGGGGCCCTTTTGCTACGGCCACACACAGGTGATTAACCTAGGAATGGTGACATTCCTTGCCTGTGAGGGATTGGCCATGTGACTCTATCAACTGGCAGTACAGCAGGCAGCTGAGTCACACCAGTTAACCTTACAGCTTGGCAGTGAGAGTCTGAGCGAGACAGGTGAAACGGGACCCTAGGCGCTCTGTCCCCAAAGAGCTTGGCTCCGGATTGTGACTGAACGAACGAATCTAAAGAGACGTTGTAGACAAGGGAAAGAAGCTGCTCTTTGGACTCTCACTCTAGCCCTGCCTAACCTTAGATACCTTTATGCATTTTCTCATGGTTAAAACGGTGTTCCTTTTCCACCTCCCACATATACACATATATTGTGAAAATAATAATAAATAGTAGCAATTGCTATCATTCAATGATTTAATAAGTTGCTTTTGTATGTCCTTGGTAATTAGTAGGATAAGGGGAAAAAAAAAGCCAAACCAACAAACAAACCCCAAACCACACATATATACACACTAGCACTAAGGCTGAATGCACATGGAAAAGAAGAATGTTGTTCAAAACAGGTTGGGCAACAAAAACAACAACAAAATAATCCAAAGTTAAATATTTTCTGTCACTGTTCTTTCCAATGTTGGCATTGTGAGTATACAATAAGGTAGATTTGTAAGCTTTTATGTGCTTTGAAGCATTTTTCCATGTTAGAGATTTTGTTGTTGGTGGTGGTGGTTTCCTTATCTTATTATATTCACATTTATAATTTAGTTGCAACTGAATTTTTTCTTTACTATTTGTTGTCGTGGAAAGAGGCTCATTTGGTTTGCCTTCTATCTAATAGAAGTGCTATTCTTTCTTTGGACATTTTGTTGGTTCTGATGAATCTCTTGTTATTGTCATTTAGGTCCTCCAGTCTATATACTTTTTAAAATCAAGAATGCCTACATTGGGTTAATGAAGCAGGACTGGTCAAAATAAGAAAAAGATATATAACAGAGACTGAAATGGCCCCTGTCTTCATTACACTTGCAGATATATTAATACTCAGCATCTACCACATGCCAGACACTGAACTTGGCAGTGAGGCTACGGTAGTCACTCTGATAGGCAGAATGCTTGCCTTCACATAGCATACAACCTAGTGGCAAGAGATAGACTATAAATAAGTAAACACATAAATAATATCCAAGTACAAATTCCGCAAAGAGAACCAAGTCACATGATGTGTTAGGGGAGTAACAATCAGGCTGGAAGAAGAATGTGTTAGCCATGATCAGATCTGCTGCTGCTGCTAAGTCGCTTCAGTCGAGTCCGACTCTGTGCGACCCCACAGACCTCAGCCCACCAGGTTCCTCTGTCCCTGGGATTCTCCAGGCGAGAACACTGGAGTGGGTTGCCATTTCCTTCTCCAATGCATGAAAGTGAAAAGTGAAAGTGAAGTTGCTCAGTTGTGCCTGACTCTTAGCGACCCCATGGACTGCAGCCTACCAGGCTCCTCCATCCATGGGATTTTCCAGGCAAGAGCACTGGAGTGGGGTGTCATTGCCATCTTCGATGATCATACCTAGGGGCAAAGTATTCCAAGGGCATTTATAGCAGCTTATCTAGAATCGGTGTTTTTATAGGGAAGAATAGGAAATAAGATCGAAAAGATAGTTAGGGAGAAATTCTTTGAGAGCTGTAAATGTCATGGTAAGGCAGTGTTATGAGTTGAATTATGTCCCCTCAAAAGATGTTAAAACTGAACCCCCATGTACCTGTGTTTGTGACCTTATTTGGAGATGGTGTCTTTGCCAGTGATCAAGACGAGTTGAGGGCGTGAAGGTGTGCCCTCCTTCAATATGACTGATTTGGTATAAAAAGGGGAAATTTAGACACAGAGACAAACACAGACAGGAAGAATGCCAGGTGAATATAAAGACAGAGGTCGCATGATATCTGATCTACAAGGCATGAACATCAAAGATTGCCAGCAAACCAGCAGAAACTAGCAGACCAGTATGACACAGATTTTCCCTCCTCGCCTTTAGATGGAACCAACCCTCTTCACACCATAATTTCAGACTGCCAGCTTCCAGAACTGTGAGACAACAGACTTCTGTTGTTTCTGCCACAGTGTCTGTGGTTCTTTGTTAAAGCAGCCCTAGCAAACTAATAATGGACAGTGATCCCAGATCCACGGTGCCGTGCCAGGCGCTGCTCCTGTACCTCAGTATGTGCCATGGCCTCAGAGGCATCTGAGAGGCAGCCAGGACAGTTCAACTGAGTTTGCCAGAGTAGATAAAACCCACTGAGCTAAAACACTGACGTCTTTTTTGTTTGTTTTGGTAAGCACCGGGAGGCTCTTTGAAAGTTTTGATCGATAAGTGAAATG
The DNA here is from genome assembly GCA_006408695.1 of Aepyceros melampus. Taxonomy (NCBI): domain Eukaryota; kingdom Metazoa; phylum Chordata; class Mammalia; order Artiodactyla; family Bovidae; genus Aepyceros; species Aepyceros melampus. Next base: position 34,265 of record SJXQ01008082.1, on the reverse strand, counting down.
AACCAACCTACTTTTTGACCTCACTTTCCAGCTTAAGGGTTGTGTGTAAACCCATTGCACTTCTCTCCTCAACCCAGCACTGATTGCAGCGTCTTGAGTGCTGGTTCCTCTGTCCCTTGCTGTAAACTGGGAACCACTCAAGACCAGAAATTGTGTCTTAGCGCTCTGGATTTCTAGTACCTCTCCCTGATGTCTGATTGGTGCTCATTTTTTATAGTAAGTCTGGCAATACAAGTGAGTTCTGTTCCGAGAGCACATTCATAAGTCCAATTTTTTTGTAAGCCCAATAAAGTTAGCCATGTACACAACTAACACAATCGCCAATTAGTACTATAATAAGTTTATCATACTTTTCACATAAATAATACATAATAAATGAACACAATGAAGAGGACATTTTAAATCTTACAGTACAGTACCTTGAAAAGTACAATAGTACAGTACAACAGCTGGCATACAGGGCTAGCATTGAGTGAACAGGTAAGAAGTGTTACTGACTAGAGGAGGGAGAGGAGGTGGGAGATGGTAGAATTGAAGGATCATCAGCAAAAGGAAATGGAAGGCAAGCTGCAATTTTTTGCAGCTTGATGGCTAACTTACACGACTGGACATGTAACACACATTCACCTCTTTGAAAGTTTGCAACTTGATGGTTCATATGTAGAGGGCTTACTGTACTAGCTTGGTGGCAAATGCTATTATTTTCTCATTTTCACTCTGAAATAATTTCATACTTTCAGGAAAATTTCAAAAAGTGCATTAAGAACCTCATATTCCCTTCTCCCTGATTTACACATTGCTAACATTTTGCCACATCTGCTTTAAATCATTTTCTTCCTCTTGATGTAAGCATTCTAGCATTTTTTTTTTCCTGAACCACCTGAGAGCAAATTATACTCATCAAACCTCTCCCCTCTGAAAGCTTTAGTTTCTACTTCCTAAGAACAAAATCACATTTATGTAATAATTGTAAAGTTGTAAAAGTCAGGAAACTAAATATTAATAAATACTCTTATTTACAGCTAGTCTTCAAATTTTTCCAGTTGGTTCTTCATACACTTTTTTTTTCCTCCTGAATCAGGATTCAATGCAAGCACATCTATTTAATTGACTTGTCATGTTTCTTTAGTCTCCTTTCATCTGGAACTGGTTCTTATCCTTTCTTTGTCTTTCATCATATCAATGGTTTTGAAGAATACAGAGCAGTTATGTTGTAGAATCTTCCTCAATATGGTGTGTCTAATGCTTCCTAATGATTAGATTTAAGGTGTGCATTTTCAAGCAGAAACGCCACAGATGTAATTATGTGTCCTCAGAGCATCACATTAGGGGACACAGAATGTCAATCTGTTTGTCCCGTTTTGGATAATTTTAACTGATTTCTTGGTTAAAGTGATGACTATCATGTTTCCCCACTTAGTTACTACTTTCCCTGTAATTAATCAATAATTTGTGGAGAGATAATTTAAGACCTGGTAAATATTATGCTTCTCAGAAAATTTTCCCACATTAGTGATAGGCTCCCATTATTGATTTCTGTTTGATTCCATATTATGGTGATTGCACAATGGTGATTTTGCTATTGTATTTATTTTTTTAATATATTTATTAGCTATCATTTTGTTTCACCCTCTCCCTAAATGTTTAATGCATTTATGATCAATATGGGTTTGGGTATTCTTGTTTTATTCAATGGATTATAACATCATTTATGCTGATGCTCAAACTGTTTCAGATTTGCCTTCTGGGAGCCACTTCAGTCAGCTTCCTTTGTACTGTTACATGTCCATTTTTTTTTTCTGAGCATTTTTTATTTTCAGGCATAGCAAAATATTATAGTTTGGCTTGCATTATCTTTACCTACCTCCTCCTCTTGGAATTAGTCATCTCTCCAAAAAACTCTACTTCCTTTTGCTAAGGAATGATAACTAGATGCCAAAGATTGTACACAATGGATTAGACTCATTCTCAATCATTCCAACACTCCATTTTTAAAGTTTTGTCATTTTAGTCACTAGGTCACGTCCAACTCTTCGCAACCCCATGAACTGTAGCCATGCTCCTCTGCCCATGGGATTTTCCGAACAAGAATACTGAAGTGGGTTGCCATTTCTTTCGCAAGGGGATCTTCCCAATCCAGGGATCAAGCCTGTATCACCTGTGTCTCCTGCATTGCAAGGGGATTCTTTGCCACTAAGCCACAGATTAAATTTGTCTTATTCATCACCTTTGGTGTCATGTAACATTTACAAGAGTTCTTTTTAAACACTTTCTGTAATTCAGTATAGATCTTGTTTTCCCTTCCTCCTTATGTCTTTTTTTTTTTTTTGAAAAGTCTGAAGTTATCTGGGGCTAGTGACTTCTCTTTTCTCCAACTTTGTTTATCAACAACTCTAGTGTAACCATTCTGTATTTTTCTCTACCTTTAGGTAGACTTTGATCTTCCCTTCTATGGCCCTCATCCTTTTCCAAGCTAATCTTCTTGATTCCTTTTTCTCCTGTCTCCTCAAGGACTTTCTTCTTCTGTTTTTCCTTTTCCTTCTTGTATTTTTCCATTTCTTCTAATATATTATATAATCATTTTCCTAACAATTCTCAGATCTTTTATATGTTACAAAAATTCTGATCCAATCCTGTGGAGAAAGTCTTATTTTGTTTTGTTTCACTATCAAAGTGCCCCAGAAAGTAATTAGCATTTTCTGTCTCCATTTTCATAGTACACACATACTCCTTGGGATTGGGCAAAGATCTTAGCCTTTCAACTCAATTTGTTCCCTTCGAAATCATCCATGATCATAAAATCATCCATTTGCCTTCCACAGGAACGAAAACTTTTTAGGGAGAGAATGTAGGAGAAAAATGAGAATTGGTGTTAAAAATAAGATGTTAATAAAAAGTGTTTGAAATGAGAACAGCAACAGGTGTCAGAAAGCATGGTTTTTGCTATTTGCCCACGTGACAGCAAATGCATAATACATATAACTTATTTTTCTGCAAAATGGGAAGAATGGATTCTTTCCTCATAGGAAAGTGCTAAAGACCAACTTTGTAAATAATAAAATATGAGGCAAGCATTACTATTTATTAATAGATCATACAAATATATAGCATAACTTTTTCTTTAAAGATATAAAACACCAGCAAAGGTCAGTGCTAGTTACTAGAAGATTAAAGATCAGTCCACAGCTTCCTCTGCTTTCCTTCCTCTGCGCTTTTTCCTTCTTAGACACGCTATAATGTCATGGGTCCTGTCTTGTTGCGAGTGAATTTTCAGGTGCCCTCTTCCATTCAGACCTCTTTTCTGAGTCTGCACTCTATATTTCTCACACCTGCTGGACAAATTCTCCTGCAAAGTTTTGACAGGTTAGAGTTGATTCTGACTCAACCAACATTAACCTGTCTTTTTTTCTCCGTAAATTCTGTTACTCGTTTTATAAAATTCCAGTTTCCCCACACATTGTAGTCAAGTCTTCCACGAGTGACCTTGCCTACAAGGTCTCTGAGAAAGAGGAGGTTGGATTTTCCTTGGTCACAACACTACCTTTTGAATTCCATCCAGATGTGTATATTTCTTAGGAAAATCATCACTCTTTACTTGATATGATTATTAAATATGAGCAAAATGTACTCTTATTAGATTGTTTTCTGCTTCTTCAATTTGCCTCAGGCCACACTGTCAAGTTTCTTGGCACTGGAGTGTTTTCAGTACTAGGAACCTGGGATGGACTACTTGCCTTTTCTTCAGGTTTAGTTAACACCGTAAATGTCTTCAGTACCATTTTAGTCATAACAATAAGATCATTTCCACAGAGAGTGTCATGAGGCCTAATTAGTACCTGTAAAGAACTTTGTGATCTTACAAGGAAAAGAGAGCAAAACCCTATTCAACCCAAGAACAAAAAATGGACGAAGAGTCTGCTCAATTTAGTTAGAGCCACAGTCATCCAACACACTGGAAGAAATGTGAATCTCCTGATGGGGATGCTTTCCAACGGTGGGATTTTATACTATCAATATGCCCCGTTGGAAGAGTAAGTTTTTCATTTTAGTGATTTGTGAGGCAGTCCACTGCTGCAGAAAGGATGACTTCATAAGAACTGGGTTCTAATTCAAGTCAATCTGCCACCAACTAGCAGTGCAAAAATTAGTCAGTTCATAGATTTGAAGGTCTTTCACTCATCTATAGGTTGAGTGGTTTGAACCGAATGACATCTGAAGTTTATTTCAACTCCAGCATATTCATGACTGAAATTCTTGGTTTTAAGTTAGACAAATTTAATTCAAGCAACCTATATTGAGTAGGTTCTATGTGGCAGGCATTGTGGTTGTTTCTAGGCAAGTTCTGCCTCTTTGCACAACTTCAAAGGCGCCATCTTTATAGAAGACAGTGTTAATCACCATCCACTAGTAGTGTGGATTTTTATGGCCCTGGAGACTCAATTAATGAAGCCCAGTCGTTGATCAGGGAATAAAGAGATGAACTCAGTTGCCTTGGTGGGGAGTAAACTAAATCTTCTCTAATGAGTTGATGTCTGCCCTGGATTTTGAAAGAGGAATAAAAGTTTGCTGGTAGGAAAGTGGATTAGGGAGGAGTTTGGGAAAGCATCTTGGTGAGAAAGAAAAGAATGTACAAAAGCTTGAAACATGAGTGAAGATTTGCTAGAAGGAAAGTTCAAGAGAGCATGGAGATGATCATTCAATACACTCTGATATGATGTTGTGTCTCACTATAAAAACATGATTTTTTTCATCTTCTCAAGCTATAAGAACCTGTGGTTATTTCTTATTTGTGGTCAAGATTTGTTCAAATCTCTATATCATAAGATCCAAAGATGATTGAAGCTATATCGAGTCAAAAACAAACAATGCCAGTTAAGCCGGCTTTGCGTTTTCTGACCTGTTTAAACAAGAGTAAAGAATGCAGGATTCCCATGCAGGCGTATTACCTCAGGACTGTGAGTTAGCTTTATAGGGGAATTCACAGCATCTGTGCCTGGCTTCTTCCAGAAGTTGTCACAAAGAAGTGCAAATAAGGAGACCGGAGAAGCCAGCCAAGTTCTCTCTAAAATTATCCCTGTCATCAGAAACAATTAATACTATGTACAGCACAGTATTGTTCTAGGAATAGGAGCCAAAGGAGTTTAGGGAGATTTGCAGATCATGTAATTTTGTGACTGGAGTTTATGGTTGGCAGTGGTTGGTGTGTTAAAACTTAATTGGTGGGAGGATTTGAGGGGGTCCAAATAAAACTCTTTAAGGGGTTCAAACAACTTTGCTAAAGGAAAGAAATGATTTATCACATTCTTGGGAAATCTGTATCTTTTATTTCTCTTTGGAGCTAATCAAGTTGATCTGATTCAATGGAACCCTACAGTGTGTGTGTGTGTGTGTGTGTGTGTGTGCACATATGTGTACATGTGAACTTGTGAATGTGTGTAAATTCTTTTTTAGTTCACAACATTCTGTGGGGACTAAGTAAAGATCAAACCATCACACCCAGACAAACTCTCCGGGTTGAAATCACAGAACCTCAAATGAATTTACTTACACTCCTTTGCTCTTGTAAGTACCAAGTTCAATCACACCTGACATTCTTTATATACTTTAACAAAAACCAAGTCACATGACAAGCAGAGATAATGTGATAATGTAAGCAGAGAAAGAGGAAGAAGAAACATTTAAAAAGAAATGTAATAGTCTGATAGGAGAAACTACAATTTCTTTTTTCAACTTAGATTATTTCTATGTGTCTTGTCAAGCACTTTCTTTGTGTTACTGGGTAAGGAGGGAGTTCCAATTTCTCCATCACTAGTCTTCAGTCTAAATGAGACATTATGAATGGTTTCTCAAAGTCTCAGCATGTTTTATATAAAGCGGGGGATAAACATGCACCAATCTGACTTTTGTTGTGGAAAAGTATCAGCTTCAGTTTTGGTTTTATTTTTACATTTGAGGAAAGAAGAGTTTTGGAAAGACATCTGATTCATTAATAAATCTATCCTCTGCATCCTAGTTGACATTCAGTTTAATAAAAGCTAAAAGTGCTGTCTCAAGCTCATGAAGAAAGAGCAAGGAAATCAGTATTTGTATAGTAGCTTTTGGTAGTCATTAAAATTTGAAGCTTCTACAAGGCAACCTAATTTTGTGGTCTATGCAACTCTGGGAACTAAGTGAGAATTTCATAAATAATCAGAAAATAGAAAACTCATATGCAGATAAGAAAATGTTTTCCTAGCAGAATAAAGGTTTTCAGCATCATATATGCCTGTACAGTTATCCCAGCCCTTAAAGATAAAATTCTGGGTAAAGCAAAACAAAATTACAGAGGTCATATATATATCTAGGACACAGAGATTAAAGGCAAATCCTTGTTTTCTGAGAAAAACCACAAGCCAACATCGTCTTCCCACCACTCCCCAAATAAACTGTGCTATACTAGATTCCCTAATGGGCAAAAGAAGACATGTAAATCGACTCAAAGGCAAATTGAACCTGAGCTTTGACAACAGGATTTGCAGGGAGGAAAGAGTGCCACCTACTGAATCACCACCTTTTAGATGTTTCTGTCAGCACTTTGATTTTCCTTGGAGTTCTACCAACCAGGGAGTGTGACCTTGCTTAGAAATGAAATCTGACCTCATTACAATGCAAGCTTAGCTTTCCGCAGGCACATTACAAAATCAGCCAGAACCCCTTATCTGCAGATTTCCCCCAAATAGTGCAGTACTAAGCGAGAGCCACAGAAAGAGAAGCAGAGGGGCTATGTAGACCCAAAACAGCAAGAACAGCTGCAAAAGAGGATCAGGCATCTGTGTAATGATATGTTTAGTCACTAAACACAACTATTTTATCTTAAGATAGACTCAAAATCCACTACACATGTTTATGTAAAGTCTTCTTATTCTCAGTCTGAGGAAAGTGCCTGACTAAATGTTTTTGTTGCATTGAACTTAATTGTTGACATCTGGAATTGGTTAATGTTAATATTAACCAAAGCATTTGACTAAATAAAATGGTATGGGAGAAAGGTCTATTCTGAAAATGTGTTGTGTGATGTTAATATAGGTAACTATACAGTTTAATGAAAAACTTTCTAAGTATATATAAAAATAATAAATATATATAATGACTGTGGCCAATATTGATTTCTTAACTCAGTTTAATATTAAATATTATATCCTATTTTCTGAGTCACTATACAAGAGATTTTACCCATGTAAAATTTTCATATTACAAACCCATATTTGTTTTATGTATATATACACATACATATATATATTATATATATATATTTCCTTGAGAAGGAAATGGCAACCCACCCCAGTATTCTTGCCTGGAAAATCCTATGGACTGAGGAGACTGGTGGGCTGCAGTCCATGAGGTCGCAAGGAGTCAGCACGACTGAGTGACTTCACTCTATGTATATATGGGTAAAGCAATATATATATATGGATACATGTTTTTTTTGTTGTTTAGCTGCTAAGTCATGTCTAACTCTTTGTGACCACCATGGACTGTAGCCCACCAAGCTCCTCTGTCCATGGGATTTTTCAAGCAAGAATACTAGAATGGGTTGCCATTTCCTTCTCTGGGAGAACTTCCCAGCTGGGTTGAATCAGCTTCTCCTGCATCAGAAGGCGGATTCTTTACCACTGAGCCACCAAGGAAGCTCTTTACTACTGAGCCACCACACACACACACACACACACACACACACACACACATATAGTCTGATTTGGCTCCTAACGATCTTCATATATTATGAACCATAAGAACATCAGAAAAGATACAAATGTAAACCTATTGACCATATGTGCTTTTATTTTCTAATTCACTTTAGATTCCCATCAACCATTGTAACATATAACATCTTTTATATGTGTCTCATTTTCTATCTATCTATGATTGGCTAAAAGAAAATGTTTTGGAAAATTATAGCTTGCCTGAAGAATAGGACAACCAAATATGAAAAATTGTCAAGATAGATGTACACAGTAATGTAAGAAAGGGCAAGTTTAGATATTTTTGCTTGTGTTCTGCTGTATACCAGTGGTATCTATAAAAGAGTAAGGAATCCAGAGAAATTATGTAGATTGGCCTTGGGAAATTCAGAAGCATCAGATAGCCTTGAGCTAGACTGAAAAGAAACACTTTAACAGAGCATCTTAACCCAATTAAATAGCTATCCCCAGGCATCTTTGCTGTAGTAAGTAATTGAAACCAATGACAAATGTTCTGCTTTCATAAAGGGCATAGTGTTAGAAAAACCTAAATATTTTTCAGCTGTTATTTTTGTTTATTCTTTGAAAGTAAAATGTCTGAAATATTAGAAAAGAAGTGGCCAAAAATCAAATAGACATAGAAGGCAAGCTTAAAACGCTCTCAGTGGCCAAAGCTAGAACAATTTGAACAATAATATAAATTGAATTATAGGCCAAAGTATAAAATAAATGCAACAATGTCCATAATGATACAAATAAATGACAAAATAAATTAATGGAGGTGAACAGACAAATTTTCCTTACAGAATGTTGGTATACTATTGAGGATGGATTAGACTTAGTGACTCACTTCCAAAGAATAGGGTATAAAAAGGAAAAAATATTAGCAATTTTGTAGTGCAGAATTCTGTGGATATACTGATTTATATTATCAATGACATCATGTGAATGTCATGTACTCTCTGATGTGATACGATAAGAAAGGCATTATCTCTACGGTGTTTCTTCCCAAAACTCATAACCTCATTCTGAACTATATCAGATAAGCCACACTTGAGGAATATTCTATAAAATACTTGACCAGTATAGCTCCAAACCATTAAGGTAATGAAAAACTGGGAAAGACCAAGAAAATGTCACAGAGCAGATAAACCAGGAGTCATGACAACTAAATGTAGACTTCTGATTTGGGTCTTCGAACAGAAGCAAGATGAAAAATGTAAAAATTGGCAAAATTCAAATAACAATTAGAGTATAGTTAAAGAGTAATATAGGATTGTCAGTCACTTAGTTTTGACAAATGTAAGATGATAGCATAAATTGATAATATTAGGAGAAAGTAAAAATGGGTAAGTAGTATAAATGCGGAGAAGGCGATGGCACCCCACTCCAGTACTCTTGCCTGGAAAATCCCATGGACAGAGGAGCCTGGTGGGCTGCAGTCCATGGAATCGCCAAGAGTCGGACACGACTGAGCGACTTCACTTTCACTTTTCACTTTTCCTGCATTGGAGAAGGAAATGGCAACCCACTCCAGTGCTCTTGCCTGGAAAATCCCATGGACGGAGGAGCCTGGAAGGCTGTAGTCCATGGGGTCGCTGAGGGTCGGGCACGACTGAGCGACTTCACTTTCACTTTTCACTTTCCTGCATTGGAGGAGGAAATGGCAACCCACTCCAGTGCTCTTGCCTGGAGAATCCCAGGGACAGGGGAGCCTGGTGGGCTGCCGTCTATGGGGTCACACAGAGTTGGACATGACTGAAGGGACTTAGCAGCAGCAGCAGCAGCAGTGTAAATTCATAATCCAAACAATCTATAAATTTCCTGCAAATCTAAAATTATTTCAAAATAAAATGCTTATTCATATTGTTTGAGGAAATAATTTGTCAAGTCTTTGAATCTTAAGATATACAGCTTTTGTGGGTGCTCTGTACTTTTAAATTTATTTGTGGATTTCATTGTGATACATGCTTTCCATTAAAATTAATTCATTTGTAACATTTCTGTTTAAGGAAGTAGTCTTACATTATATACAGATAACAATGAATCTTTAATAGATAATATCAATGGTATGAGATAATATTGATTGCAAAGGAAGTGAAGAAAAATAGTTTTTGTATATAGTTTGAAAACAAAATCAGCAAATTTGTTAAAGCATTAGCGGGTATAACAGAAAAACTGATTCAAGGATTTCTCCATGGTTCTGAGCATAAGAAAGTGGAAGGATGGTGTTACCATTAATTGAGATGAGAAAGAGTTCAAGAAGAGCAAATTTCTGAGAAGAAAAAAGAGGATCATGATTCAGATTTGAATATATTGTCTTAATTATTATGCTTAAAGTACCATTTTAAACAATATATTGACTATCTCAAATATGTATTTTAGAGAAGATATACAAGTTAGAGATATAAATTTGGTAAAGAATCTGCCAGCAAGGCAGAAGACTTGGGTTCATTCCCTGGGTTGGGAAGATCCCTTGGAGGAGGACATGGCAACTCACTCCAGTATTCTTGCCTGGAGAACCCCCATGGACAGAGGAGCCTGGTGAGCTACAGTCCATGGGGTTTCTAAGAATCAAACATGACTGAGTGACTAAGCACAGCACAGCATATAGATGGGAACAAATGATAACAGCATAAAGGTGAATCATACAAAAGAAAGAGATCCATGAGGTCCTCCAGTATTAAGAGAGAATCTTAAAGTGGTAAAAGAGAAGAACAAACAAAACAAAAAACAATTCACGAGGCCCTGGGTGGAATATTTAGAAGGGTCTGTCTTAGAAGTAGAGAATAGTTCCTTATTATTGTTGAGTCACGTCACTCAATTGTGTCTGACTCTTTGTGACCCCATGGACTGTAGCACGCCAGGCTTTCCTGTCCTTCACCAACTCCTGGAGTTTGCTCAAACTCATGTCCATTGAGTTGGTGATTCCATCCAACCATCTCATCCTTTTTATCTCCTCCTCTTGCCTTCAATCTTTCTCAGCATCTGCCTTTTTTCCAGAGTTGGCTTTTCCCATAAGGTGATCAAAGAATTGGAACTTCAGCTTCAGCGTTAGTCCTTCCAATAAATATTCGGGTTGATTTCCTTTAGGATGGACTGGTTTGATTTCCTTGCTGTCCAAAGGATTCTCAAAAGTCTCCAACACCGCAGTTCAAAAGCATCAGCTATTTGGTGCTCAGCCTCCTTTACGGTCCAACACTCACACCCATACATGGCTATTGGAAAAACCATAACTTTGACCATATGGACCTTTATTGATAAGGTAATATCTCTGTTTTTTAACACACTGTTTAGGTTTGTCATAGTTATTCCTAGACCAAATGCTGTTCTGTCCTGCCTAAAAACAAACAAGCAAAACCCAACCAAAAAAGACCCCAAAATGAACACTTGAAGGGATTACATTGCTTCCAATGTAGGATGCAAATTGTATCCAAGAACAGAGCTCAAAAATATTTATAGAAATAAACACATAAAAATCCAGCACCCAATAAAATAATACCCATAATGTCTGGCCACAATCAAAAATTAGAAGGCATGCAAAGAATCAGAGAATATTCAATCATTTGAAACTGACACAAAGTGACACAGATGTCAGAATTAGTAGACAAGGATAATAAAACAAGTATTATAACTCTACTGCATATGTTCATAAAGCTAAAGAATTGAACATAATATCTAAAAATACAGAATGCATATTTTTAAAAGATCAAAATCACCATCTAGAGATGAAAGTATAAAGTGTGAGAATTAAAATACACATTATGTAATCAATGGAAAATTAAACCCTGCAAAAAAACATTCAGTTCAGTTCAGTTGCTCAGTCGTGTCCAACTCTTTGTGACCCCATGAATAGCAGCATGCCAGGCCTCCCTGTCCATCACCAACTCCTGGAGTTCACTCAAACTCACGTCCATAGAGTCAGTGATGCCATCCAGCCATCTCATCTTCTGTCGTCCCTTTTTCCTCCTGCCCCCAATCTCTCCCAGCATCAGAGTCTTTTTCAATGAGTCAACTCTTCACATAAGGTGGCCAAAGTACTGGAATTTCAGCTTTAGCATCATTCCTTCCAAAGAACACCCAGGAATGATCTCCTTCAGAACGGACTGGTTGGATCTCCTTGTAGTCCAAGGGACTCTCAAGAGTCTTCTCCAACACCATAGTTCAAAAGAGTGGCCAAAGTACTGGAATTTCAGCTTTAGCATCATTCCTTCCAAAGAACACCCAGGAATGATCTCCTTCAGAACGGACTGGTTGGATCTCCTTGTAGTCCAAGGGACTCTCAAGAGTCTTCTCCAACACCATAGTTCAAAAGCATCAATTCTTTGGTGCTCAGTCTTCTTCACAGTCCAACTCTCACATCCATACATGACCTCTGGAAAAAAAAAAAAAAATTAGTAGTAAACTTAAAGATATACCAGTACAATTACTGAAAGGAATACAAAGAAAAAAAATATAAACATCAATCAGCTGAATATGCTCTCATTTGAGAGGAATCTGATTTAAGTCCCTGAAAAACAGAGTGAGGCACAGAAAATCATTTGTGGTAATAATGATTTTTCAAATTTTCCAATTTAAAAATAAGCATAAAGAACACTATTGAAGTTCAACAAACTCCAAGTTAGAAAATAAAATAAAAACTTAAGTAAGACAACACCAAAACACAACATAATCAAATTGCTCAAAACCAATGGTAAAGAAAGTAGGGAAAACCACTAGACCATTCAGGTATGACCTAAATAAAATTCTTTATGATTATAGTAGAAGTGAGAAATAGATTTAAGGGACTAGATCAGATAGACAGAGTGCCTGATGAACCATGGATGGAGGTTCATGACATTATACAGGAGACGGGGATCAAGACCATCCCCAAGAAAAAGAAATGCAAAAAAGCAAAACGGCTGTCTGGGGAGGCCTTACAAATAGCTGTGAAATGAAGAGAAGAGAAAAGCAAAGGAGAAAAGGAAAGCTATAAGCTTCTGAATGCAGAGTTCCAAAGAATAGCAAGGAGAGATAAGGAAACCTTCCTCAGCGATCAATGCAAAGAAATAGGGAAAAGAACAGAATGAGAAAGACTAGAGATCTCTTCAAGAAAATTAGAAACACCGAGGGAACACTTCATGCAAAGATGGACTTGATAAAGGACAGAAATTGTATGGACCAAATAGAAGCAGAAGATATTAAGGAGAGGTGGCAAGAATACACAGAAGAGCTGCACAAAAAGATCTTCATGACCCAGATAATCATGATGGTGTGACCACTCACCTAGAAACAGACATCCTGGAATGTGAAGTCAACTGGGCCTTAGGAAGCATCACTACAAACAAAGCTAGTGGAGGTGATGGAATTCCAGTGGAGCTGTTTCAAATCCTGAAAGATGATGCTGTGAAAGTGCTGCACTCAATATGTCAGTCAGCAAGTTTGGAAAACTCAACAGTGGCCACGGCCTGTAAAAGTCAGTTTTCATTCCAATTCCAAAGAAAGGCAATGCCAAAGAATTCTCAGACTACCACACAATTGCACCCATCTCACATACTAGCAAAGTGATGCTCAAAATTCTCCAAGCCAGACTTCAGCAATATGTGAACCGTGAACTTCCAGAAATTCAAGCTGGTTTTAGAAAAGGCAGAGGAACCAGAGATCAAATTGCCAACTTCTGCTGGATCATCAAAAAAGCAAAAGAGTTCCAGAAAAACATATATTTCTGCTTTATTGACTATGCCAAAGCCATTGACTGTGTGGAACACAGCAAACTGTGGAAAATTCTGAAACAGATGGAAATACCAGACCACCTGACCTGCCTCTTGAGAAACCTATATGCACGTTAGGAAGCAACAGTTAGAAATGGACACGGAACAACAGACTGGTTCAAAATTGGGAACAGAGTACATCAAGGCTGTATATTGTCACCCTGCTTATTTAACTTATATGCAGAGTACATCATGAGAAACGCTGGGCTGGAGGAAGGGCAAGCTGGAATCAAGATTGCTGGGAGAAATCTCAATAACCTCAGATATGCAGATGACACCACCCTTATGGCAGAAAGTGAAGAGGAGCTAAAAAGCCTTTTGTTGAAAGTGAAAGAGGAGAGTGAAAAAGTTGGCTTAAAGCTCAACATTCAGAAAACTAAGATCATGGCATCTGGTCCCGTCATTTCATGGCAAATAGATGAGGGAGCAGTGGCTGACTTTATTTTTTTTTTTTGCTCTATAATCACTGCAGATGGTGATTGCAGCCATGAAATTAAAAGATGCTTACTCCTTGGAAGGAAAGTTATGACCAACCTAGGCAGCATATTAAAAAGCAGAGACATTACTTTGCCAACAAAGATCTGTCTAGTCAAGGCTATGGTTTTTCATGTATGCATTTGAGAGTTTGACTATAAAGCTGAGCACCAAAGAATTGATGCTTTTGAACTGTGGTGTTGGAGAAGATTCAAGAGAGTCCCTTGGACTGCAAGGAGATCCACTAGTCCATCCTAAAGGAGATCAGTCCTCAGTGTTCATTGGAAGGACTGATGTTGAAGCTGAAACTCCAATACTTTGGCCACCTGATGCAAACAGCTTACTCTTGAAAAGACCCTGATGCTGGGAAAGATTGAAGGCAGGTGGAGAAGAGGATGAAAGAGAATGAGATGGTTGGATGGCATCACTGACTCAATGGACATGAGTTTGGGTAAACTCGGAGTTGGTGATGGACAGGGAGGCCTGGTGGTCTGCAGTCCATGGGGTTGCAAAGAATTATACACGACTGAACGACTAAACTGAACTGAACTGAATGGTAAAGAAAAAATTAAAAATCAGCAAGAATAGGAAAAATGCATGTGAATGATCAGAACCAAGATAATCTGAAGGAAAAGCAATAATAAATACAATATGATATACTGGAAGGGATCCCCAAACAACAACAAAAAGATGTTAAGCAAAAATTAATGAATTTTGAATAAAATGTTGACTTTAATCATAATAATATATCTGTCTCAGTTCAATAAATGTAATAAATGTACCATGGTAATGGTAAGATGTAAATGATAAAGAAAATCAGGTGCACACAGTACATGGAAACTTTTGTTCTATATCAGCATGTTTTAGTAAATTGAAAAAAAGATTATTTTTAAAAAGTATGTACAGGAAAACACAAATAAGGATAATGGAAGATATTTTTTCAGAAACAATACAATTTAAAATACCAATTGAAATAAAAGCTGTAAATTAAAAATCTATATTTTAAAAAGTGAATATAGAAGAAAGAGATTATCATTCATACAAAAGCTAGTATAATAGAACACGCTGATAATAAAAATGTTAAAAGAAATACTAACTGAAAACCTAAAACTTGAAAACTTCTAAGAAAAAAAAATAAGAGGAAATATTTGTGATTTATGCATAGGCAGAGACTTCTTACAATAGCAACAACAGGAAAATGGGTGTTAATATTATATAGCAATATAAGGAAAATTGATATTAATGTATTTGACTTTATTAATAATCAAACTTCTATTCCTTGAAGGATATCATTCAGAGAATGAAAAGGAAAACTACAGATTAGTAGAATTTTTGCCAATTATATGCCAGTAAAAGACTTTGCTAAGTCTATATAAATAACTCTTCAAACTAAAAAACAAGAGAACAAACAACCCAGTAATAAATGGGGAAATGTTTTAATAAATACCTCACCAAGGAAGAAAACAAGAATGGCAAAAAAGCACATGAAGAGATGCTCAATGTCAGCCTTTCAATCCATTCAAATAAAAACCATAATGAGATACAATTGCACCTATATTAAAATGACTAAAATTTAAGACTCACCGTATGAAACATTGTGAGGATGAAAAGCAAGTGAAATTCCATATACTGATCTTGGGAATGTAAAATGTTAAAACCAGTTTGAAAAAAATGTATTTTGAAAAATTTAAATATACATTTACTATATGGTCATTCTACTGCTAAGCATTTGCCTAAGAAAATTGAAAGTACAAGTTCATTCAAACACTTAAATGTTCATAACATCATTATTTATTAAAGTTAAAATCTAGAATTAACCCAAGTGTCCAGCAGAGGTGAATGAATAAATAAACTGTGGTAAATCCACACAATGGACTATTATTCAACAGTACAAAGGACTGAGCTATTGATACACTCAAAAATGTGGATGAATCTAAAAGAAAAATTTGTGTTGAGGGAAAGAAAAAAGAAATAAAAATTGCTAAATACTTTATAACTCCATTCATATAAAACTGTAGACTATGTAGCTAATCTCTATTGACAGATCAGTGGGTTTCTGGTGATGGGAATTGGTATGGAATGATGGCATGCTTAAAATGAAACTTTGGGGATGATGGATGTGCTCATTGTTTTTTGTGGTGCTGGCTTCACAGGGATACGTGTGTGTCGGGGTTTATCAAATTGTACACTTTTTAAATAAATGTATTATCAGAGAAGGCGATGGCACCCCACTCCAATATTCTTGCCTGGATAATCCCATGGATGGAGGAGCCTGGTGGGCTGTCTCTTATACACATCTNAGGGATACGTGTGTGTCGGGGTTTATCAAATTGTACACTTTTTAAATAAATGTATTATCAGAGAAGGCGATGGCACCCCACTCCAATATTCTTGCCTGGATAATCCCATGGATGGAGGAGCCTGGTGGGCTGTAGTCCATGGGGTTGCTAAGAGTCGGACATGACTGAGCGACTTCACTCTCACATTTCACTTTCATGCATTGGAGAAGGAAATGGCAACCCACTCCAGTGTTCTTGTCTGGAGAATCCCAGGGACGGGGGAGCCTGGTGGGCTGCCATCTATGGGGTCGCACAGAGTCGGACACGACTGAAGCAACTTAGCAGCAGCAGCAGTTTATTATTTGTCAGTCATAACAATCAATAAAGCTGTTAGACAATACCTGCTGCTGCTGCTAAGTCGCTTCAGTCGTGTTCGACTCTGTGTGACCCCATAGACAGCAGCCCACCAGACAATACCTAGTCCATGTTAATTGCACAGTAAATATTTGTTGAATAATTGAATAAATGAAAGGCTGTATTAATTATTGGTATTATTAAAGAATAGTTAAATATTATGTGAAAAAAATTATCAGATGATACAACACAATAATTCTTAGGAAATCATCAAATGTCCCCTACTTTCAAAAAATATCTGATGAACAGTATCTAAATAAATGTCACCCATTTTTTTCTCTGTAGTAATATGAATGGTGATTCCCAAATGCTATAGAATTATGAAGTGACAACACGAAGGAAACAGTTATCTTACTATTTTAGTATCAAAGGGAAACATGTCAATTCTGAACAAATCAGTAATCTATATATAGTGTTCACAATAACTTTCATAAATAAGTATGCACATAGTCAGTTAAAGAAAATCCACTATTTTCCCCCTATTTAAAAAAATAACATTTCCCTGTTTCTGAAAAGCTACAAAACAATAACGGGGGAGGATCATTTTTATTGCAAGAAGATTGTTCACTTTACAAGAAAGTTCACAGAGGAATTACTGAAATATCAGAGTTTACCAGTGCATTCAGCTGTTAGTTATCAGATTGTTAACTACTTTACAGGATGAGGTTAAGCTAGAGAGAAAATGAGGTTAATACACAAAAATGGAGTATTGGAACTACTTTGAATTGGCTATATACCAGAAATAAGAGTTTAAGATGTTAGAAAAAATAACATAAGACAATGGATTAAATGACACATGCTTAACAGAAATTCAATTTATGATGCACTATAAAATGATGTCTGTAGTGGAATATAGTGAGGAAACGGACTAATATTTGGCAAATGAATACATATCTTATTTAGTTGAACATATTTAAGTAAAAAAAAAGGGCATATGTTAGGAAACTTGTGAGCAGCCTCTCAAACTTAACAGTAAGTTATTCTAAACCTCCTTAGACCATCTTGTCTTTGTGAGTGTCTCCTTGACTTCAATGGAAACTAAAGTTGATGAGCCTGTGACATTTTATCCTCATTCAATTCTGTGATCTGAACTAAGTGACATGTGAAACTGTGCTGATTCTGGGTATGGATCTGTGACCTCAATAATTTGCAAAATTGTGATATGTGAGTTTAGTTTTTTTTGTTGTTGTTAGTGTGCAAACCAGGGAACCAGACCAGCACACATCTTTCATTTCACTTGATAAAATGTGAGATACAGCTATATAGCAACCACACTACAGGATTTTATAGCCCTTCCATTCTGCTATAATGATTCCACTACATATAACTAAGAAAAGTTAGGAGGAATCACCTTTGTGTTCACAGGTAAGTATTTTCAGAAACCACAGATTTCAAACAAATAAACAAACAAACAAGTAAAAATCTATTCTCTTAATCTGTTTTCTCTTATTGAAAACCATTAGCTCATCGGGCATTGCTGAAAATTTTGTTGGTTACATTCACTCCTAACATACACTGATGATGAACCATCAGTGGTGTACCGTGGTAGTACCACTGATTTTCACCAGACACTGAAATGTACCATGGGGTACTATCCTACCATGTCAGGCATCATTGTCTTTCCTGTGGGGCACCATCTTTCACATCCCTCTGCTGAAGTGTCAAAGCAGTGTTGTGTTCTTTTCATCCAGCCAATCAGCATTCAGAGAGGTTCTATTATGTGATGAAAATAGACCATCGGTTTTCAACAGGGGAGTGTCACACAATATAGAACAGTGTCTTGACCCAGCTGGAAAGATGGAGAGGTAGAGAAGGGGTAGATTGTACAAAGCTTTACCCTAAAAGCAACAGAGACTCAAAGTATTATGGGAACTACACAGCCATGCTTGCTTTTTGAAAAGGGGCTTATAGCCTCAGCGAGGAAAAAAGAATAAGTGTAGGGAAAGCAGTTATAAGCCCCTGGCTTTAGCCCACATGAGGTAAAGAGAGAGGCATCAATCTGTTAGAGTTTCAGAGGGAAAAAAGTCAACAAGGCTCGTGATGGATTGAATGAGGGCAATGAAGGATCGCAAGATGCTAGGGATGACCACCAGGTTTTCCACTTTCTCTGACTGCGAAGGGAAAAACTCTCTTTGGTGTCACAACTCTCCTAGGATTCCAACATAGACCTCTATATTTCTGTGTGCGTGTGTGTATTTTTTTAAAAAGTCATCATTTATTGACTTCTTCCTGTGTGCTAACACAGTGTTCTATTTCTCAGCGTGGAATAGTGTATTTAATTCCCTGGACAATTCTGTGAGTTAGGTACTCACTATGTTTTTCAATTTAATGACAGAGATAGTAAGGGAGCGAGCATTAAATAGGAGTGTCCAAGGAAGGGGCAGAACTGGTGTTGGCAGCTTGGCAGTCTAATTCTGAGGCCTCTTCCTTAAAAATGCTGTGCTAAACTCTAGCTTTCTCACTCTGTGTTAATTTTCTCTTTATAGAATGCTGATATAAATCTGTGGAAGTAGTGTGTGTATATGTATGTGTGTTTCCTTTGTGCATGGGGTTATTTGTGATACATGCAGGTACATGTGTATTTGTGTGTTGCATGTATATCACTGTACATATAGGTATAAGTGTGTCTTGTGTTTTTTTTGTGGTATATATCTGGATTATGTGTATGAGGTTGTGTGTGTGGTATATGTGTATGTAATCACATGCTATTACTAAGAGATAAATCATTTTATTCTGACAGTGAAGCTTTTATTCCCAAGTAAGCTTGTTCTAACCTGATCCTTAGTTTATTAACACAGTCTTTTTTCCATCCTGAATAAAGTGTGAGTTATTTTAAAGCAAATAATCTCTCAGGAATCTATCATTATATTATTTTTATTATGCTTTTTTCCTTAAATATTTGTGTTTCAAGCTCTTTTATAGTATAAACAAAAATAAGTTTATAAATTAAATGCAAACAAAGAAAATCTAAAACTAACAGCATGATGCACTGTAATGGATGATGCTATTTTGCTGAAACTAAATTCTTGTAATGAGAATATAGCATTGATGAGCTATGGCACAGTTTTGGCTTATTTTTAAAGTAGCATGATTAAAAATTCCTCCATTGTTTTCCACCTTTCGCAACACTGTGTACTTTTTTCCATGCAGTGCACCTTGATGTAATTTGGCTTACACATTACATTAAAGCAATATTTATGTATCAAATAAATTTCTCCATTTCTTTTCTTTCTCATCAGCACACAATAACTACAAGAATTACATAAAAACTAATATTGGTACTAAAAACCCATATTACACAATTATAAATTGGCATGTTCTTATAATATATCACATTTATATCATCCAAGTTTAATACAAGACTTAAAAAAAATCTTAGAATTATTGAAGTCTTGTTTGAAAAATGCTACCTTAAGATTGTTTGATGCTATAGAGGCTCTACAGTGTCTGACACAGGCTCTACAGTGTCTGACACAAGTAATTTTCCCTCTGACAATCCTACAAGTCCATTAACAGATTCAGATCCTCAGATCCTAAGAAGGAACCCAGACTGTTCTTTAACTGTCCGCTACACACCATCCCCCACCACTACCACCAAGCTGAAACAAATTCTTCTTTACAAAGGTGTAGCAGCCACATGGCATTGCCTGCATGGCATTCAGTTGAATGTTTAAATATTCATTCATCCACTGCTTCCACAAACATGTGTGCTGTAGGCTTTTCGTGGCACAGGGGGTACAAAGAATAGTGAGATGAAACTTCTGCTTCAGGGACTTTAGACCGTCACCTGTGTAAGAGAAACAGACATCTAATCCAGTGTCCACCTAATCCACAAGCTATAGATTTGTAACTGGAACGTTAAGTTTAATAAGCATTTATGAGTTATGCATGTCATATTGATGATAATTGAAGACTTAAGAATTATGAGTGAGATCATTCCAGAAGCATGTTAGAGAAGAGGCTTATCTTACCCATGTATTTCAGGATTGGGCAATGGAAGGAAATGCCGTGAAGAAGACTATGAAGAATTAGCCATAGCAGTAGGATGAAAATCAGGAGGGTTGTATCTCAAAAATAAAACTAAATGAAGGTTTCATAAGGAGAATCTTGTGACCAGGGTCAAACACTGCCAAAAGATAGTGAAAATTAACTTGAATTCATTTTCATGAATGAATGGACATGGGATTTAATGGCAAGGAGTCTGAGAATCATTTTGCTACATAAAAAGAGACGTGAAATAAGGAGAGTTTGGTAGAATCTACGTGTTGGAGCATTCTTTGGCATTGCCTTTCTTTGGGATTGCAATGAAACTGACATTTTCCAGTCCTGTGGCCACTGCTGAGTTTTCCAAATTTGCTGGCATATTGAGTGCAGCACTTTCACAGCATCATCTCTCAGGATTTGAAATAGCTCAACTGGAATTCCATCACCTCCACTAGCTTTGTTCATAGTGATGCTTTCTAAGGCCCACTTGACTTCACATTCCAGGATGTCTGGCTCTAGGTGAGTGATCATACCATCGTGATTATCTTGGTCATGAAGATCTTTTCTGTATAGTTCTTCTGTGTATTTTTGCCACCTCTTCTTAATATCTTTTGCCTCTGTTAGGCCAGAGCATTTCTGTCCTTTATCGAGCCCATCTTTGCATGAAATGTTCCCTTGGTGTCTCTAATTTTCTTGAAGAGATCCCTAATTTTTCCCATTCTGTTGTTTTCCTCTATTTCTTTGCATTGATCGCTGAGGAAGGCTTTCTTATCTCTTCTTGCTATTCTTTGAAACTCTGCATTTAGATACTTGTATCTTTCCTTTTCTCCTTTGCTTTTCATTTCTCTTCTTTTCACAGCTATTTGTAAGGCCTCCTCAGACAGCCATTTTGCTTTTTTTGCATTTCTTTTCCATGGGGATGGTCTTGATCCCTGTCTCCTGTACAATGTTATGAACCTCCGTCCATAGTTCATCAGGCACTCTATCTATCAGATCTAGGCCCTTAAATCTATTTCTCACTTCTACTGTATAATCATAAGGGATTTGATTTAGGTCATACCTGAATGGTCTAGTGGTTTTCCCTACTTTCTTCAATTTAAGTCTGAATTTGGCAATAAGGAGTTCATGATCTGAGCCACAACTTCACATTCCAGGATGTCTGGCTCTAGGTGAGTGATCATACCATCGTGATTATCTTGGTCATGAAGATCTTTTCTGTATAGTTCTTCTGTGTATTTTTGCCACCTCTTCTTAATATCTTTTGCCTCTGTTAGGCCAGAGCATTTCTGTCCTTTATCGAGCCCATCTTTGCATGAAATGTTCCCTTGGTGTCTCTAATTTTCTTGAAGAGATCCCTAATTTTTCCCATTCTGTTGTTTTCCTCTATTTCTTTGCATTGATCGCTGAGGAAGGCTTTCTTATCTCTTCTTGCTATTCTTTGAAACTCTGCATTTAGATACTTGTATCTTTCCTTTTCTCCTTTGCTTTTCATTTCTCTTCTTTTCACAGCTATTTGTAAGGCCTCCTCAGACAGCCATTTTGCTTTTTTTGCATTTCTTTTCCATGGGGATGGTCTTGATCCCTGTCTCCTGTACAATGTTATGAACCTCCGTCCATAGTTCATCAGGCACTCTATCTATCAGATCTAGGCCCTTAAATCTATTTCTCACTTCTACTGTATAATCATAAGGGATTTGATTTAGGTCATACCTGAATGGTCTAGTGGTTTTCCCTACTTTCTTCAATTTAAGTCTGAATTTGGCAATAAGGAGTTCATGATCTGAGCCACAATCAGCTCCGGGTCTTGTTTTTGCTGACAGTATAGAGCTTCTCCATCTTTGGCTGTAAAGAATATAATCAATCTGATTTCGGTGTTGACCATCTGTTGATGTCCATGTGTAGAGAGAAGGGGATGACAGAGGATGAGATCGCTGGATGGCATCACTGACTCGATGGGCGTGAGTCTGAGTGAACTCTGGGAGTTGGTGATGGACAGGGAGGCCTGGTGTGCTGCTACTCATGGGGTCGCAAAGAGTCGGACACGACTGAGCAACTGAACTAACTAACTAATTAACTAAGCTGTCCCAACAAAATGTAACTACTTGAGCCAGTCGTACTGACTCCCAATCATCAGGGAACAAGGATAAGACATTCCTTGTTTGAATTATGAGCATTATAAAAAAGGAAGTGTTACACCACTGAATTTTTAAGGTGCTTTTAATAGATGTAAATAGCATTAGATAATAAATAAACAGAACTAAACAGTAGATAAACAGAACATCTTAGGTAAAACCATTGTATGTTGTTACAATTGAGAACCCTTCAAAATTAGAATTTTACTCATGGAAATAAGATGATAAAATCCAGTTATCCAAAATGCTTGAAGAATAAGTCATTCTGGATGATGAAATGCTGACCATTCAAAAGATGGAGGTGATCAATCTTTTAAATGCTGGTAATGTATTTTAACTGTTTCTATGAATAGTTATAGATAGAATCACTTATACATTAAACACAGACATTGTACACATATGCTAAGCACTTGGTAAAAATTTTGACTAGACAGAGCCCATGCTCCCCACAGAATTTCCAGATTATGGTGGAGGAAAAAAACATTAACTTTCCCAAAGTTTCGAAGAAGTCATGTTATAAGGCCAGGTTTCCAACTCAGATCTACCTGACTCCAAAAACCCAGATCTGTCTGATTCCAGAGTTCATGGAAAGAAGCTTTATAAAATGGTACAACCAAATCCAATGGCCTCTTCTCCTGCTTTTAACTTTATTCCTTTTTAAAAATCATCATTTTAAGTATTTCCACTCTAAAAAATAGAGCATTAAAATCATTTACATCTGTTTATGACTTTTTAAATATGACAAGCTGAGCTACATCATGAAAGTGAATTTTCCTTGTGTTTCTGCATGGTCATAGCTAGGCTTCAATCAGCAAATCCAAATGAAGCAAACTGTTTGCAGTCATTTAAGATGGCATCAGTGATAATAATAGATTCCTTACACTTTCCTGGTGCCTCTCATCTAAGGATTTTAAAGGGCTTTACAAACATTAATTAAGCCTTACAGGATTTCAATGAGGTCATGAAGCAGTTTAGTTATTGTAATACACTGAGACTAAATAAAGCAAAAGGAACTTCAGAACTTGAAGCACTTCCCTTTGCTCTTGGTGGTTTGGATCCAGGTGTTTGAGAAGGATTTTTGTATTCTTTCTTTTATTTCAGGTTTTTAAGAAGTTATAGCACTATAGCGTGTCCCTTTTACACATTGGAAGACACAGAAAATGACATTGTATATTTCACAGGAAACAATTGATTCACAAAGGTACATTTCATGTTCAGTTCAGTCACTCAGTCATGTCTAACTCTTTGTGACCCCATGGACTGCAGCACTCCAGGCCTCCCTGTCCATCACCAACTCTTGGAGTTTACCCAAACTCATGTCCATTGAGTCAGTGATGCTAACCAACAATCTCATTCTCTGTCATTTCCTTCTCCTCCTGCCTTCAATCTTTCCCAGCATCAGGGTCTTTTCCAAGACTGCAGCACTCCAGGCCTCCCTGTCCATCACCAACTCTTGGAGTTTACCCAAACTCATGTCCATTGAGTCAGTGATGCTAACCAACAATCTCATTCTCTGTCATTTCCTTCTCCTCCTGCCTTCAATCTTTCCCAGCATCAGGGTCTTTTCCAGTGAGTCAGTTCTTCTCATCAGGTGGCCAAAGTATTGGAGTTTCAGTTTCAACATCAGTCCTTGCAATGAACACTCAGGACTGATCTCATTTAGGATGGACTGGTTGGATCTCCTTGTAGTCCAAAGGACTCTCAAGAGTCTTCTCCAACACCACAGTTCAAAAGCATAAATTCTTTGGCAGCCAGCTTTCTTTATAGTCCAATTCTCACATCCATACATGACTACTAGAAATACCATAGCCTTGACTGGATGGACATTTGTTGGCAAAGTAATGTTTCTGCTTTTTAATATGCTGTCTAGGTTAGCCTTAACTTTCCTTCCAAGGAGTAAGTGTCTTTTAATTTCATGGCTGCAATCACCATCTGCAGTGATTTTGGAGCCCCCCAAAATAAAGTCTGCCACTGTTTCCACTGTTTTCCTATCTATTTCCCATGAAGTAATGGGACTGGATGGCATGATCTTAGTTTTCTGTTGAGCTTTAAGCCAACTTTTTCACTCTCCACTTTCGCTTTCATTAAGAGGCTCTTTAGTTCTTCACCTTCGCCATAAGGGTGGTGTCATCTGCATATCTGAGGTTATTGATATTTCTCCTAGCAATCTTGATTCCAGCTTGTGCTTCATCCAGTCCAGTGTTTCTCATTATGTACTCTGCATAGAAGTTAAATAAGCAGGGTGACAATATACAGCCTTGACATATTCCTTTCCTTATTTGGAACCAGTCTGTTGTTCCATGTCCAGTTCTAACTGTTGCTTCCTGACCTGCATACAGATTTCTCAAGTGGCAGGTCAGGTGGTCTGGTATTCCCATCTCTTTCAGAATTTTCCACAGTTTATTGTGATCCACACAGTCAAAGGCTTTAGCATAGTCAATAAAGCAGAAGTAAATGTTGGATTCCACATGTAATAAATACCCAGCATTACCATCCACTCAAGAGAACAAAGAATACCATACCTGCCCTCAAAGAGCTCCCAACACAGTGGGACAATGTACAAGTAAATCAGTGTTATTGTAGTGTGCTAGAATGATATATAAAGTATTACTCAAGCATGTGAAAGTATATTGAATTTTGAAAAATAATAGCTAATACCACACAGAGCTTATTGTATTCTACCCTTCCAAGACTTCACATGAAATAACTACTTGATTTTCACAATAATTCTGATATGTAAGTACTTTTATCTGCCTAATTTTACAAACATGGACACCAGGCATAGAGATCTTGAGTAACGTGCCCAAGCTCAACTACCCACCTACAAATTGCTCTTGAAAGATAAGCTTTGATAATAGGCAAACTCCATTTTAAAATGCCAGAAAGAGAAATAACTTCAAATGTATTTCTGATCAACAATAACCTCTGGGAAAAATCATCAAAGAAAACCAAATTTCTATGGAGAATTTCAGTACCATTCAGCCTGTCTTTCAATGATAGGCTCAGCTCACAATTTTATGAGTCAGTTGGGACCAATGTTGTTTAGCCCTAAATCTCTGGCCAGGGCCATCATGATGCAGCTATACATGAGCAGTAGGCTGCCTCATGCTTATAAACTAATGATACACATTTTCAGTCCTGAGATCCTGCCTTTGCTATTGCCTAAACTTCAATTCTCTAATGATAAAAACAGTAACTGTCCACAGGGCAAATTCTTGGAACTCTTCCATCTTTGTCCATTTCTTCCATTCCTTTCCTCTGGTCATGACTCTAGTCCTGTTTCTCCTTTTACTAATCCAACCTCATCAGAAGACCTGAAACTCTTGTTTCCATCTGGGGGCTCCCGTCTCTATTTCTCATATAAGTTGCTCAGTTAGGTTTTCATGGGTAATATTGGCAATCTGAATTGTGTTCTTGAGCATATTTTGCTCATAAGTTTAGATGAAATTCAATACCTTCCTCACTGAGTCTGATTCAGGAGTTCCATGTGGCAAAGTATTGACTCTCTGCACATTGTGCTGTGCTGTACTTAGTTGCTCAGTCATGTCTGACTCTTTGTAACCCCATGGACTACAGTCCGCCAGGCTCTTCTGTCCATGGGGATGCTCCAGGCAAGAATACTGGAGTGGGTTGCCATTTCCTTCTCTAGGGGATCTTCCCAACCCAGAAACAGAACCTAAGTCTCCCACATTGCAGGTGGATTCTTTGCCATAAGAGCCACCAGGGAAGCCAAAGAATACTGGAGTGGGTAGCCTATCCCTTCTCCAGGGGATCTTCATGATCCAGAAATTGAACCAGTGTCTCCTGAATTGCAATCAGATTCTTTACCAGCTGAGAAACAAGGGAAGCCTCTCTGCATATTACCTAGTCATAAAAATACATGGGTGTAATTTGAAACATTCAGAAGCAATGCACATTTTCCTTACATTTTTCATGATGTTATATGTTGATCTACCTAGACCTGTATGTTAATATGGCAGACCTGAGTTGGATATTACGAATTCAAGAGATATGTAGTGAATGTGTGAGAAGAATAGAGGCATATTCAGACAATAGATACTGGACCAAATGTGAAAAATTTCAAGCAGTATTACTTAGTAGAGGATACAAATAGTTAATTTGACCACAAGTAAAATGCACTGAAATACAGAGCTCTAAAGTTCCAAAGGGACTAATTCAACAGGTCTTAGTAGGTCAGTGGATGATTCTGAGAGAATAAAACAATTTCCTACCTAAGGCCTAACTCAAATGTGTGTGTGCGTGTGATGTACACGTGGATGTATAAGGGCAGGAGGTAGCAATATGTTCTAAGCTGCAGGAAATAATGTATGCAAGATTCTGCGTACACTTGGGGAGACCATCAAGTACTTCTATCTGCAGCATCACTTATAGAAGACACCATGGAAAGAAAGGATAGAGGCTCACATTAAGGCACTAGCTTAAGAAATTTGGAGTAGGGATATATTTAGGTGGTGGAAACAATAAGAATTGATTAGATATGAGAGAATGGTTAACAGTAACCTCTAGATATGTGACTGAGTAGAATCATTCTTTCCAGTGGCATAATGCACACAAGGAGGGCCAAGTTTTGAGGGGATCCAATAACGTAAGTTCAACGTTGGAGATAATATATTTGAAATAATATGGTAATTAACAGAATGGGCTCTGGAACCACACTGTCCGGGTTTTTATCCTGGCTCCTCTGTTGATTAGCTGTGTGACCTTAGGCAAATTAATTCCCTATACCTTGATTTCTTCATCTTTAGAATGTTGTTAGTTAATTGTGATGGTTAATTTTATGTGTCAACTTAAATGAGCCACAATGCCCAGGTACTTGATCAAACATTACTCTGGATTTTTCTGTGACAATATTTTGTATGAGATTAACATTTAAATTGGTGGACTTTGAGTAAAGCAGATTGTATTCCATAGTGTTGTTCAGACTCATCCAACCAGTTGAAGGCTTCAATGAAACAAATGCCAACCTTCCCAGAACAACAGGAAATTCTGCAGCAGACCACTTTTAGATTTGAACTGCACCTCCAGCTATTCTTTGAGTCTCTAACTATTGGCCCACTCTGAAAATTTTAAACTTTCCAGTCTCCATAGTCATATGGGCCTATATATATATATATATATGAATGAATATATATATATATATATATATATATATATATTATCCAGTTACTGGAAAAATAAAATAAAATATGTAAATGCTTTAGAATAGTACCTGGTACATGGTGAGTACTCAAATACTAGGTATTTGGGGGTGTCTGTGGAGCATCGATGTCCAACATGTTTTGCATACACCAGTGTGTATTTGTAGTTCATGGGTGTTGTGTAGGGTGAGATAAAGATTTTGTGTTACTAGCATATACATGATAAATGATGCAATTAGAGTAAATCAGATTATCCAGAGAGAGAAGATGCTACATAAAAAAGGTTCAAAGCGCAATCTTTAAAAAGTTAACATTTAAGAGATAGACAAAGAAAGCTTTAACGGAGAAGCCAGGAAAGAGGAAAACCAGGAGGTTTTCACTAAAGAATGGCAAAATAAACTCACTTTTGGCAAAATTAAACTCAGAATAGGATATTAATTTAGGAAGTATTACTAGAGTGGACATATGTCTGAGTTTACTTTGACCTCTCCAGGTTTGCACCTGTTGTTCCAGTAAGGTTAGAAAATATCTGATGGCCACCTGAGATACTACCAAGACAGTCAGCATGTTACTTGAAATGGTACAGTCAAGTTAAAAGGATGGAGTTTTTCTCCAAAAATGCTACTGACAACCATTTTGCTTTTCACAGAACATAGAACCTGATTTCTAGATTTCAGGGATGAAGTAACAAATTAGAAAAAAAATTAGAATTTTTTATTTTTTGGCTTTACCATATGGCATGTGGGATCTTTACTCCCTGACCAGAGATTGAATGCATGCTATCTGCATAGAAAAAGTGGAGTCTTAACTCTGGACTGACAGGAAAGTACCAACAAATTTATTTATTCTTTGAGACATTTTGATTGGGAGTATTCTGTAACTTGAAATCTAAACTACCCTAATTGATGTCCTGAGACAAGGGCAATTGTAAATGAAGGAACTACAAAGTAGCAATATTCTAACTATAAAAGTGAAGTGGTTCAGTCATGTCTGACTCTCTGCTACCCCATGGACTGTAGCCCCGCAGGCTCCTCCGTCCATGGATTTTCCAGGGATGAATACTGGAGTGGGTTGCTATTTCATTCTCCAGGGAATCTTCCCGACCCAGGGATTGAACCCGAGTCTCCTGCATTGCAGGCAGACGCTTTACTGTCTGAGCCACCAGGGAAGCTTTTTTTTTAATTTTTTTCTATAAGACAGTTTAAAAATTAGGGAGAGAACAAAATGTGGAGGAGTAGGTGGAGGTGGAGTACATCTCTCTCCACTGATACATTAGGAATAAGCCTTCAGTCACAGAAGTGCATGCAGAACACCAGCTGAGAGTGGACAGGAGTATCTGACCAGAAGAAAAGAATATATAGAACTACGCAAAACTCCATAGGATGAAGGAACTAGGGGGAAAACAAGAGTGTTAGTAGAACTAGACCTGCCCTCAGTGGGTAGGGGAACTGAAGCAGGGGTTCAATCCCCACATCAGGGCAGTTGTCTGAGTCAGAGGACAAACATTTAAGGTTGAGAGTTAAACAGCTGATCTGAGGCAGCCTAAATGGACTGAGAATCAGACAGTCCTTGCCACAGCCATACATAACCTGGACAGGGATGCGGGTCCCTTGGAAAGTGCAGCAGCTGGGAGCTTGAGTTTAGGGGTTGTGGAGCAAGCCCAGGGTGAGGGCTGCTGTTGACTGCAGAGAGATGGATCATGGGGATTTGGGGGAGGAGACTGTGGTGGGAAATGCCTGTGGAGGAAAGCTGAGCAACCATGGAAACTAGGTGATGCTGCTGAGTCACATATAGTGGGTGGAGCCATCACCATAGCCTCTCTCCCCACAAGCCAACATCTGCAGCTGAACAATAGAGAGGCTGGCTGTCAAATGCCTGACACACTGAACTACAGAGCAGGATCCCACCCAGGGTGCTCCTTTAAGTGACTGATGCACCGATCTACAGAGTAGGACTCCACACAGGGTGCCCCTTTAAGTGACTGATGCACTGATTTACAGAGTAGGACTCCACACAGGGTGCCCCGTTAAGTGCCTGATGTGCCAATCTACAGAGTAGGACCCAGTCAGGGGGGCCCCTCTATATGCCTGATGTGCCCAAACAACAGAGAAGGACCCCAGGCAAGGGGGCCCTCTAAGTGCCTGAATGGGTGGAGCTTCAGAGAAAGACTGGCAAAAGAGGCCTTCTGATTGCCAGCTTGAAAAAAGACTCTGACGGGGCCATAACTCCTGGAGTGGAGGCAGCCCGTGTCCCTGCACACTTGGCACTGCCAGAGTCCCCACAAGCCAAGCAGCTGCACCACCTTCATGCTTAGCTCTCAGTGGGGCAGAGCTGCCACAGGCAAAAAAAAATTCTTGCATATATGCACACAGGGTCTCTTTGGTCTTGTCCAGCTCTTTGTGACCCTGTAGACTGTGGCCTGCCAGACTTCTCTATCAGGGAGAGGAGGTTCTCCAGGCAAGAATACTGGAGTATATTGGCCAATACTGGTTGCTATACCCTTCTAGAACACTATACTTCCTGCTGTGTAGCCACCAACCCACCTGAGTACCTGGTGTTGCCAAAACCTCTGCGACCCAAGCAGCTGCACCACCTCCACACCTGACCTTCACAGGGACAAACCCAAGTCCTCCAGGGCAGCCTCAGGAGCAAACCCCAGTGGACAATCCACATGGAGAGGTGGAAATAAGACCATAATTGAAACCCAAGGGCAGTGTGGCTAAGGAAGAAGACCCAAAACCTTCCCACCAGCTGTACAAGCAGCAGATTAAATCCACACAATCAACTAGGCAGACTCTGTGTCTATGGAATATATAAAAAGTCATTGAGAGCTCCCACAAAAAAAAATGCACTAGTTCTGATAGCTGTGGATATTGGAGGTAAGAATACACAGGAGTAGGAGCAGATTTGAATCTGAGCTGCCCCATAGCAGATCCAGAGATCAGGACAGTGTTGGGCATCCTAGGGAGGTGAGGTGGACTGTGACTGCCAGTGAGGGAAATGACTCTGACAGCAGTGACTCAAGAAAAACATTTATTATTCTTATCTTTTGACTTGTTCTGTAGATTCTTTTGGATTTTTTTCTTTCTTTCCCCCTCTTTTTACCCCCTATGTTGTAGTTGTCAATTTTATTCACACTATGAAATATAATTAAGCTTTTGAGGTTTTTTTTTTNGCCAGTGAGGGAAATGACTCTGACAGCAGTGACTCAAGAAAAACATTTATTATTCTTATCTTTTGACTTGTTCTGTAGATTCTTTTGGATTTTTTTCTTTCTTTCCCCCTCTTTTACCCCCTATGTTGTAGTTGTCAATTTTATTCACACTATGAAATATAATTAAGCTTTTGAGGTTTTTTTTTTTCCTCAGTCACATTTTTAATTGTTGTTATAAACCTCTTCCCCTACACTGGGCTTTTGTGGTTCTATGGAGTCTTCCTTTTTTTTTCTTTATTCTTCTTCCATTTTTTTTCTCTCTTTGTTATAATTTTAATTTTTTTAACCTGTTATATTTTTTCTACATTTATAACTTTGTCTTTCCTACTGTTTTTTTCCTCTTACAATTAATCTTTAAGGTATATAAAGCTCCAATTACCTCTATTTAACTTTGTATATCTGTTCTTTCTTTCCTTTTTCCTCAACATTTTGTTTGTTTTATTTTCATTGCTTTATTCCCCAATTGACACCTTGCTTTAGTTTCATTTTCCAGTTTGTGCTTTAGTTGGTTTTGTTCTGGTAGATCAAATTTTTGGTTTCCTTTGTTCACCGGGTCAATCTATTGTACTTAGTTTTTGTTGGACTGTTTTGATTTTGCTTATGGGTGTATATGTATATTTGTATATACAAATACACTTTTTATTGTTGTTATAAACCTCTGCCTCTACATTGGATTTTTGCAGTTTTGTGGATTTTTTCCTTTCTTCTTCTATTTTCCCTCCCTCTTTTTTATGCTTTTAATTTTTTAAACCTATTTTTTTTCTACTTTTATGCCTCTGTTCGCCTTTCTCACTGTTCTGTTCCCCTTGTAGTTAATCTTTAATGTGCATAAATCTTCCTCATCTACTTCATTTAACCTTGCTTATCTATTCTTTCTTTCTTTCTTTTCCTGTCAACTTATTTGTTAGTTTTGTTTTCACTGCTTTATTCCCCACTTGACACCTTGGTTTGGTTTTGTTTTCCAGTTTGTGCTTTAGTTATTTTATTCTTAACTGGTAAATATAATTGTTTATTTTCTTTGTTAACTGGGTCAGTCTACTGTACTTTGTTTCTCTTAGACTGTTTTCACTTTGCTCATGGGTGTATATGTATATTGCATATTCCATTATTTTAATTATTATTTGCCTGATTTTGTAACTGCCACTTGTCTGGGGTTCATCTTTGGTTTCCATTTTTGGATATTTGTTTTAATCTCACTTAATGCCATAACAAAACACTTGTGGAATCTTCATTCCTGACCAGAGATCAAGCCCTGAGGCTTTGGAGTTGGAGCACTAACACCAAGACCGTAGAATACCAGAGAACTAACCCTCAGTTCAGTTCAGTTCAGTTGCTCAGTCATGTCAGACTCTCTGTGACCCCATGAATTGCAGCACGCCACGCCTCCCTGTCCATCACCAACTCCCGGAGTTCACTCAGACTCGCATCCATCAGGTCAATGATGCCATCCAGCCATCTCATCCTTGGTCGTTCCCTTCTCCTCCTGCCCCCAATCCCTCCCAGCGTCAGAGTCTTTTTCCAATGAGGCAACTATTCACATGAGGTGGCCAAAGTACTGGATTTCCAGCTTTAGCATCATTCCTTCCAAAGACTGAGCTCCTTTAGAATGGACTGGTTGGATCTCCTTGCAGTCCAAGGGACTCTCAAGAGCTTTCTCCAACACCACAGTTCAAAAGCATCAAGTTTTCCGTGCTCAGCTTTCTTCACAGGGAGTATTAAATAGTGAGAACTCACACAAAGCAATCCACTTGAATAGAAGACCCAGCATCACCTAACCACCAGTAGCTGTGCAGGAAGCTTAATTTCAACAACAAAACAAAACAAAAATACAAACCCAATCATCAGCAGACAGGATTACCACCTCATGGAGCCTTGCCCATCAGAGGAAAAACAAACAAACAAATAAAAAAAAAAGAAAAACAAACAAACAAAAACTCAGCACAGATCTCACCCTATACAAAGCTTACACAAACCACTAGACCAACCTTAGGAGGGAAGAAACAAAAAGGAAGAAAGAATTCAACCTTGAAGCCCAGGAAAAGGAGACCTCAAACAAAATAAATTCAAAAAATAAAAATAATGAAAAGGCAGAGAAATACTATACAAATGAAGGAACAACTAGAAACACAGAAGTCCAAATAAATGAAAAGGAAATGGGCAAACTACTTGAAAAAGAATTCAGAGTAAGGACAGTAAAGGTGATCAAAAACCTTGAAAATGAAATGCAAGAATCATCTAGCAAAGACCTAGAAGAATTAAAGAATAAACATACAGAGACAAACAACACAATTACTGAAATTAAAAATAATCTGGAAGGAATCAATAGCAGAATATCTGAAGCAGAAGAATGAATCAGTGATCTGGAAGATAAAATGGTAGAAATAACTTCTGAAGAGTAGAATAAAGTGAAAAGAATGAAAACAACTGACTATAGTCTCATAGACCTCTGGAACAATATCAAATGCACCAACATTCGAATTAAAGTGTCCCAGAAGAGGAAAAGGAAAAGAAATTGTATGAGAAAATTTTTAAAGAGATTATAGTTGAATATTTCCCCAACATGGAAAAGGAAATAGTCAATCAAGCCCAAGAGGCACAAAGATTCCCACACAGAATAAACCCAAGGAGAAACATGCCAAGACACATACTAAGCAAACTAACAAAGACAAAACACAAAGAAAAAATATTAAAAGCAGCAAAGGAGAAGCAACAAGTAACATAGAAGGGAAACCCCATACACTTAACAGCTTATCTTTCAGCAGAAACTCTGCAGGCCAGAAAGGAATGGCAGGATATATTTAACGTATTGAAAGGGAAAAATACACAACCAAGATTTTTGTACTCAGCAATGATCTCATTCAAAATTAATGGAGAAATAAAAAGCTTTTCAGATAAGCAAAAGTTAAGAGAATTCAATACCACCAAACCAGCTTTACAACAAATGTTAAAGGAACTTATATAGTAAAAAAATACAAGAGAAAACAAAGGATCTACAAAATCAACCCCAAACAATTAGAAAATGGCAATAGGAACATATATATCAACAATTACTTTAAATGTAAATGGATTAAATGCTCCAACCAAAAGGCACAGACTGGCTGAATGGATACTAAAACAAGACCCATATATATGCTGTCT
>SJXQ01008081.1:124205-143444 GCA_006408695.1 Aepyceros melampus | reverse complement strand
TCTGAGGCTGGCCCTAGGCTGCATGCACCTCCCTGGTCTGAGCCTCTCAGGCTCAGTGCCCAGGTAGTCGCAGACTCGATTGGGCCTGCGCTTTGTGCCCTTCCCTGGACCGAGCAGCTTAGGTGTTTGGCGAGTGCAGTCGCGCAGCTTATCACCCTCTTCTGCTGCTCATTTTTCCGGGTGTAACCCAGGACTCTTTGTCAGGTAAATTGTTATCTGTCCAGCACCCTGGGAAGTCTCAGTTAACAAAGAAGCCTGCTTGCAGTTTGATCAGCAAAGTCCCTCTGGGGCTGCGATTGCCACGTTCCAGCCCTTACGGCTCTGGCTGCCTGTCGCCGGCGGGCAGCCGGCTATTTCTGTTCCATCCTTTGTTCTGTGCGTGGTCCTGGTGGTGTCTTATGTTCGAGCTTTTCGCGTGGTAACTGTCCCACAGCCTGGTGTGCTAGCCTGAGTTAGTTCGCTCTGGTTACACGCGGGTGTTCCAGCCCGATTCTTAAGAAGCACCGCTGCCCGCATCTCCCACACCTCCTTGCCCAGCCCCCACTTGCTGGTGGTGGATGCAGGCTTCTGCTCTGCCTCTCTGCTGGGGGAATCACCACCGGGCTCGCAACCTGCTGGTCTCAATCACTATTCATTTTTCCTCCCTGCCCTGTGCCTCCAAGACTCGCCACAGATTCGGCAGTGAGAGTGCTTCCCGGCATTTGGAAACTTCTCTCCCTTTAAAACTCTTTTCCTGGGACAGGACTCCTTTCCCGGGATGGAGCTCCCTCCCCACCTCCTTTGTTTCTCTTTTCGTCTTCTGTGTTTTTCCTACCTGTTTTGAAGACAATGTTCTGCTTTTCTGGATGTCTTATGTCCTCTGCTCACATTCAGAAGCTGCCCTATAGAATTTACCCAGCGTTGAGATGTTCTTTTGATGAATTTGTGCGGGAGAAAGTGGTCTCTCTGTCCTATTCCTCCGCCATCTTAGGCGCCCGTCATCATTTGTATTTCTAACACTCACAGCAAACACTTAGAATGAGAAGGCAAGTATCAACCCCATTGACAATGACATTCACTGAAAGGAAATACCTAGGAGTCCATCTGACCCATGAGGGAAGCACCTGTTCTCAGGGAACTGCAAGAGATGGGTGAAAGAAGGTGAAGCCCACACAATCCAATGGAAAATAAGCTGTGCTCATGCATCAGAAGAATTCCTATTGGTAAAATGATGTCACCCACCTCCACTCATGCTGTGGGACAATCCAGAGGGTCCATGCTCTTCCTCTCAAAATACCAACGGATGTTCTTAGGGCATTATAAACAAAGAATTCCAAATGTGTCAACAAAGGAGCCAAAATAGTCAATACAATCTGGTGAAAAGCCCTGAAATGGACCTACCAGGCTGCTTGATAGACAATTAGACTACAACACTAGGATCATCAGGACAGCGTGGTATTGGTAATAAATAGAAAACACAGAACCAGATCCATGGAATAGAGTTGACAGTACAGAAATAAACACAAGCTTCTATGGTCAATTCATCTATGACAAAGGAGGGGAGAATATACAAATGGGA
This sequence comes from Aepyceros melampus, assembly GCA_006408695.1. NCBI lineage: Eukaryota > Metazoa > Chordata > Mammalia > Artiodactyla > Bovidae > Aepyceros > Aepyceros melampus. The sequence goes on along the minus strand of SJXQ01008081.1, from coordinate 141,886 downwards.
AGAAGAGCTTCTTCAATAAAAGGCCGTGAGAAAATTAGATGGTTACATCTGAACAATCACATTGGCTTTTGGTCTCATAACACCTCAGATTCAGGGAAACATATCAATGCAGAGCCTGAAGTTATGAAACTCCTTGAAATAAGCATGGGCCATGGGCTCCTAAATGTCAGGGGCTTCTGAACATGTGGTGGGGGGAAGCAAAAATGGGTCTCTTTGAGTAAAGAAAACAGGAAACCAAAGTACACCAATGGGCTTCCATCCAACTGAACAGCTTTGCAACAGAAAGCTAAGCATTCGCAAATCAAAATGGTAGCAAACTGAACTTGAAAGAATATTTGCAAACAGAATATCTGATAAGGGATTCATACATAAAATAGACTAAGAACTCACACCACTAAGTCTCCGAGAAACACCACTAGACCTATCCCTTCCCCTAACACCAACTCCAACTCCAAACCTTTATCTCACTCTAAACTAAACCCTAAAGCCTAACCCTAAGTGAACAATATACATGTGTACATGCATGTATGCATCCACAGGAGAGACACAGAGAGGGAGAGACAGACCGAATTTAGAAAGGTTAAGAAAGATGGATCTAGAGAGACAGACTGAACGATGGAGAGAGGAAATGAGTAGGTTTCACAGAATTTGCATGAATCTATCTTGAGGTTTGAACCAATGACAGTGCCTGTTCACCCTGCAAGGGGTGAAATGTCCCAAAGTGATGAAAGTAAAACACAGGGATGCTGGGAGCAAGTGTAGGGGTAGCCTCCCCCTCTCCTAGAAGCTGAGATTGGACACGTGAACCAGAATTTCAATGGAAGTGGCGGACGAGGAAGGTTGATATCAGAGGGGGCAATGTCTGAATATTACTTTCTGGTCCTCCGAATGCAGGGGTCAAGAAATAGGCAGGAAAGGGAGTGCCTTTTCTAGGTCCCAGAGCCCATCCAGGCCTGTTTTTGCCCCATATTGTGCTAGGTCAGCCCTGTATTGAATCCTTCCTGTGTGAGGTCTCAGTGCACAAGCTACATGTGATACCAACCCATGGAGTAAACAGGCACTGGAGCTGTTTGTAGGCCAAGAGACCTAGGCAGGAGATGGGAGAATGAGCCCTAGTCTGCAGATGGAGAGACGGGAAACCCAGAGGAGCACATGGCTTGTCCAGGGCCACATCAAAGATGATGATGAGGAGTCTGGTCTGACAGCAACTGTGTCCTCAGAGCTCAGGCCCTGGCTGCACCCAGGGCTCCCGAGGCTGAGAGGTGGGCTGTGTGGTAGTCACTGTGTCTGCACATGGCCTAAGGGGTGAGTGAGCAGTGAGAAACCCAGAGGCTCCCTTGGGAGCTTTCTGTAAGGGACCTCGGCAATGAACCCAGGAAATGATGACACTTCCCAGAAACAGAACCCAACAGAACCCAGAACCCAGGTATCCAGGCCTCCACAGTGGAGAGGAGCCCACAGACAGATCGCTTGCTGCCAAGATGTTCTGCTGTTTGCCCCTGCCCAGAGGCCGGGGCCTCAGAAGATCTCACAGGCATAGTGTATGGGAACGCCATCAACGCTGGCTCAGCCCCCCTCCCCAACCTGAGAAACCTCTGGCCCTTTGCCCGAAGGAACAGGAAGGTAACACGGGAGCCCCAGGCCGGGCCAGGTCCTCTCTCCCATCGCACATGGGTAACCCTGAGTCCTTTCAATGTGAGGGTGGATGGGGGGTTCTCAGGGTGTGTCGGCTTCAAGCAAGTCCAGGCATATGTGGGTCAGAAGCCTGTGGGCCAGTTGTGTCCACACTCCAGGGGAGAGCAGGCTGGGTGGGATGAGGAGGGTCCAGGCAAGGCTGGCTGCCCAGGCTGACTTCATGCCCTCAGGTGGGTCTCCTTTGTCCCAGGTGGGTATCTGAGCAGACACTCGTCTCTGCTTATTGTGGTAGCAGAAGTTCAAGTGGGTAGAAGCAGCAGCCATACTGGCCAGGCCCAGCTTAGAAAACTACAAGCAAGGATGGCTGATGGTCACTGTCATCTCAGATTCCCACTGGATGTGGCCAATGAAAGGGACACCCCATGCACCTCCCCAAGAGAGGGGTTGGACCACCACCCCTCAGCCTGTGAGGCCCAGTGCAGGATCCAGGTGAGTGTGCACATGGAGGGTTCAGCCCAACTGGGAATGAAGAGGAAGCAGGGAAAGTCTGCTTCCCAGACACCACCCAGAACACACCCCGGGGCCCAGTATCAGGCTGCCATGGAGCTCAGCACACACGACTCTGACCCTGAGCCCCGAGAACCCCTGCTGCTGAGACAGACAGCAGGTGGACCTGGAGCCCAGCATGGCAGACACAGAGGTGAGGAGGCTGGGGCTGTGCATGTGAGTGTGTGGGGAGCAGGTGCTGAGCTACACATGGAGGAGTCCCCCTGAGCTGGGTCTGGGCCTGGAACAAAGGCTGGCCTCACACCACCCACTTTTCACACTGCAGTCACAGTGCATCCTATGCTGGATATTCTTTGTGATTCTCTGGGAAGGTTTCTGTCCCCATATACACACATCAAAATGCTGGCAATGGGTAACCTTCTCCTCTCTCACAGCTCTAGCACTGGCCTCTAATTACAACCAGACTCCACTTCCAAGTCCTGTCCCTACAGCAGTGGGTGCTACAGGTGCAGGACCCAGGGATCCACTGAGAGGAGATCGAGACCTGAGACTTCCCTTCCCAAAGACACCGGGACAGCTGGGTACTGGCCAGCACACTGGGCATATTGGACCTCTGTGCCTGCAGGACCCCCAGCCATAGGCACCGATGTCCCACCCCCTCAGCGAGAACATCCACCTCCACCTGCAGCTGTACCTGCTTGGGCTTTGGCAGGAGAACCCGAGTCAGGGGATAAGTCACCACCTCTGCAGGGAGAGCCTGCCCTGGCTCCTGTCCAAGACCCAGATGCCCATGATGCCTGAACCACCCCTGCAGGGAGAACGGGCCCACACTCTGGACAGAGACCCGGAGCCCTCTCTGGAAACACCTCGTCCAGGGGAGCAGTTGGCTCTGCAGCCTCTGTCCCTGCCTGCTTCCCCTGGATGCCATCAACTCGCTCCCCACCCAGGGAAGGTTGATTGCCCTTCCTCTGAGCTTATTTGCATCTGGTGTGTGTGTGTGTAGCTTTCTTGTGATTTTTTTTATGGCTTTTTTTTCTGTTCAGTTTTTGTTAATAAATTTAACTTTGATGCAATTTGGGAATAGTAAAGCCTTCACAATGCTGTGTAACCATCACCAATGTCTACATTCGCACCTTCTCATTCTATACCCCCACTTCCCAGCAAAGCCTGGATTCATGTCAAGCACTCCCCATTCCTCCCTCCCCCACTGACAACATTTAGTCTTCTTTTTACATTTCTTCCCATTCTTTGGGTGTCCACAATCAATGTCAGTCACTGAAATGATAGAAAAATTGATATTTTTCTGACAGAAAGGGAACCTTATAGGCGCTTAGTCTTGTTAGACTCTTTGCAGTCCCATAGTTTTTTACAGTCCATGGAGTTATCTAAGCCAGAAAACTGGAATGGGTAACTTTTCCATTCTCCAGGGGATTTTTCTGACTCTCCACATATTGTTAGACTAAATTTGAGAATTCTTGTTTTTATTTCATTTGAAGTAGGCTTTTGGTAACTGAAAGGAGAGTGTAGGTACTTTCAGGATGTCATCTGCAAAATGAAGCCCTTTCGGCAAATGTGGTCCGAACCTCCAGGTAGGCATTGCTGTTGTCAATGTGGCATCTCAGCCAGAAGAGAGATGAGGAGCTCTTTCTATTCCACAAACAAATTCACAGAAGAAGCCAAAAGAGAGAGCTGGAAAATGAACAACACCAACAACTAAAAAGTGTTCCTCATTGGACAAAGCTAGAGAAAACCCAACATCCTATGGCCGAAAAACCCTCTTGGAAATGAATATTCAGTAAGGAAGAGAAGAAACATGTGAGGGTGGACAGGCCATGCCCATGGCCAGTGTAGTTTCGAGATGGCCTGACCTCTCATATGAAGACACATGCCAGTGTAAACCCTTTGCAGATAGCAGCGATGGTTATCATCATGTAAGTGTTCAGTCTGGTGTCAACATGCCCCAGGTACCACACGAGAGAGCAGACCTGGATCTCTTCCTCTGCACCACATCCCACCCTTAGGAAGGCAGCTCAGGTGCTTTCAGGACCTGCCTGCCTGTCTGGCTCAGCCATGAGCTGCGACCACCTCCAGGGTAGACTGAACCTTCTCTTCTCTATGCACCATGAACCTGCACACAGAGGGCCTTCAGAACCTCAAGAAACTCGCCCCATCCCCACTACAGCCAGAAGCCTCCCCTGGCATCCAAACGGCTGTGGAATCACTTTGGCCCAGCACTAGTTCTGGACCCCTGGAGCCTACTTCAGCCTTTACAGTGTGAATAATCAGGTCCTTTATACAGAGATTCCCAGCTGTCAGATCTGAGCTTTGAGTTCACGGTCAGCTCTGTCCCTCCCATGGCAGGCAGATGGGCCACCATACTGGCAAAGGAGCACATGAGCTGAGTTTCAAGGGAGGCAATGAAAGGACAGTAGTGGATACAACTTGTTGCAAACTGAGGGAGGGTCCCTACGTGTCTCAGAAAAGGCTTCTGGTGTGCAAGTGTGGAGGAGGGCCTCGATAGTGCAAAAGAGAGATAGATACTCGGGGCCAAAGGCTCTTGGCCTCTCCTTTAGCAGCTCCAGTGGTAGCCTGTGAACATTGGACAGACAATGTGGTCACATGAGCATTTCTAATTTCCTCAGAAAGCAAGAGAAAGGGAGCAGGGTGTGGAAGGACCAGGAGGGTGTGGTGGGGTGGATGAAGGGAGGTGCCATTCCTTCCTTCAGTGCAAACTGATTTTGTGAGTCTCTGAGCTGCCAGACGGCAGTTACCAAGTCAGGTCCCCACAGCACCCAGTGTGAGCTGGGTGCCTTAGTCCTTGTCACAGGGACAAGCTTCACCGTGTGGCCCCCCTGAGTTCTAACAGCAGGAACTGCAGGGTTTGTCTGGGTACACACTTCCTTGTTATACCTGAGTTACCCCCTTCTTAGAGTCCCAGTTTTGTCCCCTAGAACAAGGACATCGATTGCTACCTTAGCAAGTTTCTACCTGAAATCTGTGAAGACTCTTTAGGGTAATCCTACAATTAGTAGCTGGTCTTAAGAGATATTGGGCTTCCCTGATACCTCAGCTGGTGAAGAATCCAGCCCAGTTTGATTCCTGGGTCAGGAAATCCTGATCTGCTGCAGAAGGGTCAGGCTACCCAGTCCAGTACACTTGGGTCTCTTTGTGGCTCAGCCGGTAAAGAGTCTGCCTGCATGTGGAGACTTGGGTTTGACCCCTGGGTTTGGAAGATCCCATGGAGAAGGGAAAGCTGCCCACTCCAGTATTCTTGCCTGTAGAATTCCATGGATCCTATAGTCTATGGAGTCGCAAAGAGTCAGACACGACTGAAGGACTTGTCCCTTCACTTTCAAGAGATATCTCCTGAATCCAGATTAGACTGGAGTCTCCGAGTGCCATCTGGTGTTTCTTCCCTGAAGTCAGCCAAAACCCACACACTTGCATTTGCAGGGTTTCCACTTAGCCCACTGGACAGGAAAACCTGCGTGGTTCCACAAGATCACAGATAAGCAGGAGGACTCACAGGCAGACGGCTTCCCTCCGGTCTCAGGTGGAGCTTCGGGATCACAGCAAGAGCCAGCACTTTGAAAACCTGGGCTCAGCAGCGCCCTCATTCTCAAGCCAGTGCCTCTGCCCTGACGGGAACAGAAAGGTCACCAATCGCCCCAAGCTGACCTCACGCTCCTCCCACTGCTATAGACTGACCTCACCAGCCCTGCCCCTTCCAGCAGAACCAGAGCTCATCTTCCCCTTGATTGCAGCGTGAGTCCTGGCCCTGGGCCCTGATTGGTCACTGCCCAAGTCCTGAGCCCATCATGGTAGCCAGGGAGGATGGAACACACAGATTGGACAGATTCAGGTGGTGTGACCATACTCTCCAGGACATCCGTAAGGGCCTCACCTTATGTCAGGGGTGGAGACAGTGTGATGCCTCAAGAGCAGGGCTGAGAAACAGGTCACTGTGTCCTTGTGCTCTGTGTCCTGGGACTAGCTTGCACAACATTTCTACACAGCACTTTGTGCTCTGCAGACAAAATATTCATGACACACCTCTTCCCATCCCAAGAGTAGTTTCACACAACAATATTCAAGGGAGCAAGACCTCCAATTTGAAGACAGGTTTGGAAATCCCCCTCCTAGCATCTAGGCTTCCTCTGTGTGTCATGGTAGAATAATTGATTCAGTGAAAAAATCCCCACTAGCAATGGCACCCCACTCCAGTACTCTTGCCTGGAAAATCCCACGGGCAGAGGAGCCTGGTGGGCTGCAGTCATGGGGTCGTGAAGAGTCGGACACAACTGAGCGACTCCACTTTCATTTTTCACTTTCATGCATTGGAGAAGGAAATGGCAACCCACTCCAGTGTTCTTGCCTGGAGAATCCCAGGGACGGGGGAGCCTGGTAGGCTGCCATCTATGGGGTCGCACAGAGTCAGACACGACTGAAGTGACTTAGCTTAGCTTAGCTTAGCACCGCCACATGCTGCTCTTGTTTTCAGGATTCTTGCCTGTTCGGAGTAGAGGACATGTTCCAGGGGCCCCTCCAATGGAGTGAATTTTGTCCAAGGAAGCCCCTGAGACATTGAATCCCTCCATCACGTTGCTGTATGCCTTAAACTAACAAATCTTTAAAAGTGCATAATATCTCAATTATACAGTAAGGTATTCACTCATCAAAAATTGTTATAAAATTTGTCAAGTTTTCCTTTCCTTGGTTAAATTTATTTCATGGTTTTTTGTTGGGTTTTTTTTTTTTTTTGATGCATTTGTATACGGTACTGTTCTGTTCTTTCTCTGATGGTTCATATCCTGCTATGTTGCTGAGTTTATTAGTTTTAATACTTGTTACTTGGTGGAGTTTTTAGCGTTTCACATAAATCCTGTCATAATCATATAGTGGCAGTGTAACTTCATCTGTTCCAATGGGGATGCTTTTATTTCCTTTACCTGCCTAATTATTCTGGGTAGGACACTTCCATTACTATGTTGAACAAGATTGGTGAGAGTGGGCATCCTTGTACTATTCCTCATCTTTTAGGAAAATCTTTCACCTCTTTACCACTGAGTTGGATGTTACCTGTGATCTTGTCTTATATACCCTTTAGGATGTTCCATGTATAACCACTGTATTGAGAGAGTGTACCAAAATTGATGTTACACTTTGTCAAAAGCTTTTTCTGCAATTATTGAGAAGATCACATGATTTCATTCTCAATTTTGCTCATATTTTGTATCACAGTGATTGATGTGCAGATAATAAATCATGCTTGCAGGCACAGAATAAATTCCCTTTGTCATAGTGTATGATTCTTTTTAATGTATCTTCAATTTGGTTTGCTAATATTCTATTGAGGATTTTTACATCTGTGTACACCAGGGTCAGGGTTCTCTGGTGGTTCATATGGTAAAGAATCTGCCTGCAATTCGAGAGACCAGGGTCTGACCCTTGGGTCAGGAAGATCCCCTCGAGAAAGGAATGGCTACACACTCCAATATTATTGTCTGGAAAATTCTTTGGATAGAAGACCTGGTGGGCCACAGTCCATGAGTCACAAATAACTGGACATGACTAAGTGACTCACACTTACAAGAGTGCATCTTGACATTCTTAATATCTAAATTTAAGATTTTATCTCAGTCAAAAATTACAGCCCAAGGCAAAAATGTCAAAAGTCCAACAGTCATTAGAAGTAAATGAGAATAAATCATAACAGATGAAAGCAAGAAGGACTCCACATAATTTACTTTTCATAAGAATTTCAGTTCTTCAGAGGAATTCTCATTGACCTGAATTAAAATGCAAGCTTTAGTTTACAATGGAAATCTTTTTTGGTATTATGTTTCTATGTTGAGACTGAAATTTTATTATTTGTGTATAAGATATTAAGCAATACTGTGTAGCTATTTAAATCGTATTTTCAAAACCTTTAATGACATTTATAAGCACTTATAATGGAAAAATAGCTAGGAATAGACGATGATCCCATATAGCTTTAGATGACAGTGCATATGTGTTGAATGATAGTTTTCATATTGTATTTATTTATTTTTAATTGAAGGATAACTGCTTTACAATGTTTGGTTGGTTTTCCTCATACAACAACATGAATAATCCATAAGTATATTATCCACTCTTTGGTGAGCCTGCCTCCCACTTCCCGCCATCCCACCCTCTAGGTCATCACAGAGCACCATGCTGGGTTCCCCATGTTATATAGCAACTTCCCACTCACTAGCTTTTTTACATATGGCAGTGGTGATGTTTCAATGCTACTCTCTCAATTCATCCCACCCTCTCCTTCTCCAGCTGAGTTCAAAGTCCTTCCTCTACATCTGTGTATCTACTTCTGCCCTTCAAATATTCACCAGTACCATTTTACAAGATTCCATTTGTATACAATCATATATTATATTTGTTTTTCTCTTTCTGACTTACTTCACTCTGTATCACAGTTTCTAGGTTCATCCACCTCAGTTAAACTGACTTGTATTTGTTCCTTTTCATGGCTGAGTAATAGTTCATTATGTATTTGTTCCACAACTTCTTTATCCATTTCTCTCTTGATAGACATTAGGTTGCTTCCATGCCCTGGCTATTTTAAATAGTGTTGCAGTGGACATTGGGGTACATGTGTATTTTTAGAGGTATGGTTTGTCTCAGGGTATATGGCCAGTAGGGGATTGTTGCATCATATGGTGGTTTTATTCCCACTTTTTTAAGGAACCTACATTCCTTCTCCATAGTGGCTGTATCCATTTACATGTCTACCAACAGGGCAAGAGGGTTCCCTTTCTTCTATGTCCTGTCCAGCATTTATTATCTGTAGAATTGTTGATGATGGCCATTTTGACTGGTGTGAGGTGATACCTCATGTAGTTTTGATTAGCATGTCTTTAATAATGAGCAATGTGGAGCATATTTGCATGTGTTTGGTGGCCTTATTAAAGTCTTCTTTGGAGAAATTTGTTCACATCTTCTGCTCATTTTTCACTGGGTTGCTTTTTTTCTGATATTGGGCTCGATGATCTACTTGTGTACTTTGTAGATAATCCTTTGTCAATTGCTTTGTTTACAATTATTTTCTCCTATTCTGAGGGTTGTCTTTTCATCTGGTTTATAGTTTTCTTTGCTGTTCAAATACTTTGAAGTTTCTCTAGATGCCTTTTTTTTTGTTTTTGTTTTTATTTCAGTCATTCTCAGAGGTGGATCAAAGAGAATCTTGCTGTAATAAATGTCAAAGAGTGTTCTGCCTATGTTTTCCTCTAAGAATTTTATTGTTTCTGGCCTTACTTTTGATCTTTAATCCATTGTGAATTATTTTTGTGTATAGTGTGAAGAATGTTCTAATTTCATTCTTTTACATGTAGTTGTCCAGTTTCCCAGTACCACTTACTGAAGAGGCTCTCTTTTCTGTCCTTTCTCCATTGTACATTCTTGCCTCCCTTGTCAAAGAAAAGGTGCCTATAGGAGTGGGTTTATCTCTCAGCTTTATGTCTTTTTCCATTGCTTTATGTTTCTGTTTCTGTGCCTGTACCATAGTGTCTTGGTAGTATAATCTGAAGTCAGAAAGGTTGATTCCTCCAGTTCGACATTTCTTTCCAAGATTGCTTTGGCCCTTCTGGGTCTTCCCCTCCCTCCCCCCCCCCTCCATATAAATTGTAAAATCATTAGTCCTAGTTCTTTTAAAAATGTCATTGGTTGTTTGGTAGGAATGAATTGAATCTGCAGTTTGCTTTGGGTAGTATAGTTATTTTCACAACATTGATTTCTTTCAATTCAAGAACATGGCATATATTTCTATCTGTTTAACTCCAGAAGTTTCCCCAGACACCCGTCCCCACTCCAGAGGAATGCTGTGTTTCCCGTCACAACTCAAGAAGAGCCCCGTTTTCCCCTCCTCAACTTGAGATGAGGGTCAATTCCCCTGTTTTCTCTGGAAAGGAATGCCGATGTCCCAGTTGGAACTCAGGAGAAGGCCAGTCTCAACTTGGAACTGCAGAGGAACCCGGGGGTCTTGTCACAATTCAAAAGACATGGATTTCCCCATCCACTCGAGATAAGGCCTGATTCCCTTGCACCGATTCGAATATCACCCCAAGAATCAACTCACAACATGAAGGGAAGACTGATACCCTGGTTGCAAGTTCGAGAAAAGCCCCAGCTCCCAAATTCAACTCGACTGGAGGCCTGAAATCTCTTTTACAACTCGAGAGAAGAGCAGAGCTCCATGTCTCCACACAAGTCGAGACCTGACTCCCTGTTTCAAACTGCATACACACCCTGATATCCACGTCAGAACAGGAGAGGAACCCTGAGGTTCCCGCCTCAACTTGAGATGAGGCCCTCTTCCATTGCACCACCCCAGAGGAATCCCAAGAGGCCCCTCAAAACTCAAAAGTTTCCTGCTGCAACTCGAGAAAGTCCTCGAGATTCCCCCTTCAAGGCAAATTGAGGCCCGATTCCCCTGCCATGACTCAAGAGCAATCCCACCCTCCCCCTCGCAACTCGAATGGAGACTGGACTTCCCTGGGGCAACACGAGAGGCTCCCTGAGTTCCCCGTCATAACTCAAGAGAAGCCCCATGTTCTTTGCTAGCTTTCATCACACAGCCTGTCTTTCTGCATACATGTGTTTTGTCTGTTTAGGTAGGTTTATTCCTAGCTATTGGAGAAGAAAATGGCAATTCACTCTAGTACTCTTGCCTGGAAAATCCCATGGACAAAGAAGCCTGATAGGCTACAGTCCATGAGGTCCCAAAGAGTCAGACATGACTGAGCGACTTCACTTTCACGTTTCACTTTAATGCATTGGACAAGGAAATGGCAACCCACTCCAGTGTTCTTGCCTGGAGAATTCCAGGGATGGGGGAGCCTGGTGGGCTCCCGTCTATGGGGTAGCACAGAATCGGACAAGACTGACGTGACTAAGCAGCAGTAGTATCCCTAGCTATGCTATTTTTGTTGCAGTGGGGAATAGCACTGTTTCCTTAGTTTCTCTTTCTGATTTTTCTTGTTGTGCTATAAGTATGCAAAGGATTTCTGTGTATTAATTTTGTATCTTGGGCTTTACTAAATTCACTGATTAGCTCTAGTAATTTTCTGGTTCTATCTTTAGGGTCTTCTCTGAATAGAAACAGTTCAGTTCAGTTCAGTTCAGTTCAGTCCCTCAGTCGTGTCTGACTCTTTGCGACCCCATGAATTGCAGCACGCCAGGTCTCCCTGTCCATCACCAACTCCTGGAGTTCACTCAGACTCACGTCCATCAAGTCTGTGATGCCATCCAGCCATCTCATCCTTGGTTGTCCCTTTCTCCTCCTGCCCCCAATCCCTCCCAGCATCAGGGTTTTTTCCAATGAGTCAACTCTTCGCATGAGGTGGCAAATACTGGAACTTCAGCTTCAGCATCATTTCTTCCAAAGAAATCCCAGGGCTGATCTCCTTCAGAATGGACTGGTTGGATCTCCTAGCGGTCCAAGGGACGCTCAAGAGTCTTTTCCAACACCACAGTTCAAAAGCATCAATTCTTTGGCGCTCAGCCTTCTTCACAGTCCAACTCTCACATCCATACATGACCACAGGAAAAACCATAGCCTTGACTAGACGGACCTTAGTCGGCAAAGTAATGTCTCTGCTTTTGAATATACTATCTAGATTGGTCATAACTTTTCTTCCAAGGAGTAAGCGTCTTTTAATTTCATGGCTGCAGTCACCATCTGCAGTGATTTTGGAGCCCAAAAAAATAAAGTCTGACACTGTTTCTACTGTTTCCCCATGTATATTCCCATGAAGTGATGGGACCGGATGCCATAATCTTAGTTTTCTACATGTTGAGTTTTAAGCCAACTTTTTCACTCTCCTCTTTCACTTTCACCAAGAGGCTTTTTAGCTCCTCTTCACTTTCTGCCATAAGGATGGTGTCATCTGCATATCTGAGGTTACTGATAGTTCTCAGGTCATCTGCAATCAATGAGAGATGGACTTCTTCTTTTCCGATATGCATTCTTTCTCATTTTCTTCTCTGATTGCTGTGTCTATGACTTACAAAACTATATTGATTAATAGGAATAAGAGTGGGCACCATGGTCTTGATTCTGTTCTTAGAGGAAATGCTTAAATTTTGACACCATTGAGAATAATGTTTCCTGAGAGATTTTCCTATATGACCTTTCTTATGTTGAGATAGGTTTCTTCCATGCCCATTTATGGGTTGCTTTTTAAATCATAAACTGGTGTTTAACTTTGTCAAAACCTTTCTCTGCATCGATCAAGATTATCATATGGTTTTTATCTTTCAGTTTCTTAATATAGTGTATCACATTGATTGATTTGCAGATAGTGAAGAATCTTTGCATCCCTGGGTTAAACCCCACTTGAACTTGGTGTATGTTCCTTTTCATGTGTTTTGTTTGGTTTTTGCTAGAATTTTCCTCAGGATTTTTGTGTTGATGTTCATCAGTGATGTTAGCCTGTAATTGTCTTTTCTGTGTGGTGCTTCTGCTTCCTTTTGATTCATGGTGATGGTGGCCTCACAGGATGAGTTGGGAATGCTCCTCCCTCCAACATAGGTTATTATTACATCTCTACCATTTGAGAGCATTCACCTGTGAAGTCCTGGGCATTTCTTTGTTGGAGACTTTTGATCACAGTTAGTAGTGCTTGTGATTGATGTGGTCATAGTTAGAGCTTGTGACTGGTGTTGGTGCTTGATTTATTCATATTTTCTATTTCTTCCTGGTTCAGTCTTAGAAGATTGTACTTTTCTAAGAATCTGTCCATTTGTTCCAGGTTATCCATTTTATTGTCATGCACTTTTTTCTAATTGTCTCTTATGATCCTTTCTCTTTCTGTGTTGTCTGTTGAAATGTCTCCTTTATCATTTCAAGTTCGTTTGAGTGGGCTGCCTTCTATGGGGTCGCATAGAGTCGGACACGACTGAAGCGACTTAGCCGCAGCAGCAGCATATAAGGCTCAGCGACCCCGAGCTTTCCTGGATGTGGGATTTTAGTGCTAAAACCAGGACAGCCCCAGGCAAACCAGGATTCTGGTCACCCTAGTTCTGTGTATTGTCTTCCTCAATCCTGAATGCTCCCCCTTGCCTGTCCAACCCTTGTTTACTATCCAATACTCCTCATCCTCCGTTTCTGCTTGCACATCACTTCTGCAACCCCCAGGGAGTGGTTTATTCATCCTATCTAGGTGCTCAGAGGCTTCCCAGGAGGCACTGAACAGAAAGTGAAAGTATTAGTCGCTCAGTCATGTCCTAACTCTTTTGCAACCCCATGGACTGTAGCCCACCAGGCTCCTCTGTCCATGGAAATCCCAGGCAAGAATACTGGTACCCATGCCCTCCTTCAGGAGATCTTCCTGACCTGGGGATAGAACTCAGGTCTGCCACATTGCAGGTGAAATCTTTACCATCTGAGCCACATGGTGCTAGTGGAAAAGAACCTGCTGCCAGTTCAGGAGACTCAAGAGACGTGGGTTCGATCCCTGGGTCTGGAGAAGGAAATGGAAACCCACTCCAGTATTCTTGCCTGGAGAATCCCATGGATAGAGGAGCCTAGCAGGCTACAGTCCAAGGGTTCTCAAACAGCCAAACATGACCGAGTGACTTAGCACAAATGCTCAGGCTCTCCTGGCAGTGACCACTGTGTTCTAACAGCTTCTGTGTCTCTCTTCAAGTTATAAACTCATTAACGACTGAGGCAGATTTTTTTTCCTTCTACCTATAATCTCAGAGCCTAGCAAAGATTCTGGTGCACAGTAGGTGTACAATGAAGTTTTCTTGATTTAATGACTATCAGTATCAACATATCAAGTGCTATCTATTTCATATCACTACATGGGATGTTATGGACTGAATGTTTGGGTCCCCTCCAAAACTCATATGTTGAAGTCTTAACCTCCAGAGCGGCTGTATTTGGATGGGGAGCCTTTAGGGAAATGCATGAGTGTGTGCTAAGTCACTCAGTTGTCTCCAACTCTCTGTGACCCCATGGACTATAGCCTGCCAAGCTCCTCTGTCCATGGGATTTTTCCAGGCAAGCATACTGGGAGTGGGTTGCCATTTCCTCCTCCAGGGGATCATCCTGACTCAGGGATCAAGCCTGTGTCCCAATGCAGGGGGCTTGGGTTTGATCTCTGGTCAGCAAACTAGATCCTACATGCCACAACTAAGCCCTGGTGTGGTAAAATAAATTTTTTAAAAAATTCAATTAACACTAAATTCAACACTATACTTTAAAAACAGCATGTGCAGATTGAGCCTATTCCTGTTACAGTCACTCTATCTATGTAGCTCTCTATCCATCCTTCTGTCTGTATTTGTTATAAGTGTTCACCAACTGTGGATACTTGTAGTATTTCTGTGATCATAAAATCAGGATGATTTGAACTTAGGTAAAAAAATAAATAAATAAAAGAAGAGACGCCAAGAGATTGCTCTTTGCCCCTCCCATCCCCCTCACTTTTCCCCCCTGCAGTGTCACCCAGGAAAGACCATGTGAGCATACACTGAAAAGGAGCTCCCAAGGGGAGCTCTCAGCAGACATCCACCCTGTCAACACTGTGTCTCAGGCTTCCAGCCTCTAGAGTGGTGAGAAAACAAATTTCTGTTGTCAAAGCCACCAGCCTATGGTATTTTGTTATGGGACCATTGATGGGTGTGGTCACACAGACACCCTCCTGAGGTAGAGAGCTGCTTTTTATTCCAAACCAGTTCCAGTAACACTTCCCATCCCATTTTAAGAACATAAGTGTTCAACATGACAAGACTGACAAATCTACTTTTCTATCATTCTGCTTTACTTCTACAAACAAGTATCTTAGAATAGCAACTTCTGGGACTGGAAATGGTTAATAGCAACTTCTGGGACTGGAAATGGTTACGTGAATATGTGGTTCATATATATGTATGACTAATATTTTTGCAGCTAAGTAGCATTTTCTGTTTTCCAATGACACTTTAAAGCCCATTTATGTTACCTGAGTATGCATAATTAATTCCTCCTTTGGAAATGTCTTTGTTTTCTCCACTGAGCTGGTGATTCTTCACCATCTCACTCAAATCCTACCACTCTCCTCCCACCCCTGGCCACACATGTCAGCCCATTCCCTGCCTCAAAGCCTGACATCTACAAGCAGCAGCCCCCAGGCTTCGCTGTTCTCAGTGCCTTTCTCGGCTCTTGACCACAGGGAAGCACTATCAGAGTGTTAAGGGAGGAATGTGAAGGGCGGGGAGAGAGAGGGGTGGGTCTTCTCCCTCCCTCTCTGCCAGAGACCGGTCTCCATCATGGGTGCCTTCCTCTGTCATATAGCACCCATGCTGGGAGCCCCCTCTCCTATGACCACAGCTCTGGATGGGTTCTAGGAATAGCACATCCTTTCTCTTTTGTTTCTCCAGGCCCAAGGATGATAGAGGCTTCTGCTGTTAATAGTTCCCAGTGGCTTCTCCATTCATCTTGATTCTCTTGCCTTTCCCACAGTGTGAGTTAAGGGCTGAGTTGTAACCCCTGCCCCCCATTCCTATGTTGAAGTTCTAACCCCCAAGACCTCAGAATGTGACTGTCTTAGGAGAGTGTCTTCAAAAAAATAGTTAAAGTTAAACAAAATCATACAGATGGGCCCTAATCCAATCTGACTTGTGTCCATATAGTAAGAGGCCCAGGTGGCACTAGTGGTAAAGAGCCCGCCTGCCAATGCAGGAGGCATAAGAGATGTGGGTTCAATCCCTGGGTCTAGAAGATCACCTTGGAGGAGGGCATGGCAACCCACTCCAGTATTCTTGCATGGAGAATCCCATGGACAAAGGAGCCTGGCGGGCTACAGTCCATGGGATGCCAAAGAGTCAGACACAACTGAGCAACTTAGCATATACACAGTAAGAGAAGATTAGGACATTAACAAGCAGAGAAGGAAGACAGTCTGTGGGGGAAGGCAGCCATCTGCAAGCCAAGAAGAGAGGCCTCAAAAGAAACCAACCCTGCTTACATCTTAATCTTGGGCTTCCCAACCTCCAGAAAATAAATGTATGTTGTTTCTGAGCACTCATCAGTGGTGGTGGTGCCTTAGTCACTCAGTCGCGTCCAACTCTTTGTGACCCTGTGAGCTGTAGCCCACCAGGCTCCTCTGTCCATGGGATTTCCCAGGCAAGAATACTGGAGTGGGTTGCCATTTCTTTCTCCAGGGCATCCTCCCAACCCAGGAATCAAACCCAAGTCTCCTGCATTTCATGCTGTTTCTTTACCTCTGAGACATCAGGAAAGCCCACTTATCAATGGTACCTTTGTTACAACACCCTAAACAGACTAAGACTTTGTTACAGCAGCCCCAGCAAACTATGACACCATGGACAATCGTCCCATCACTAAACCACCTGTGGAGCCTTGGGGATGTGCTGGTTATATCCTTCTCAGAACTGGTCTTACACAGCAAACCTCACCAAGGACACCGTCTTATGTCCCTTTATCCACTCCACAGTATCTATCATCACATCCTAAGTTTATAAATATGTCAAAGTTTGTGCTATTAATACCTCTTCTGAAATACTGCAGGACTTGCTTTCACAATAAGGTTCCTGAGCCATTTCTAAGCGAGGAGGCAAGTGACATCCAATTCTCTGTGTAGAGCATCTTGTCGTTTTTGGAAAAATCTTTTCACATTTTTTACATCAGCTGCTGCTAGAAGGCCTGGGGTGATGACTGCAGTCCAGAGAGCCTCTGGAGATGCTGTGTGAGAGTTTTTGTTGCTGCTTCATTGGCTGGGAGGCCCAGTGGCTGGTGAGGAAGCCAAGCAACATGAGCTGGAACATGTAGGGAGGCCCTGGGTTCTGCATTTGAGGAAATCTAGGGAGAAGGCAATGGCACCCCACTCCTGTACTCCTGCCTAGAAAATCTCATGGATGGTGGAGCCTGGTGCACTGCAGTCCATGGCGTCGCTAAGAGTTGGACACAACTGAGTGACTTCACTTTCACTTTTCACTTTCATGTATTGGAGAAGGAAATGGCAGCCCACTCCAGTGTTCTTGCCTGGAGAATCCCAGGGACGGCAGAGCCTGGTGAGCTGCATTGTCCAGTCTATGAGGTCGCATAGAGTCAGACACGACTGAAGCAACTTGACAAGAGCAGCAGCAGGGAGGAAAAAAGATACCGCTAGAATGAGAGTTGTTAGAACAGCAGAAAAAGCTATCTAATTCAACTTATTTAAGAAATATAAAGGGCTTCTCTAGTGGCTCAGTTGTAAAGGATCCACCTGCCAAGTAGAAGATGTGGGTTTAATTCCTGGGTTGGGAAAATCCCTGGGAGAAAGGAATGGC
Source organism: Aepyceros melampus (assembly GCA_006408695.1). Lineage (NCBI taxonomy): Eukaryota > Metazoa > Chordata > Mammalia > Artiodactyla > Bovidae > Aepyceros > Aepyceros melampus. Next base: position 124,429 of record SJXQ01008081.1, on the reverse strand, counting down.
AACCCATTCCAGAATTCTTGACCAGAGAATCCCATGAACAGAGTAGCCTGCCTGGCTACAGCCCATAAGGTTGCAAAGAGTCAGGCATGGCTGAAGTGACTTAGCATGCACACATGCATCAGGCAACAGAGACATCAGTGGTTTGACAGATGGGGAGCTTCTGTGTCTGAAGCAAAGTCCTGGAGCGACCCCCCCCCCCCCCCTCTGCCCCACACCCCCCCCCC